>PVLC010000393.1:107033-222054 GCA_004027655.1 Graphiurus murinus
CTTCCATAGTTTGGCTATTGTGAATTGAGCCGCTATAAACATAGATACACATGCATCGGTCTGATAGTTTGGTTTCCATTCTTTTGGGTATATACCCAGTAGTGGAATTGCTGGGTCATATGGTAGGTTCATTCCCATTTGTCTGAGGATCCTCCATACTGTTTTCCACAGTGGTTGCACAAGTTTGCACTCCCACCAATAATGTATTAGGGTTCCCACTTCTCCACATCCTCGCCAGCAGGTGTTGTTGTTCGTGATTTTTATGATTGCCATTCTGAAATCTTTTTTTTTTAAATTTATTTTTCTGTAGTCTGAAAACAAACACTGTTGAACATTGAAAATGTCTACCATGGTCCAGAAGGGGATCGTTTTCCCAGAAGTTCCAAAGCAAACCTTCAACTTGAAGAAGATGAAGTAATTTATAGGATGGAACCACGGGAACATGGAAACAAAAGCAAAAACAGCAACAACATGTGATGCAAGGAAATTCCTCATCACATAGAAGAGTAAAGCTCAGACAGTCATGAGAGATGGAACCTGGGAAAAGACAAGGAGAAGTGTCTAGTATTTTGATTCTTCTCTATGGTTGAATCCCCAGAAAAGGACTAAAGTACATCTAGGTAGGTTTGGTGATTCCAAGACCATCGATGCAATGGCTTTGCTTTCCTGGGCATAGCCTGAGAAAACAGAAAGTTTCACAAAGAAGTCCCATTTCAGGTAGGTGTGGGGTATCTGTGACTAAAATCAAGGACAAAGTTCATGGATATCAACAATGGTAACAGGATACACTTCAAGGACCAACCAGGACAGTCTCAACAGAGAAGGATCCTTGGTGGCTCTGTGGTTACATCAACAGAAGCAACTCTGACAGAGGTTATTTATTATCCAGAAACTCGCATGATGGGGTAGATCACCTACAAATTTTTATGCTCCACCCTCATATCCAAGGACAGGTCAGCTGACATTCTCCTTTCTATCTGCAAGGAGAAAGAAAGCTTTAAACAAGGAAAGAATGAGAAGGTCTAAATTCATGCTTAAAAATGTATATTCTATCTTTCACAGAAAGAGGGGGCTCTAGAGTAGATAGAAGAAGATACTCTGAAATGGAATTGTATTTCTAATATTTGAATGCATGCTTGTTAAATTCATACCTAGCACACAGACAAGAGACCTATGAAACTGGGTCAGCGCTTTTAGGATAAAATTAATTTGTCTTGGAATGTGAATCCAAAAGTATGTAATAGAATGATTTTATTATTTGGATTTTTTTTTCTTGTGGTATTGGGGATTGAACTCAGGGGCATTCTACCTCTGAGCTATAACCACAGCCCTATTTTTTATTCTTTATTTTGAAACAGGGTCTCACTAAATTGTAGAGTGCCTCACTAGATAGTTGAAGCTGGTCTCGAACCCGGATTCTCCGGTCTCAGCCTCCCAAATGCTGGGATTACAAGCGTATGCCACCACACCCAGCTATTTGGATTTTCTGAACTGATTTATTTTATTTCTTCTTTGGGAGTTTGTTTGTTTGTTTATTTATTTATTTATTATTTTGTTGCACTGGGGATTGAACTTAGGAGGGTTCTACCTCTGAGCTACACCCTCAGCCCTTTTTATTTTTTATTTTGAAACAAGATCTCGCTGAGTTGCTGAGAGTCTTGTTAATTTGCTGAGTTTGGCCTTAAACCAGAGATCCTCCTGTTTCAGCCTCCCAAATACTACAATTACAGGCATGCACCACCACACCCAGCTTCTTCCTTGGGATTTTAAAATGTGCTGTGTACACCAGGGTAACTGAAACTTGAGTTTTAAAAGTGTGAGGGGCATCTTCTTAGGGGCTGCAGAGAGGCTGGAGTGAGAGTGAATGTGAGAAAAGGCTGACGTCAGTGTAACATTCTTATGAAGCCCTCCACCCAGAGAATCTCCCATGCTCTCCTCTGCTCAGTCTCCAATAGATTTGCATGTTGGTTATTAGTGGAGTTCTTTCCATAAAAACCTTTGTGGCAATGGTGCAAGGTTTCCTTGGTGTCCTCTCTAGTCATTCCATCATAGCTTCTGAGTGAGTGGCCAGAGGCCAAGAGTTATTGTTAGGGTAACACATGACTATCCCCAGGACTGGCTTATACAGGAGGAGTCAGGATGTAAGGCCTACTTAGACAATAATCTAGGTAGGACCGAAGGGTGAAGTGCAGCAAGCCATGATAAGGCAAGGAGAAAAAAAGAACAAGCATCTGGGAAGCCCAGCCCTCAATAGACTCAGCTCTAGATGAGAGCTTTGCATAGCCAGCATAGACTCAAGTTCAATTCGAAGTGAAAGGTGGTGGGAGGCAGTGAACCTCAATTTGTTTCCTGCTCAGCTTTTGAGAGAGATTGAGTATTTATGATCCTGGAGAAAGAGCAGAAATGAGGCATGAAAACCATAGTACTTTGTGAACATGGCTAACGTCTTCTCCTTGGCTCACCTGCTTGGTGCTGTCTGCAGGCATGCACAGTGGAATTTCCACGCTCCCCGTTTCACCCTCCTTGGGGCTGAGTTCGTTTGCCTTTTACTTGAGGACAGACCTGCATATCCATCTTCAGGATTGGTGATCCACTGCCTAGATAGATGTATTCAACTCTTACCCTTACACTCTGGTTGCTGCTGGACTTCTGCCCTGTGGCCCAGCCCCAATGATAGTTGATAGGCTTCTACCTGTTGACTCTCCCTGAGGTCTGCTCTTGGTAGCTGCCTACTCTAGCTGTTTTGCAGAACCAGGATTCTATTTTGTTCTTGTTGTAAATCTCTCTGAAAACTTCAGCCTAACACTGTTCTTGATATGGTGTAATGGTAGCATGCCATATTACTTAATGCTTCCAAACTCATAGTGGCTATTACATTCAGATAAGATTATAAATGAAAAAAAATAGAAAACAACTCATGATATGAATTTGTTAATTGTAGTGTGATGTTAACATATTTAAGTAGCATTTTGTTTTTGTTTTTAAATTTGTGGCAGTAAGCTTGTAAAAAAATTAGGGGTATTCAAATGGTAAAGTAGGGTCATCCAATAAGTCAATGACTAAATGGATTTTAGTGCTAATCTTTACTTTTCAGAGTTTTAAGCCATCTCTCTGTTTAAGAAAGATACTTTTCCTAAAAAATAAAGGTCAATTGGCTGCTTTTAATCCTCTTTACTAATTGTGAAAGAAAATCCAACAGGAAGTCATAGGACTCAGTATTTCTCTCTGTGCCAACACTCTGTGACAACACGGGAGCAAAAGCTAGAGATGTTGGCAGAGCTATCAGATGGGAGGAGAGACCGGGAAGAGGACCAGGGTATAGAAGTTGCTTGGTGTCACTAAAATAAGAGTGCTACACACAGCTCTAGTGAATTGCCTACAAGCTGCTCCCAAGTACTGGGATTACGAGCATGCACCACCACACCTGGCTATGAAGGAGTTATTTAGACCACAAAGATTGCTCATGGATGGAGAATAAATAGTACAGGGTAGAATGCTTGTAACATATTCAATTACTGCTACCTACTAGGATCAAAGCTAAGTCAAATACGCTGTTTCCATACATTGTTTGAATTAAGTCCCAATTTAAAAATAAAACATTTGGGCATGCTGGCTCATGCCTATCATCCCAGTATTTGGGAGGCTGAGGGAGGAGGATCACATGTTTGAGGTCAGCCTCAGCAACTTAGCAATACCTTTAAATTGTAAAAAGAGAGAGAGAGAGAGAGAGAGAGAGAGAGAGAGAGAGAGAGAGAGAGAGAGAGAAATCATTTCAAAGTTTTAAAAAAATGTTTTAAAAAAAGGGCTGGAGGTATATCTTGGAGGTAGAATGCCTCTGAGTTTTATCCCAACTGCCAAAAAATAAAAAGAAAGAAAGAAAAACAAAAGAAAAAACAAGACTAGATACAAAAATAGCTTCTAGAGTAATGGTTCTTTATGACCTACTTACTTTAAAGAATTGTACCAACTTAAAAAAAAATACTACATAGCACTTTCCTATGTTGGTGAGATAGTCCTTTTAAGTACATAACATTTTAATTGTGGTCATTAGAAATAAATGAATGTTTTAGAAATTCTTAACTGTCTATACTCTGAATTAAAAAATAATAATATCAGTTAACTTACATAGAGCACTTACTAGGTAGGATGTAGGCAGTAAACATACTGCTTTATGTTCATTTTCTCTTCAAATAAAATCTGAAGAAGATATTATTCTTATTCTGACTTAAACTAGGAGAAAACTGAGGCACAGAGAAGCTAAGACAACTTGTTTGTGGTCACACACACAGTAGGTACCAGAGCTGGGATTCAGTTCCATGTATGACTCCAGTGTTAATCTCTGTAACTAGGATTCTCAGCCGCTAATGTAGTCCTCTTCAAATATAAACTGTTTCCCTTAAGCAAGTTAAAATCACAATGATAAGCCTGGTGTGGTGGCACATGCTTGTAATCCCAGTACTTGGGAGGCTGAGACAGGAGGATTGCAGGTTCATGGCCAGCCTACGAAACTTAGTGAGACCCTCTGCAAGTTAGTGAAAGACCCTGTTTCAAAAGAAAAAAATAAAATAGGGCTGGGGGTGAAGCTCAGAAATAGAATGCTCCTGAGTTCAGTCTCCAGTAAACACACACAAAAAATCACAATGATTAACCACTGCACAGTACTAAAATTTTAAGACTAACAATACCAAACATGATTAGAACATGGAACAGCTGAACCTGTCACATAATGCTCTTGGGGTATGAAGGGTGCAACCTACTTTGAGAACAGTTTGACAGTTACATGTACAATTAGTACACATTTATCAAACCATACATTTATATACTGTTCCTGTACTTAAGGATTACTAGCCTTTATTTTTTTAACTGGTGTATTTTGAATATGTAATAGCATGTCAATTTATTTAGGAAGATGCATACTTACCTGCTTATAGCCTAAATTACTTCATTAAATTGAATTATATTTTCCTGTTTAGTGTTTTGTTATGCTTGTCTGTTTAGTCTTGTTCTTACTGAATCATTTAGATCACTTTCTATTAATCTGATTCTGCAAAAAACTACGCATCCTGCTCAAATTTGGAAAATACAGCACATAATGCCAAATACTCATATGTAAGTAAAATGAAAATTCAAATTGAAACATTCATATTTATTGGGTCTCTGTTAACACCAAAAGTCTTAAACCAGCACTTTACATATGTCAAGCAAAGGAAAAGAAGTCCTTAATGGTGACTTAACAGTGTTAGCTCCTGAATTATTATCTAATATATAGATAGAACTTCAGTTTTTACAGGTTTTGGTTATAATTAGAAGTCAATGTGCTATATTAGAAAGAGATTAAGTACTGATTTTAGGTGGACTGGCTTAAATAAAATTTCTAACGTCACCATTTATCTACTGGGTGACTTTGAGTACCTGCTTCAGCTTTTTGATCACTAATTTACTTATCTAAAAATAGAAACATCTCATTGTCTTGAGATAATTAGGAAAGATGTCTGTCATATAGTGGATACTCCATGTCTAGTACCCATGGTTTTTATTATTTATTGTACTAAGTGTAGTGTAGTGAGAACAATACTGGTCTTGCAGACTCCTGGGTTCAAGTCTTCATTCTCCACTCACTGGCTTAGAGTCTCAGGCTTCTTTTGTTTTTTATTAACCCGTTTGTAAAATGGTTATAGTAATAACACTGGCTTATTTTGAGAATAAAACTAGCCTTTATATATGGAGTAATACTTAGCATGGGGCAGGACTCCATAAATGTTTATTTGAATTCCAATTTTTATTAGAATTCTCACATAAGATATAACTCTATTAACTGGAATATTAATGTATCCCATTTACCAACCAGGCCTAAAGATAGGTATTTACCTAAACTTGACTTAAGGAAAGGGAAACACTGAAATCATATATGGAACTTTTCTCATTTTATTCAAGATTTGACATTTTAAAGAAAGCTAAATAACTGGCCAGATGAATAGTCTAGAATATATCTTAAGATTCTGTACCCCAAACGCTTGCTTGTGTCTTGTTAGATTTCTATGAAAGTCTAGAAGGTAGGAAACAGAAGATTAAAAATAGTACAATACTGATCATTTCTTTTGACAGTATGACTGTTTTATCATAACTTGGTGATTAAGCAGTTGAAGGAAACAGATGTCAAAATAAACTTAAAGCTCCAGGGACTCTGACTCTATAAAAGTATTTAAAATGCAAATTAACATGATATTGTGTGTGATGGGAATAATTAATTATTACTTCAATGGGAATGGTATTTTCCAATTGGGTATTCATTATCAGAGATAATAGAATTATAATATACAGATAGTCACTCTTCTTTGAAAATAGGAAGCAACCCTAAGATGATAAAGTATAATAATAAATAATATATTCTCCCCCAAAGTGAATATGAACATATCAACATATTTTTCCTGTGAAAGTGTGAGTTAGCAGCAAATTTTCTAAACCTTTAAATGGAAAAATAACATGTGGCATGGCTTATTTATTTGTAGTTGACATGCAATGGCACAAAGCCAAGCAAACTCAGTAGAGGGTTGCATTTCTGCATAGGACTTTATCTTTTCACCTGCAGGTATGATTATTCTGACTTGGGAATCAATATATGGTTGGATGCCAAGGTGTGTTGGCACTGTCATGGTTTTTAGCTAACTAGGCTGCATTTGAGACATTTTAATTTGTGGGGCCCTATTTTTCATATTTAATTTAGGAAATGTTTTATATACTTTTCCCTCTTATCTGGAAAATTGAATTTATTTCTTACAAAATGATAGAACTGTAACTGCAGGTATTAAAAATCAAATGTAGTTTAGGTAATAGATGAATCTTCCCTCACAGTTATTGTCTAAATGTTACCAACACAAACACTCATCTCCTTGTTTCTGTAACTGCTATCTTTCATTCTCTCTTAATTGT
Source organism: Graphiurus murinus (assembly GCA_004027655.1). Lineage (NCBI taxonomy): Eukaryota > Metazoa > Chordata > Mammalia > Rodentia > Gliridae > Graphiurus > Graphiurus murinus. The sequence goes on from PVLC010000393.1 coordinate 113,964, forward strand.
CAAACAAGTCAATACACAAGACAAAATATTAGAGACTTTAGGGTATCCTATGCTCTAGTTTGTTTATGGATACTCTGCATAATGAAATCGTTGCAAAGAATTAATAAGTAATAAAGAGAAGTAAATTCACAGAAAAATAACTAAATAATAATTAAAACATTAGCTATCTAAGAAATTTCATGTGAAGGAAATGATAATATAGAAATTATAAACATATAGAGAGGGAAATCTTTGCTTCACAAGTCTAAATTTATAAGTCTTTTAACAACTTTTCCTTTTAAACTATTGAGTAATTTTTAAGAATTGTTATTTTCCTAGGATTGCATTGCTATGATAGAAGGATTTCATTGGAGTCAAAATATTCTGACTTCATGTTTACTATTCATTTTGCTATATCAGATAAAGTAAAAATGACACAAACTCATAATTTGTTTTATAATCAATAGATTATTCACTTTTTAAAATGGAAAATTTATATCCAGCAAACAGTTACTTTTTGGTTTAGATTTATTATCTAGCTGGTTATTTGCTGTTTATGCTCATGAACATTCATACTTAATATATCTAATTGTTCTTATGACTGCGTCTAAAAAGAATGTCTGATCTTTGTCACTGTTAATATTTGAATATGGGATTGTATCAGTAAATTAATTTTTCCACATTAAAATGTATGCTATTTCTAGGAAGTGTCACAATTCTTGACGTACATTATTTAAGAGCCAGTAATAATCTGGGTGTGGTGGCCCACACCTGTGAGCCCAGTACTTGGAAGGCTGAGACAGAGGATCCAGGTTTGAGGGCAGTCTCAGCAACTTAGCAAGACCCTATTTCAAAATAAAAAATAAAATAAGGCTGAGGAGGTAGCTCGGAGGTAGAATGCCCCAGGGTTTAATCTTTAGTAACACACACACACACATACACATACACACACACACACACCCTAAGTAGTACTTACGCTTATGAGTCTCATTAATTTTCTTTGATGGAAAGAGTAGTCTTTATAGCAAAGTATATAGTTTTAAGTTCTTTGTAAAGCATGTTCTCAAGGATTTCCCTTGAAAAAGATAACCTCATGGACACCAATCCTATGCTTACCAAGCAGAGGTTCTGAACATCTCTTGACTGAATCAATGCCAACTAATCCTCTTTTGATCCTCAGTAAAAGACTCTTTACTTACTCTTCTGTTTACCTCAGGATTTCTTGTAACATGAAACTTGCTAATATAAACAACCATTATACAATAGGGATAGTGTACAGATTTCTTAAAATTAATTCATCAGTTATTATTTTTTCTTCTCATAGACTATTTCTTGATACTATACTCCTTAATACTAGCATTCTGTCGAAAAGTGAAATTAGTTCACTGTGAATTTAGTTGCATCAACAAATGACTATTTCTTTGTTAAAGTCACCTGTCTCCATCTCAAGCAATAGCTAAGAGTATTGCTATGTTTAATGTAAAAATTAATAGAATCTGTATGACAGTAATGGGTCTGGTTTCTTAAGCATAGTATATTGAAGTAACTATTTATAAGGTGATGAATAAATGAAGAGTAGTAGTATTATTCGAATCTGGAATGTTCCCCAGAAGGTTATATATTGAAGACTCAGTCCCTAATGCAGCAGTGTTGAGAGGTGGTGCTTTGGAGAGGTGATTGGATCATGAGACTCTGCCTTCATCAGTGGATTAATCAATTTGATGGACTAATAATATGAATGGACTACTGGGAGGAGATGGAAACTGTAGGCAGGCGGGGCATGACTGGAGAGAGTCGATCATGGGACCTGCCCTTGGGAACTATATCTTGTCCCTGACCTCTTTGTCTCTCTGTGCTTCCTGCTGAACATGAACTGGGCATCTTTCCTCTGCCATACCTCTCTGCCATGATGCTTCTGCCTTAGACCAGCTGATTATGAACCAAGCCTTCAACACATGAGCCTTCGAGGTCACTGCAGACCCAAACTATAACGCCTTCCCAAACTCTTCACTCATATTTACTATAGCCTATGAGATTCTGCAGTGAAACCATCTAGTTGCTTATTAAGTTTAAGCTCCTGTGAGTAACAATTTTATTTTGTTTGCTCTCGTCTTCCAGTACTTGGCAGAGTGTCTGGCACACTTAAGCTACTCAGGAAAGTTTTGGTGATTTGTCCAAGATTATATAGCTAATGAACAACAGATCTGGATTCAAGTACAGGTCTATCTTCCTCTGAGACATGTGTTTTCTGCTGTGCTGAGACACAACTCCCTCTCCACCAGATACCCACCTAAACATACAAATATCTAAATGTCATCTCAAAAGTACTGGCAATCTTTGTTTGGGAAAGATGCATCACTAAAGTAAATTATTCTAAATCCTTCCATTGAAGTGTGACAAAAGTTGGCACAATAATGCACAATGTGGTATTTCTGCTGCAGCTGGTTTTGGCCCCTGAATGGCCCTGATGCATTTCTCATGTGATGAAACAATAGCAATGCCTACAGTCCAGCCATGTGGAGTGAATATGTCACGGTGAACTGCACAAGCACGTCCTACCCCAGTCTATCCATGCTACTCCATAAAATGAATCTCAAATTTGTCAAATTATGTTAGCAGGAATGAACTGTTTTTGCGGATGTTTCTAATAGTGAAAGGAATTAAATTTTGTATCTTCTCACTTTAATCTATTTTAAGTGAATTTTCACTAAATGTTAAGAGTTTGCAATGTATTCATGCTAACGGACAACGTGTCTTTCAATCTTAGCTGTAATGATGAATTATGAAAGAGCTACTAAGTGGTTTTTTTCTTAATAATTTTGATGTTCACCTTTCACATTATGGTAGAATTACAGGCAGTTGAGAAGAGAAAAAAAGCATTTGATAGGAGTTCTTATAACTGTACGAATGTTTTTATAGCCTTGTAAATAGTTTTTACAACTGTACAGAATATATTTTATACCCTTGGCACTGAGAAAGTTTTTTTTGGTAATTCAGGTAGCACAGACTGAACATATAATCCATTCATTATAATTGTTCACCACTTTTAATGAATTTGCTGTCTGAAGACGTAGATTGCTGAAGTTCTATGTAGAGCAGCAGTTGTCAATAACATGGTGTTTAATAATTAATTGAATTAACATTTTGTGTGTGTGTATGTTTGCGTGCGTGCTGGGGATTGAACCTAGGGGCATTCTACCTCCAAGCTATACCCACCCAGCCCTACTTACTAGTCTTTTTTCATTCTTTTATTTTGAAACAGGGTCTTGTCAAATTGCCAAAAGTAACACTAAGTTGCTGAGGCTGGCCTTGGACCTGTGATTCTCCTGTCTCTGCCTCTCAAGTACTCGGATTACAATCAGGTGCCACCGTGGAAAGTTTTTGTTTGTTTGTGTTTTAAATAGTGTGTTATCAAAGTCTGAAAAAGTGAATTTTGGGTCAATGTTATTTTGTATATGACTCAGGTTAGCACATTAAGATTTTATGGAATTTGTATGAAGCCCTGTAGAAACAATCATCACCTCTCAATAATCCAGTAATAGGTCTGTGGGTTTGGGGTAGAAGAGTCTACAACAAATTAAATAGAAAAGAGTTTGAAGAATAAAGTATTGTTTAGCTATCTATATAGAATTGTGTTAGTTCATAAACAAGCATCTTACATCTTTTGTCAAAATTAAGGATACATAAATCCCTAGTTATATAATTTTTTTAAAAAGAGTTCTATGAGTAAGCACTTTTCTTCTCAGGAAAAAAAGAAATCTTTGCAAAGTACATTTCACTTGTCCTCACATTGTGCATAGTTACAGAAAGTAGGTCATTGCCTTCCTCAACAAATTAACTAAATATGTTAGCCCTTGAACTTTAAAAAAAAATCACATTTTAATGCTAGAATGGCCATGGTGTTCTTCTATTCCCTAGTTGGGAAAGAACTGTTTACATGTTCTTTGCTCTGCTTTATTGCCTTAGAATGCTTGTAGTGTGTCATCTCTTCTTTCAAGATAGAACAGAGTTCGGAGTTGGCACCAACTTTCCTGATTATGCCCATCTGCATTTTTACTCTGGATTTTCTCATTAGTTTAAGTTTCTATAGTTGTGACAACACATGAAATGAATACAGAGTAAATAGACATTTTTACAAATCAGTTATCAAGCCTATTGATTCTTTTTTTTTTTTTTTACCTTTAAAAACTGTTTTTTAACCTGGTTTTTAAAAAATATCCTTACAACCAATACCTCCTCACTGTAAGATGGCACTTGCCTTATAGACAAGTGGAAAGTTTGCACTTACTATATCCCTACATTCATGCTGACTTTCTTGTAGTATCTAATAAACGATACACTTACAAATCAGTATTTTTGTTACTGAGTTTGCTTCTGAGTGGAATCCCAGTACCTTCTCTCCATTTCATGAGCTCCTAACGCACCCACTATTTCCCCATTGCGTTTCCAATTCAGTTCCACTAATGGAGCTGCACATTTACAAATTCAACAGCTTCTCCTCAGTTTTTGTCTTATGTGATCTTTCTTCAGTGTCTGGCCTCTACCTCAGAACTGTTATCTTGTGAGACAAAACTGTCTCCTAGCGTCTTTTCTTCCCTACCCTTCTTACTCAGTTTCTTGCATAGCATTCTGTTCCCTTGCTTTTCCCTTAAATAAAATCAAGCATATATTATGTTGGGCCTCTCATGTGCTCACCCTTTCCTGAGTAATCTACAGACTTGCTGCTGAAGGCCCATTGCTATGCCGCCAGCTCTCAAAGTTGTATATTTAGTCTAAGATCTTTCTTTCCTGCCCTACATATTTATGCCCAGCCCTCAAATACATATTTTCACTTAGATGGACTACAGATATTTTAAGTTCAACTCAAAATTTGAACTTAAGCTCAATCTTACTCTTGTATACCTTATCATGGTGAAGAATGCCTTGATATATACAAAAATTCAAGCTAAAGTCTGATACTAATTCTGATCTTCTTAATATTGAGTCAACAACTTATACCACAAAAGCAGAGAAGAGTTTTAATGATCACTGAATTTCTGTTTCAGTAGCTAGCTCTCCGTCCCACCTGCCACCATCTTGGAATTGATGCTTCCTCCTTCAGCCCCCAGATTTTCATCTGGACAATCTAATTAATCTTGGGATCTGTCCTTAGGCTCTTCCTCTCTCCCCTAAAGATCTAGGCAATGAATTCCTGTTCTTATTATTCTCAACTTAAAAGCTTTCCCAGGCTCAGAGCCTATAATAAAGTTTATACGTTTTTTTCAATAAAGGATATCTTATGTGGAAACCTAAACAGATGCAAGCTAAGTGGCTTTTATTTCTCAGCAGTTTCTGAGGTTGTTCTGCTCTCTATAATTGGAAAACTGCTGTCCTGTGAATCTTTTTATATGGCCAACAAGGCACTCCCTGTCTTACCTAATACTGTTCTCACTCTCTTGCAACATGTTCTCCACCATACTGACCTCCCTGCCTTCCCCTCAGCTGGCCATTTTTGTTCTGGGCCTTGCTGCCATTCCACCTCTTCTACAGGCTGCCACCTGAATGCTGTTTTTCATATTTTATGACTGATCACATCTGGCTCATCTTTAAGATCCAACTATGTCCTTCCCTCATAGAGCTATCTCAGCATTCCCTTGCCACCCACACCTCATCCCACAGCACCATTGATTACTCCTGCATTTGAGCACTATAGTATTTTATATGCATTTATATGTTTTATATGTCCCCATTTTACTTATACACTGCATTTATTTTAGGTTGTTTAGGATTTATTTTCTTCCATTAGACTGTGAATTCCTTGAAGGCAAGGGTTATATTTATCCATGTATTCCCAGCCTCTAAAATAATGTTGGGATCAAATTTTGGATCTGATACTTTTTATACTAATTTTAGTGAACATTCCTTTTTTTAAGATTTATTATTTAGAACAACCAACATTTCTGCCTTATTGAAGTCAGTATCAATAATCTCATAAGGGATGCTTATGAGGTGGAAAATATAGCCAGAATTAATTTTCTGTCTAAAAATTCTATGTTGCCCAGCACAGTGTGCCTGTAATCCAAGTACTTGGGAGGCTAATACAGGAAGATCACAGGTTCAAGCCAGCCTCAGCAACTTATCAAGACCCTCAGCAACTTGTCAAGACCCTTTTTCAAAATAATAAATAAGAAGGGCTGAGGATGTAGCTTAGAGATATAATGCCCCTAGGTTCAATTCCCAGTGCAAAACAGACAAACAAAAAACAAAAGAAAGAAAGAAAGAAGCAAAAAGAAAGGAAGGAAGGAGGGAAGGAATCAAGGAAGGAAAAAAATCATGTCTTTCTTTTTACACCTTAGTTATTACTTATGTATATGATGAATGATTTTTATCTACTTTAGTAGGGTGGTTTATCTAGTTGCAATTCATTAAACTGGGAATTAGAAAGTAACCATTCTTGTTATTTTCATAAAAGTCCTGAGATGATTATTTCATAATAAAACAATGTTTTGTGGTTACTAAGGCTTTCAGAAATCTCACATTGTTTTCTGCTGACAAAATACACTGTCCAGTTTATTTATATCACAGAAAAAGATTTGCTGTCCAAATGGAATGCTCCAGGAAAGCCAATTCTAGAGTAGAATATAGTCATGACAGGAACTACTGTGAAGTTTAATACTTTTTTTATTGAATCAGGAACTTAGCATCATTTTATTTCAAAGCATTAGAATACAATTGACATTTCAACAGTGTAATCCTTTGAAAATAATTAAAAGATGCATCTGTTATCTGATTCCCATGATTTCTTTCTGGATCATATTAAATGATGCTCAGTGTCCAAATACTCAGGCCAATAACTGAATATAATTCATTATCACTTATTACTATAATGGCACACATCTATTATAAGAGTAAGATGGCTACAGTCTTTTCGTAGGCAAGCAAAAAGTGTGAAAATTGTAGCTGTGTTTCTCATTGAGCTGTTGAGTAAAAGAAGCCCATTATTAAAACAAATTGCAATCTGAATCAATAAAATCATGAATGGAAGGAATTGGGTTTATATTTGCATATGCTTAATTTTATGTTTAGTGATCTCTAATAAATCTTAAAAATTGAAAATTGGTAGCTGAGTTTTTTAAATAATTGTGCTGTAAACAACTTTATTATTTTCTACAATTGCAGTTAGATTCTGCTTTGAGTTTCTACCAGTTTTAGTTTGCAACAGAGAATCAAAAGAGGAAGTTCTTTTTTTAGCAACCGGTAAGGTAATAAAATAATAAAAATACCTTGTGTTTATTTTTACCTCCTTCCTACCTATCACTAATAGCTTCCTCAGTGTAAGGATTTGTTTAAAGACACAACCCTTCTCGTCTCCTTTCCACTCCCCCGTCCTACCTACAAAACAATCTGCATCTGATAATAGGCAATAAACAAGGTAGTCATTTCAGTTAACTGAATCAAAAATAGCAAGGAAGAGGCCTACCTTACCATGAATGTCATTTGCTGTATGAGAAAGTCATACTTTCTTTGCTTAAAGTTTCACATTTGGTGGAGAACAGTATCCAGGCTAACATTTATGCACTACCACTCTGTCATTATACTGACTTCAGCTAGTGATTTCTCTAGAGTTTGGGATGGACATATAAATATATGTTGCTTCAGTGTTTATACAGATTTTAAGGGATATGTATTCATTCTATAAATATTTATTACAAACCTACTTTGTGCTGGAGATATGCTGTATATGAGATGGATAAATTCTTTAGTTTTGAAAGGCTTAAATTCTTGTAAGAGAGTCAGGTAATAATGAAGCTGACAGATCTAAAATATGCTAACAGATCTTGAAAGCAGTGTAAGGAGATGGAGTATTTTGGATAGAAACTTCATGAATGGATTGTTTGGCTGTGTTACTTTCTTAAGTGAAGATGAGATTGAAACACTTTGGAGGGAATTAACACTACCTGTCATCCTCTCTCAGGAAAGATTAAAAATAATCCACATATAAGATCATTGGATAGTTTTCTTTCTGCATCTGGCTTATTTCACTTAGCATAACATCTTCTTTTGTGTATCTATGTTTTGGCATATGATAGGATCTTGTTCTTTTTTAGGGAAGAATAATATTTCATTGAAATTATGTGTGTATACTATACATATGTGTATAAATTTTTCTTTATTCATTCATAAAATTTATTTTTTCAAAATAAGAACTCAAAACACAGGTAGAGAGTGAAACAGTGGTTACCATGGGTCACCATGATGGAGGGTTAGGAGAGAAAGAAAATGAGATGTAGGTCAAAGAAAACAAAATAGCAGACTAGTACGATAAATAAGCCCGGAGATGTACAATATGAGGAATAAAGTCGATAAAAATTGTATTGTCTTTGGGATTTTTGTTAAATAGGTAGTTTTTTTTGTCATAAGAAAGTAACTATGTGAGATGCCAAATACACAGTAATCTGTTTCAGCATAGCAATTGTGGTACTATCTCTATGCATCCCATAGTGTCATGTTATAAACTTCAAATGTACATTATAATGTGTATTTTTTTTTTTTTTTTTTTTTTTTGCGGTACTGGGGATTGAACTCAGGGACATTCTACCTCTGAGCTATACCCCCAGCCCTATTTTTTATTCTTTATTTTGAAACAGGGTCTCACTAAGTTGTAGAGTGCCTCACTAGGTAGCTGAGGCTGGCCGCGAACCCGGATCCTCCGGTCTCAACCTCCCAAATGCTGGGATTAAAAGTGTGTGCCACCACGCCCGGCTATAATGTGTATTATTTTAACTAAAGAGAAGTCACGGTATTCATCGATCCCAAAAGACTTTGAAGCATCAGGTGAATGTTCCCCTCACTCCACCCCTCCCGTACCTACCCACTTGTTTCAAATACTTCAAGGTTTCCCTCTATAATTGAAAAACAACTATGAAGTTGATAATACTAGCTATAATATCCAGCTGATATCAAGCCTTTACTATGTTTCAAGTACTTCGCTAAGTACTCTACATGAAATTATTTCCTTTAAGGAAAACATATACCTTATGAGTTAACTATTATTATATTCATACTATGTGTAGGAGTCTTAAAGAGGATAAATGTCTTGCTCATGGTTTTATAAATGTATTAGGTCTCAACTCTTAAATGCACATCATCTATGTGAAATAACTAAACTGTGCATCAGGTTCTAAGTGAAAAGTGGAAAAAAATGAATTATACAGCATGAGGAATAGACTTTCCTAGTGTGGTCATTGGTCATGATCAGTAAAATAGAAGCCAATTGTGATGAAAAGACCATGGTTTTTCTAAATATCTGCCTACTCTTCCTGAGGGTGTTCCTCATGAGTGGGACAGGACATTTGCTGAGCGTAAGAACATGGGTTGATACAAACAGAAAACATGGAGAAATATAATTTTTTCATCACAAGACTTTTTTAGACAAGACTCTCAGTAAAGTATTTGTTGAGTACCCATGGAAAGACCAGGGAAAAGCCTTTCAAATATCAATGAAGTAAAAATGGTACTTGTGGTTGGAAGACGCACAGGCTTTATTATCCATGATTTTCTGGTCCTTGCTTCTTCTTCTGTCTCCTATGGATGCTGAGTGAAACTATTCATATTTGTGTATACTTCGCTGATCACATATTCATTTGTTCAACCAATATGTATTGAAGACTTAACTTTCCGTCAAGCACCAAGTTTGAGAGGGGTGTATTAGTCTGTTTTGCATTATAGTATAATATACAATACTGTAATTTCTATAACTAGGTAGCTTTATAAGAAAAAATTGTTTATTTAGCTCATGATTTTGTAGGTCCAAGGTCTAGGTACTGCATCTGGTGATGGTTTTCATGACAGAGTTCCAACATGGTTCAGGACATCACACAGCAAGATACTGAGAGTATAGTACGTGTCCTGTGTGGTCTCTCTTCCTCAATTTTTAAAGCCAGCAGCATTCAATTATGGTGGCTCCACCTTAAAGACCTTATCTAATGGTCACCTCCCAAAGGCCCACCTCTAAACACCATTGTTGGATTAAGGTTCCATCCTCTTAATAACTCGCAGTGGGGATTAGGCTTCAATATAAGTTTCAGAGAACATAAATCATATTCAAACTATAGCAGTTGGGATAAATAGAAATGAAATAATTTCTATTTTAAAAGAGATTATAGAATGCTACTTCTGGCTTCTTATAATTATTTAACATATATTGTGATAGTAAATTCTGTGTAACATGTTGCTGATCTCTGACTTACAACCAGAAACAAGGGAGACTGTCTGCCAGAATGCATGCACTCGAATGAGACAGAAAATAAACAAGTAAATAAAGACAGATTAAGAATATATTCCTGAGGAGGTGACATGTAAGTTCAGATGAAATGATAAGTTGCAGACATAATGGAAGAAAATGAGGTAAGGAAAATAAAAGGTTTACCATGGTAAGTAAGAGGTATAGGAGAGGACTTTAATTATGAGTAAAGATTTTTTTTTCTTTTAAAAAGGAGTTATTTGCAGAATCAAGAGTGACTCAGACTTTAAAAAATTTTTTTTCTACTTTTTCTCTTATACTTTCCTGTTCCAAAATAATGAATTGAGCATTAAGTGGACTGAAGAGCCATAAGAAAATAATGAGAGAGAATTCTACTCAAATTTTAGCAGCTCAAGATTCTAAGGGACAAATTGTATTTCTAGAGAATTAATAACTCTCCATAGAATAATGTATCAAGATAAAACTTTAGGATACACAACCTATACTTGTAAAAAATTTTATTTTCCAACAGGAAATTGAGATACCAGGGATGTGTGATTTGTTTCTGAAGTATTTTGAAACTTTAATTAAAAGGCTTTATTGAAAATGTTTTTCACGACAATACTCCACTTAATGATTCAGAAGTAATTGTTGAAGTCAATTCCTATGGAAAAAATGACATAATTTTTGTGTCAGGTCAAAAATTGCAGAAATACATTTTCACTAATGACAATTCACTTCCTTATTTTAAAAAGGTACTTTCTATCAATGTCACTGTAAGGTGCGAAAACCGCATTACTTGGCAAATTTACATGACTTTCAGATTTCTGAGGTACAGAAAGAAGACATCGAATCCCTGATTCACTCAGTTTCATTATTTGTGTAAATGATTATAATGTGAGACTATAATGCACCAATAAAAGCATATTTAAAAAATTAAATCATGAGGGAACCACTAATAACGTGACTGAAACTCTGTGGTTGCCTGCTAGGTTGTAAAAAAAAAAAATCCAGCGAACACACACACACACACACACACACACACACACACACACACACACACACACACAAAGTTCTCATTAAGATTGCTAAGCAGAGCAACTTCCAGCTACTCATCCAAGTTCTGTGTCACATACCCGGAGAGAGCTGTCAGCTGTCACATGAGCACAGTAGTAACTCTGTGGACATGAGGAACACTAGAGGGTGAAAACCCAGCTTTCCTGCTTCCTGCTTATGCTAGACAAGCCCTAGGTCGAAACATTCTTCTAGTATTCTTCAGAGAACATTGGAAGGTTCCCTCATTACTCCGCAATGGTGCCTTGCATCTCTCTGCTGGGGATATGGCTTATTACAGGAAGCCAAGGAGCACTGTTCAGGCATTGTTAACTTTCATCTCACGTTTCTTTGCCATGAGTATTTCCCTAATGCCTAATTCTTTAAATCCTTGCTTCTCAAGGTGATGTCATGAATCAGCAGAATGACTTGGGAGTTTTTGTAAATACAGAATTTCAAGGTCTACTCTTAGACCTGTTGAATCTTTATCCTCATTTTAACCAGAAGAATTACTTGCACTTTAAAGTTGGAATCTCCCTTCAACATGCAGGTATGCACCAGTTTCTCCTATTTGGGAAGACTACCATCCATCAGACCTTACCCTGTTGCTTGGCTACAATTAAATTTATCCTTTCTTTTGAGGCCAGACTTACATGTTCTCTTTTATATAGTCCAATTCATTTTTGTTTCCCCTGCACAACACCTAGAAATCTGGCTTTATTTTTCCCCACAGTACATATCTTAGGAGTCATTACCTATCAGTATTCTTTTACCTTACATCTCTTACCATCCACCTCTCCTCCCTCCTCAGATCAGGGGGCTTGCACTGTTCTTCCAGGCTGAGCACCTGGTCACGGTGCGTCAGATAGTCTCTCACTTCACTTGCAGCCATGGTGACTGGCGCTTACAATGGAATGGTTTGTGACTATTTACAGTGAGTGAATGAGAAGCAACCAGATTTGATTGGGGTTTCTGGCGAGGGAGATTTCTTACTTTGATTTTTGTGGGGTTTTAAGATGACAAGATGTAAGTTCTGGAGTTCCTCCTGCTATCATTTCTACCTTTAGAAGTAAGTAGAAGTGGCTCCTGCCCCAGATCCAATACTCTGTCCTTTCTTCTAGCTGTGCTTCTTCTCACTGGTCAAGGTACCCACAAGGCCATAGGGGTGGACCATCCAGAGCACATCAGAACCCATTCTTCAGATCGCCTGACTATGAAGTTATCTGCCCACTGTCCACAGTCCTATTAGAGCCGGAGAAGAGTTGGTTTTGTGAAGGGTACAGAGGTGTTTCCATTTGGGGACAAAGGAGAATGCAACTCTGGACTGGAGGTCCTTGGCTGACATGAAGGAAAAGAGTTTCATCATGAGCCAGTCGGAGACATAAGCAGAGATTTATTTAGGAAAGCTGGAAATGCACATTCAAGAAAGAATGTGGGTCATCTCTAGAGTAAGAGATGCATTGAGGGGAGCATGGCTCTTGTTTTATAGGAGACTTTCGTGAGGGGTCAGTAGGAGTAGATATGTAAATGTTTCAGGGCTGTGAGTTTCCCTTAGTTCTTGTCTCCCTGAAAGAAAGATTTCATTTAGGGAATTCAGGTAGGGTGATCAAGAAAACTTTAGTGGGTGGGTTCAACAGGAGGGTCACAGAACTGGCTAATCTGGGAGCAGAATTTTAAAAAAGGGATGAACTGACTCTGTTGCATAGTGAGCTTCTATATTGTCCAGAAATCCCACTCCCTCCTCCAGCATAGTAATTTGGGGCGATTACTTTTGGGTTTCTCGCCATGGCTTTGTGTATCTGCACATGATTGTGTTGTGTGGGAATTTAAAGCTACAATGTCATTGGCTGGAAGTCTCTGACCATAGCTGGGTGAGGCAATCTCCATATCTCTTCTCAGGAAGGTTCCTCCCTGACCCCTTTTTCCCTGTCCTGCTCATTTCTGGCTAGCTGCCTAACATGAGGATGACATCAGTCTGATAGTCACAAGATTTAGAATCTTGCAACCATCTTCCAGATACTGATGGAGCCTTCACTCTCTTATCCATTTTGTTTAAACATTCAAGAATGGATAACATCCCAAGGAGATTACTTCTTTGTTTAAATCATTTACAGGTGGGATGACTAACCATCCCCAAAGAGATTACCCTTTTGTATGATCTCTGTTCTCTAGCCAACAGATATCTCTTCTCTTCAACTATTCCTTCATTGGGTAAATACAGTTTAAGATTTTTAAGAAAGTTTTCAGTATGGTGTCCAGCTGCCTTCCCAGATCTTTTGTGTGGCCTCTGTTGTCTGATCAATAGATACTTCTTTAAGGACAGTCAAGAGTGGTCAAGCTAATTAGTAAAGACTTAAAAGTTCTACAGAAACCTGGAACTAACAGGCATGGCTGGGAAGTAAGAATATTAAGGAATTTTGCCACAGGCTTCCATATTAAGGTTACATTTTCCTTGTTATATCACCTTTCTATATAATTCTTTCATTTCCTCTATCCCATCTCACTATTTCCAAGGCTTGTGTGAAAAGAATCCCCTGGGCTGTCTTCTGAGGACGTCCTGCTGCTGGTAATGTGCGTCCTTCTGGGCCTGAGTGGTGACCAGAGGAAGCTTTCTGCAAGTGTTTCACACCAAGCGTGGTCTTGGGGACTACCATGACCACACATGTCTATGCAAGACCCCTAACTACTCGAGATGGAGTTGGACACAGAAGAGAAACAGCTGATATCAGCTACCACTCTTCATTTACTGTTGATAGCTCATGAAACTTACTCTCTATCTCGGCTCTGGAATGTCACTGTTGTCTTCTTGATGATCAGATTTTCTCTGTTTTCACTCTCTCCTTTATATAGGGCTATTCGGTTCCTTAAAAATTAGAGTGAGCCATAAACCATAGAGTCAGCCTAGTTGACTCCCTCACTCCTCTATCACCCTCAGGCCTCCTTCTCATGTTTAGGTCTTTCCAATTAAAAATTATTTGTATCAATCATCCCTTTTCTTCTTACTGTAGATTTTCTGGTTCAGTCAGTTCAGTGGATTTCAAGCTAGTCTCATTCTTTTCAAATGCATCCTATGCATAATTGTGAGAATGACCTTCTAACAGGAAACTAATTACATTCTTTCCTACTTCATCATTAGTGATTCCTTGCCACCTATAGAATATATACCATCCTTTTCAGAGTCTGCAAAACCCTTCATGCCCTCTGCCTTATTTACATGTCCAACTTTTTCATTCATTCACCAAATATTGATTGTATTTTTTTTTTTTTTTTGGTACTGGAGATTGAACCCAGGGGCATTGTACTTCTGAGCTACACCCCAGCCCTCTTTATTTTGAAACAAGGTCTTGCTAAGTTGCTAAGGTTCTTGGTAAGTTGCCTAGGCTGGCCTTGAACCTGCTATCCTCATGTCTTAACCTACCAAGTACTGAGATTACAGGCATGTGTCACCACATCTGGTGAGGGAGGTGATTATCTTTTTAATAGCAGGCAGAATTCTAGGCAGTAGGGATATTGTGGTAAAAAGATAGGGTACTGTTCCCAAGAAAGTACTGGGAAGAAATAGTAACATATAAATAGATAGACCATTAAGAGAAATTTAAAAAATGCCAAGAGCTGTTCACAGTATGAAATTAGAGTAATTTACTAGGGAGTGACTGAGTAGCTAAACTAAGTTGTAGGATCTGAGGAGGTATTCTACATGCATGACATTTAAGCTGAGACTTGAGTGGACAGAAGCAGACATATGAAGGACAGCAGAGTGGGCCTCCTGAACAGGACTCTCTGATGGCACCAAGGCCCCACAGGAGGAACAACCACCCACTCTTTGATCCACATTGTGTGCTTCAGATCCACCCTGAACTTGCAGTTCCCCCAGCATGCCAGGCTGTCTGCCCCTGTGGCTTTTCGCATACTGGGAATGTCCTCTCCTTTGCTCTGCCCAACTAGTTACTACTCATCTTTCTAGCTCAACCCCTTGACCTTCTTTGTTAAGGCTGCCTTGATGCCCACTCCCTATCCAAGCAGACTGAGATGCTTCCTACTTTCCTTACAGAAATGTTCACTATAATACTTGTTATGATATTTATATTCTTTTTAAAATTTTTTTTATTGGTGCATTGTAACCATATATCTTTGTTAGGTACAAGCTAGTAGAGGCATACATGCACACATCTCTCATTTAACCCTTCCCCAATTCCCCCTCCATTCCCTCTCGCCTCCTTCCTTCTCATGTTCAGTTTAGTAATTGACTTCCATATGTTTGTGAAAGTACATCATGTGCATTAGGGTGTATCCCTTCCCCTCATCACCTTCAGTATATTCCCTTAAAGAACATATTTTATTACATTGTTTTTCCAGAGCTTTGCATATAGCAATCCCTCAGTATCTGTATGAGATTGGTTCCACGATCCTTTATGAATATCAAAATCCAAGGATATCCAAGTCTCTTAATAAAAATGACAGAGTATTTGCGTATAACTTGGTATAGGTATACTTATGAACAATGTGTTATAATATGAATATATTATAAGTTATAGTTGCATATAACATAATATGAATAATTATGAATGATATGTTATAATATGAATATTCATTGCTAGAATATGAATCCTTATGAATATGTTCTTATATACTTTTTATCATCTCAATGTTATTTGTGATACTTGATACAATGCAAATTCTATGTGGGTAGTTGTTATATTGTGTTGTTTAGGGAATAGTGATAAGAAAAACATTCAGTACATGTTCAGTACAGATTAAATTTTTTCTGAATTACTTTCTATCCTTACTTGGTTGAATTCGTAGATATAAAACCTGTAGATAATAAGGGCTGACTGTATTACAGACTTAATAAATACTTCTTTATATGAATAAAGGAAACTCTTAAAAATCTCTCATCTGTTAGAATGCTGTATGCCACTTGATTTTTATGACTTCTGAATGATTTTCAAAAACTTTCTTAATTTTCTTATTTTTCTTTGCAAAATTTCTTTTTTTTTGTGTGTGTGGTACTGGGGATGGAACCCAGGGGCATTCTACCTCCAAACTACACCCCCAGCCCTATTTTTTATTCTTTATTTTGAAACAAGGTCTCACTAAGTTGCGGAGTGCCTCACTCGGTAGCTGAGGCTGACCGCAAACCCGGATCCTCTGGTCTCTGCCTTCCAAATGTTGGGATTACAAGCATGCACCACCACGCCCGGCTTCTTCTTTCTCTTTCTTGTCTTTAGAACTTTCTGGGGCCTATGATTTTAATTTTTTCATTTCCAATATCTTCGAATTTTCAGAACTTCCGCAACCATTTCTGCATTCACTATTTCCAAAGATACTGTTTTCAGTAAGAAACTAGTGTTTTTCTTTAAAGTCTTTATTCATATTCAGTTGATTTTCAGTTCTTCATTTTATTCCTTTGTCTGAAGATCTTAAACATCCTTGGGAGAGGAAGAGCAGAGATCAAAATCAGTGTGTATTTTCAAGGAATCCCTAGTTTCTACATACATTTGAAAATTATCACGTGATAATTTTCAAATAGCTGTGAGTCAGATGTGCTTAGTATTAGTCAGTTAACCTTCACAAGAGTCTCACAAGGAAGGTATCTCATCTTACAGATGAGTCAAATGAAGTTTAGAGAGATTGGAAATTTGCTCTCTGCTATCTGTTGGTGCCAGAAACTGGTTTCTAAACCTTATCTGTGTACTTGAAGGTTTAACCAGTAGGCCAGAAATAATAGAGTGTGGCTTAAGCACTAGGAATTTTGTAACAACTCTTTACTTCTCCAATCTATCATTCTACAGCTCTCTTTCAAATAAAGCTAAGAATGCAACAGGTCTTAAATTCCTATGGTCAGTAATTGGAGCTTATACTGCAGCCTTACAGTATCTTTCTTTGTCTTGTCCACGAGCTACTATAAAAAAAAGAAAAAGAAAAAGAAAAAAACAAACAAAACAGTGCCCCCTCCACTCCAACAGGAACACCAAAAGCTTTCTCTGAGTCCAGCCACAGCACTTTTGTACTTGTTATGCACATTAAAGCATTTTACAAGGGCAAGAATAAGACTAAGCTAGCCACTTGGCAGATTTTTTACTGTGTAATTTTAGGCAGGACAGAAGCCTATGTTGGGGCTTCATAGCATCTGTGGTCTGAGAAGAAAGGGAGATTAGAAATACCTGATCATGATAATAATTCAATTACAGAAGAGATAGCCACAAACTGCCTATAATCTACACTTTTTCTCAGAAAGAGGATAAAGCTCCGTATCACACAAACACACACACACACACACACACACACACACACACAGACACACAGACACACAGAAAAGTAAAGAAAAAGAATGAAAGAAAGAAGAAAATATTAGGCAGGCTTTCCTGAGAAGAAAAGATGATTAGTCTATGGAGCATAATAGAAGAAAGATGAATAATGGAAGGGAGATGAACAGTTTATGGAGGATTGGATGGAAATGGGTAAAAAGGAAGAAAGAACATATTGAGTGAAGTTAGAGATGTATGAATGGAAGCAAACTTGCCGAAGAGAATCAAGGGTCCCCTGTGACTGGAGAGGAGGACATGGGATCGATGAGCAGGAAAGCCATTCAGGATTCAGAATTTGAAGGCCTTTGGATGCTAAATAAGAAGAAACTGTGTTATTAAAACTTTAGGTAGGCTGGGCATGGTGGGACATACTTGTAATCCCAATATTCGGGAGGCTGAGACAGGAGGATTGCAGATTCAAGGTGAGCCTCAGGAATTTACAAGACCCTTTACAACTTAGTGAGATCCTGTTCCAAAATTTAAAAAATTAGAATAGGGCTGGAGAATGCCCCTGAGCCCAATCCTCAGTACAAAAAAAAAAAAAAAAAGACAAAAAACAATGACAAAAAAACTTTTAGTTAGACTATAGCTGTGACAGGTTTTGAGTAGGGAGGTGTTAATGACCAGTATGTAAGATTTTAGGGACAAGTAGCCTACTTAGGTGGCTATTTGCAACAGTCCACATATGAAAGATAAGAGCCTAATCAGAGAATCAGGAAGGGCTAAAAATTGCTAGAGATGTTTCAGAGATAGGATCAAGAAATCATGGAAAACTTTGCATGTGGGATGAAAGATGGGAGTCAATGGCGATGTTCAAATGTTAGTTGCACTGCACTGTGAATGGTGAGACAGTTTGCCAGAATAGAGGACCAAGAAGAAGACAAAATTTTGAGGAAGTAGCTGATTTTATAATAATACAATTAAGTTTCTCAATAGACTTCTAGGTAAAATTTCCTAGAAACAGTTGAAATTACAAATCTAGAGCTAAAGAATGTTCCTTATAGAGAATGTTACCTATTAAGAATGTTACTTACATTCACTAATAATAGATTTCAAGGCTTTTTTGAGCCATTGAATTTGTAAATTCTAGTTTCCTAAGTAATGCAAGTCTCCATCCTTCCATAAAGGCATTGAAATACAATGAAAAGCCCAATAAGCATTAATAAGCACAACTACTTATGTGATCAACTGTAGCAGACAGACAATTAGATTGAGATAGAAACTCAGTAGTGCACGTTAACCAGAACACCGGGTTAGAGAACAGAGGAGTCAGATACAGACCTCAGAAAAGTGACAAATTATTATGGGTCCAAGATCTTTATGGTCCCTCATAAATATGCATAATTGGGAGGAGTAAGAGTTACCTATAAATGTAAAAGTCATTCATATTTAGAGGATGGATGAAGAAATCAAACAGTTGAGAAATAGACCAGGAGAAGTTAGCAGAATATGGACATTTATTAGGGAGGGAAGAAAAGCTCAGTAATGTGGACCATTTTACAAATGTTAATAACATTTATTAAGACACTATCCTCATATACCAGACACAGTAGGAACTTTACATGTGTCAACTTTCTCAAATCTTGCAAAATCCTAATGATGTAGGTGTTACTCCTACAAGCTTGTTTGAGATAAGGGAACTGAGGCATAAGGTCAGAGATCACATGAGGCATGAGCTCGGCCATGGGCTAGCCAGTGCTGTGTCAGTGCTCTGCTTGAAAAATTGTGCCATTTTACCTTCTTAGCTCTGAAAGACCAGCAGCCATATTCCATACATATGCATAGCAATTTATATGTTCTGATGTATTATTTAATACTCACACACAACAAGCCTACATATTTAGAAGGATAAGCATTATTAAGGAAATTGAGGCTTTGGACATTTGTGTCCTGTAAAGTTACACAGCTGTTTCACAGTTTCTCTGTAGCATGGGTTGACTTTGAGGAGAAATAATGTAATGGTTTGAAAGTGCTTAATTCTGAGTAGAGAAAGAAGAAAAAGCTGAAGTTAAGCAAACTTAATTTTGCTGGATTAGAGATTCCACAATACAATCTATCAAGTATGTTTTTTTGACTCCTAGATGAAAGTTCACTCACTTATTCAATACATATTTACCCCCAGTAAAGCTCAGCATTTAAGGCAATGGACTCTGGAGGCAGAGAGGATTTAAATTCTGCCTCTGCCTTTTACTGGCTGTGGATAGATTAATGCCACTGTTTCCTTATCTGTAAATTATGGATCATCATAAATAGTCTTAATTGTTAATGAAGATGAGGTGCCTGACACTTAGGTGATATGGAACTGTTACTATATTACTGAGTGCTTTCTATGTGCCAGGCTCTGTGTTGAAGGCGGGAATAAAGTAACAATGCAGATGGACAAAGCTCTGGATTTCATGTGACCAGTATTCAATCACTCTAGTCAGGAAGATACGTAACAAATAGACATGAAATTCCACACACCTTGTAGTGTCAGGTTGTGATCTAATTTACATAACAGCTCTACCTATTCTTATGCTCATTAATACCATACTTCATATTAGATAACATCCAACAGTTTTCAATCACCATCCTCATCTCATTAGACATATATTATTTTGAACTCTTCTCCAAATCCTGAAAAGTTGGAAACTGAAGTCTAGAGACATTTGGTAACTTGGTAAGTGGTTGTAGTAAAATCCAAATCTACATTCTTCTCACTTTGAAGTTTATGTCCTTTAACTGCTCTATGTTACTTCTCCATCATGAGATGTGATGGGACAGAGACTATACCCCTTTTCAGTTGAGAAAAGTGTGACTCAGGTTAAATGTCTTGGACCAAGGTCATATAGCTTAGTAAGTGGAAAAGTTGGGATATGAATCTAGATGTTTGGATTCCAATTTCATTATTTTAAAGCTATGCAACACTGAAAAATTCTACAAGTGCTTGAAGAATGGTTGGAAATGCTATCAAAGCCCCTCAACCATTCAAACATTACTGTTACTATTTGTATTAGTCTAGAACTTAAGTTACATGTGCTTTGAAAATTCATATCAAATCTGTTTTAGTCATTTTGTTAGAAGAAGAATGAAGTTTCCCAAAGAAACAGGCAAAATATTGGTTAGGTTCATAGAGTAGCCAATAAAATCTCCTTAACAGTTAGGGGCTTGGAAATACAATGTTCATGGAAGTCACTAGATTCTAATGATTTTACTTAAGAGGTTTTTCCTTTCCAGGGCAATATAAATGAAAGCAATGGAGTAGTAATCAATTGGGAGAGGAAGGATGGAGGTTAATACAGAGAGGACCACCCAGTTACTCAATGAATAACTTATTAGTCAGAGGAGGTCTGCATTTTCATTCTCCTGCAACAATCTCATGCCAGTATTAGCATAGATGCTTCTGATTTTTGTGTGAGAAAAAAAGCCATGTACTCTACAGTTTTTAATTATCAAAAACAGCATGACTGTTAATGTATTCAGAAAATAATTTTTCAATTTCCCATCCCTAACTCTCCAAAAAGAGATAAATACAAAATGATCTTTTGGAAATCATTTCAAATTTTGTATTTCTCTGAAACCCCTACAGGCTCCATGATGTTGGGAAAATCTTCCAGGAAAGAGACCAAGGGAAAAATCAATATCAGCAGCATAAATAGTAAAGGAAATTGTGGGGTAATACCACAAACTATCCTTCTAAGTCTCTTCAATTGGCCAGAAATCTTCTTTTATATTATGTGGTTTACCTTTGGGCAATACACACAAATGTATCCAAATGAGTCCCAGAGTGCTTTCATATTTCAAAACTTTTACTTACATTTACTCAGTCATGAAAATGAAAGGGACTTTTCTCAGCTGAATTTCTTCTTTGGAACCCTAAAGCATTTCCCTAAAGAGTTTTTGATCCTTAAATATTTTCTTAAATCACTTTTTCCCTCTTAATAAATTGTTCCTTTTAACCACTTTACACAAAGCATTTGTTTTAAAATATGCAGAACCACTGTTTTCTAGAGTGTTGGCACATTGATGAGTTCAGGAAAAAGACATTAAATACCACATGGTAAAATAGAAAGAATTTGGATCAAGAGCCCAGAGATCTTGAGTGTAGTCACTGTATCTGCTAAAAACATTCATTTAAGTCCTCGGAGTGTCACTTTTTGCAGTGCCTGGCCCTTCATTGTATGTGTATGTGTCCACGCTCAGAACACAATACCCCAAAGGAATATATCTTGTGTGCTGAGTACTTTGACCTGAAGCAGAGTGGTAGGGCCTGAGAAGCAAAGGCTCTCTGACCTTCACCTACCCTCATTTCTCTGTCTTCCACTTCTCTCTCAAACAGTCCATAGAAACTAGAATTTCACTCCCTCAAAGCAAGCTATAAAACCTGAAAGGTCACTTTCTGACCTTCCCTGTCTTTCAGTATAAAGCATAGTCATAAGGGACTTCTCTGACCAACCTTGAATGAAAGTAGATCACAAGACCCTCATTCCAGAGGGGTCCTGTCCCATACCTGGCTGGGGAAAAAAAAAGGCTACACAAAGAGGCCAAAAATGTAAATCTGAGAAGGTAGATCCTGCTGAACCCCTTCCCCCAGGTTATTACCATTAGTTTTACTTCCATTTTGCACAAGCATATTTCTACATGACTACAGTTGTCATTAAATCTAAACATAATTATACAGTTTCCCTGGGTCATTGGCTCTTCATTTCAGAAGACTCCTGTGTCATGTAACTCTGTGTTTTGTTTTTTTCTCGGTAGTCTGTCATTTGTTGTAGGAGCATCAATGACTCTTGTGATGAACAAGGGAATATATTGCTCTTATTCCCTTATATATGAATAAATACATGCTGTGTGAGTTTTCAGAATAAAATTAATCTTAAATTTGAAAAATTCTAAATAACCTTTAAACTATAGAAATCTCTTTTTATTTAGATTCTGTCCTCATGTCTTTCTAATCAACTTTCATGGATATCTATGGGTGGCTCTGACATCATTAAAAATTGGCCACCAGGTCAATTTGTAGATAATTAGCATACTCTTAGTCTTCTGCTAAGATGAGCAGAATCATAACAAATCTATTTTAGAGATTTAGATACAGTCTATTTTATAGGTTTAGATAATAGGAGGAAATGATTTTCTTAAAATAGTACCAAAATTCACTAATTAGGTGTCTTCAAGAAGTTAACGCTAAGGAAAGTTCAGAATAATTTAATCACCTAGACAAATTAATGTGAATTAGTTTTAAACTTAAACATATTTGATATTTTGTACTTACTTATATATCTTGAAATTTTTTTCATCACATTCTTTATAAAAACTGATTAATTACACATGGGCTTTAAACATTGATTTTTTCTTAAAATTTTAAAATTGTTCCTATTTATTCCAGGAAATGGATTGCTCAATTCTAGAATGTAAATTGTTCCCTTTAAGTAAGAAGATATACATATTTGTTAAGCAGCATTTAAAATTCCACCAGAGGAATTTTGGTAACTTAAAAGATTTAATATATGTCCAAATTGGGATAAGCCATTTCCTTCTTACTGGTAGCATCAGACCATATGATGACTGCATAAAAATACCAGTTTGGAATTTAGTGTGACACATTACCTCAGTCTCTCGTGTGTAGGACTAGTTAATTTCATTTCCCAGAAAGCAGTGCAATCTGTGGGACTCTGTTTATCTAACATGACTCTGTGACTTTGCACTTTGACTTTGGTAATTCATATTTTTTCTGTCTTAAATGGAAATGGAGAAATCACTATAACAGTATTCCAGTTAATTGCTCCTTCTCAGCAGTGGCTACACAAACCTGGAGGTGTGTTTAGTCCAGGCCTTAAGTCTCATGTACAAAGAATGTCTGTGAAATATGAGTGGGAAAAGATGAGAAACTGTGTTTCTTCTTTTACTTTTTCTTTCATTAATGAGATTATCACTAAAAATGTCACTAACAAGAACATTTTATCAAACACCTCATCTATTCCCAATAAATATCTTTATAAATTTCTCTAGAGATAAGGACCACACACATGCTCTCTTTCCTTTTTTAGAGGAAAAAAAATTTAAGCAAATGTATTAATTTTAAATCATAAGAGTAATTTTAAATTTTTATATTTTAAAAGATGAATATTTTAAGAAAATATATAAATTTTGTTCCTGCTAGTATCTAATATACAAAACGAATATAGTACTTATCATTCCGTCATGCATTCAAACTCTGTTCGGTGCACATCTGTTCTAGCCCCGTCGCCATGTTAGCAACTGGAAAAATAATGGTAAAGAAATAACAACACAGGACCTGGTTTCATGAAGAAAAAAAGTAAATTAGTCACAGAAATTATCACAAAATGAAACACTTTTTTAGGTACTTTGAGGAAAGTTTTCCTGTGGATAGTCAAAATCCAAAGAAAAAGAAGAAAATTTCAGTTACAGGGAATATGTAAAAATTCCTTGGTGGAAGAAAACTTGAAAAATTCCAGAACTACAATAAGTTTCCTCTGGAGCAGTGCAAATCATTTAGAGTGAGAACCGAGATACAGAAAGAGACTTGAGAAACCATGGAGGGCCTTATTAGCTACACAAGGATTTCGGCTTTATCTAAAAGGAAAGTTGGTTAAGACATTTAAAGCAGAAGTGATGTGTTTACATTTTGGAAAAGCCATCCCATTTTCAGTGTAAAGAATGGATTGAAGAGAGTGTAAAATGGACAAGAGGAGGCCAGTCTGCTGCAGTATTCCAGGCAGGGAATATAGGTGGTTTGGAATTGGAAGATGACTGTGTCTGTGAAAAGAGAGAGGACTATAGGGTAAATCTATTTAGGAGGTAAACCTGTCAGGAATTGGTGATGGATTAGACAGAGTGGGTGAGAGAAACAGATACAGGGGTGTTTCAAGATAGAATGGCTCCTTGTGCCACTTCCTGACACAGCAGACAGGCAAATAAACCATGCACATGTAAATTTATGAGTGTGGTTTAGGATTGAGGTGCTCAGAGCAAATGAGGAGAGCTGGGCATCTGGTTGGTGACTTAGAGGAGGGCTCAGATATGAATCTAAAATCACGAATGTATGGAAGATACTAAAATCAGTGGCAAGGATGAGATTGCCCAGGCAAAGAGATGAGGAGCAAGGATTAGCTAAGCCCAGAAAGGAGAAGAAGCCTGAGAAAGAACAGCTGGAGGAGGAGGGAGGCATCCAGAGAGGATGGGCTCAGATGCCAGGGGAGAGTTCCTTTCCAGAAGGGGTTAACTGGAATTAACTAGATTTAACTGGAATTAATTGGAATACTGTTAGAGTGATTTCTCCATTTCCATTTCAGAAAAAAAAAAAGTCCCTCTGAAGGAGTGGCCGGCAATTCATCAAATACTCCAGTTCTCTGCTTACACCCATGGCAACGTCTACTTCCTGGCCCAGGGAATTTAGTTTCGGCTGAAGAATTGTGAGCAAAAAGGATGTGTGACGTTCACTAGAGCTGCCCCCCTTCAGGACAACAATGTTCACAAGAGAGACTGCTCTGAATGTCTAAACTCCTGAGTGATAAGATGCACAAAGTTCTGCTAACCCTCAATGGATGGGTAGGATGAGTGAGGAGGAAACCTTTGTTCTAGGAGCCTGAGGTTTGGAGTCTTTTTTTTTTTCTTTTTTCTTTCTGTAGCACAATCTAGACCATTATCTAAGTGTTAAAATCTGCTGAGAGATTGAGAAAGATAAAGATTGAAACAACAACATCTTAGATTTAAAAAAAAAAATGTGACTATAAGGAGATCCTGATGAAGGGACAGGTCAGGTCAGAAGGGTTGAGGACTGAGAAGAGGAGGACACTGACAACCACCATGGAGAGAGATTCTATCAAAAGCTGACCAGAAGCCGGGCATGGTGGTGCATGCTTGTAATCCCAGCCTTTGGGAGGCTGAGACCAGAGGATCCGGGTTCGCCGCCAGCCTAAGCTACCTAGTGAGGCCTTCTGCAACTTAGTGAGACCCTGTTTCAAAATAAAGAATAAAAAATAGGGCTGGGGGTATAGCTTGGAGGTAAAATGCCCCTGAGTTCAATCCCCAGTACCACACACACACACACACACACACACACACACACACACACACACACACACACAAAGAGCACAGAAGATGAGGGTTGCATGGTTGCATGAGAGTGTTATAAATACTGTTGCTTTCATAAAATGGGGAGGCTTGGGGGATGTGTGAATAGGAAGAATTCAGATGATAGATCACATAAAATACATAAAAAGAATCAAGAGAAAATAAATGAATGTCGAATGTTTCATGAAAAGGCAGGAGGGATTTGATTAAGGACGGCTTATAGAGTTAGATAAATTTTGACTAATAAGTAATCCTTGACTACTTCCAAATTTTCATTTATTGGAACAATAATATATACATCCTTATATAAATTTGGCAATGGGTTATCCAGAAATAATGATGAAACCTTTATTATATTTCATTTACTTGGTTCTTTGTTGGTTCCAATGCCATCTGCAAGGAGACTTCTATGCACTTGAAGCTGCTGCTAAGACAAAACTCGAAGTAATCAACTTTAATTTAGTCCACATCAGTTAGGCTCCTTCATGCTGCAAGAAAAATAATGAGAGTGGGTTGAAAGGATAGAAGATAAAGTGAGGGAACAGAGGATAACATTCACCACATTTCTACAAACAAGAAGAATCCACATAAAGTTGGGAATATAGCTCAGTACATGTCCTCTAGAATACAGACTCCATGAAGCCATGGACTTGTGTCTATTTTCTTTATTGCAAT
Organism: Graphiurus murinus; assembly: GCA_004027655.1. Classification (NCBI taxonomy): domain Eukaryota; kingdom Metazoa; phylum Chordata; class Mammalia; order Rodentia; family Gliridae; genus Graphiurus; species Graphiurus murinus. The sequence continues at coordinate 140,277 of PVLC010000393.1, forward strand.
ATACTCAGCTTTTAGAATAGTCCCTGGCACACAGCAAGCCATCAATAAGTACTTATTAAATATAAGAATGACAGTTCACTCTACCTGCCCTTGCATGGGTGTCTAATACTTCCTAACCTTGTGATTCTGCTGTGAATAGCATGTCTTTCATTCTGCTTCATTTTCCTCCTGCTTCTTCTGCTACCACCAATCACCTACTCCTTCCCTGCTGTTCTTTATTCCTATAGTCTCTGAATATTACTCAAGATTTTGACTAGTTTATGTTTTTTGTCTTATCAAGGTGTTTATCATGGTTGGCAATGTTCCAGGGCTTGTTGTATTTCCATTTGAAGTTTTTTATGTATGTGCCACAAAGAGATGATTTGTTTGGCTAGTTACTAGCTTACTACCCAAGGTAAAAATATCCTAACTCTTCTGTTAGACTACCTCTTAAGACCACTGTCTAGCTGTGCAGCTTTCAAATTGTATACAGAAAGGAAATAATTGTATAACTGATCCAATATTCATTCTCTCTCTTTCTTTCTCTCTCTTATACACAGAAGCAAAAAGAAGACAACACACACATACACACACACACACACACATACACACACACCTGCACACACATTCACATATACACTGAAATGAATGGTTCGCAGAACAACACTGACCTTTTTAGTTCAATAAACTCTGATGTATTCTATTCATCCCATTATACCCATTCAGCTTCATTTCATTCCCATTTATTTTATTTCATTTAAAAATGTCAGTAACTTGATTCATGCCCCACACACTAGCCAAATGTATAATTAGAAAAAAAACATGAAAACAAAAACAAAAGCCTGGTCCAGCTTGCAGTTGATTAACTGGTGGAAACATCAATTTTCGATCTAGTCATCCGTGGTCAGTCATCTGTGGTCAGTGGGCACAGAAGAGTCATATGTTATAGGACATGAAAAATTTTATCTGTGGCTAGGTTCTTTCATGACAAGGAAACTGTGGTCACGAGAGGCAATCATTTGGTCTCTCTGATGCAGAAAAATTCCTCTTTCTTCATTTAGTGCTCCCTTATTCTTCCCCCACCCCATGCTTTTTACAAACTTATCCTTGTCAAAATGTCGATTGAGGAATTCTTGCAAATACATCTTGTAAGATGTATTTCCATTGTGATATAGTCTTGTGTCATTCAATTCAGTTCTTGAGAGAAAGCCACTTTTTTAACTGAATCATGAGTGTCATAATGAATGTTGTCTTGGAGACCCAAAATCTTTCTTTATGACTCTTCAATTATACATCTTCTAACACTGTTCTTGGGTACAAATCAAAAGATTTTCTCTTAACCCAAATGAGAAGCATGTACATGACCCAACTCCAAACCTTGAAGGCCATGGAGAGAACTTCCACAGGAGGAAACCTGGTGTGGTAGCCAGAATAATAGCACCTCTCAGATGTCCTTGCTCTCATCCCTAGTACATTTGAATATGTTACCTGGCATGGTAAAAGGAGCTTTGTAGATGTGATTAAGAGTCTGTACTTTGAGATGAAGGATGATCTGGATTATTCAGGTGGTGTCAATATAATCATAAGTCATGAAAAGCAGAGAAGCTTTCCTGTTATAGTCAGCAAAAGAGAGCAGTGACAAAAGGACCAGAGAGATGTAACACCAAAGGGCTCAACAAGAAAGCACCTGAGTCAAGGAATGGGTGTGGCCTCTAGAAGTTGGAAAAGGCAAGGTGAAGGATTCATCTTCAGAACCTCTAGAAATTAATGTGGTCCATGATTTTGACCCAATGAGACTCAGGTCAGCCTCCTGACTTCCAGAACTGAATGATATTAAGTTTGTGTAGTATAAGCCCCTAAATTAATAGTAATTTCTTATAGTAAGAATTGAAAATGAGCATACCAGAAATTAAATGTTATTATTAGGAAAATGTACAGAAACAGAAGCAGCAAGGCTCTATAACTTGCAACATCCCAGATGGGGTCCTTACAGGGTATTGCATGAGTGACTTGTGGTACTCCTCTTCTAGTTTGCCACAGAACACTGGGATTTTGTCTCTCCTTGATAAAAGCATCTATGTCTCTGTTACAGTTTTGATTTAGAATATCCCCTAGACCTCATGGTAGAAAAGGCAGACATATTGGAGGTGGAGCTTGGTTGCTGAGGAGGGGTCCCTGAAGGTTTGGCCTTGGGGATTATATATGCTCCCTTTGCCCCTTGTTCTCTTTCTCTCTCTCTTACTTCTGGCCTTCATGATGTGAGAGCAGAGCCCCCCTCCCCCCCCATCTCTCTCTCTCTCACTCTCTGCTCCTTTTACCATGCCCTGAACTCTGCAGACTCTACCCAGCCTAACATGGACTGAACCCCTAAAATATCCAGACCTGTGAACAAGTAAATCTTCCTTTTTCTAAGTTGTTTGTCATCAGGTTTTTTGGGTCATAGCAGTGAGAATACTGACTGATATTCTCTATGGAGTTCAATCTTTTTTTTTTTTTTTTTTTTTGCGGCACTGGAGATTGAACTCAGGGGCATTCTACCTCCGAGCTATACCCCCAGCCCTATTTTTTATTCTTTATTTTGAAACCGAGTCTCACTAAGTTGCGGAGTGCCTCACTAGGTAGCTGAGGCTGGCCGCGAACCCGGATCCTCCGGTCTCAGCCTCCCAAATGCTGGGATTACAAGCGTGTGCCACCATGCTCGGCTTGGAGTTCAATCTTTTAACTTCAAGTTAGAGAATAGATCTCACTGCAGTATATTTATTAGAAACATACAAAGGAAGAGACAAGATTCTCAGAATAGGAATCATACTGCTTCTTTCTTCATTTCTTAAAAAAGAATGTTTTGTGTCTTCTAGTGCAGAATATGAAATATGCAAGAAACAAAACTTAATGCTAAAAAACAATAAAATGGGCAATTTAACTGAATAAACACTTCTCAAAAGAAGAAATACAAGTGGTTAATAAATGTATGAAAAATGTTCAACATCATTAGCAATCAGGGAAATGTAAATGGAAGCAACACTGAGATTCCATCTAATTCCATCTAGAATGACAATCATCAAGAATACAAATAACAGATACTGGCAATGATGTGGGAAAATAGGAACTCATATGCACTGTTGGTAAGACTGTAAATTAGTACTACCACTATGACGATCAATTAAAAAAAAAAAAAAAAAGCTGTGAATGGTACCATCATATGACCCAGCAATAAGGAACCTTGATATTTTTCCCAAAGAATTAAAGTTGTAATACTTTGTAATACTATAGCAATATATATATATATATATATATCCATATTTATAGTAGCAGAAATCACAATAGCTAAATTATGGAGCCAACCCAAGTATCCATACAATCACAATGGAATTATACTCAGTCATAAGTATGACTGAGTATAAGGTGAACAAAACTGCATCATTTGCAGGAAAACAGATGAAACTAGAGAATATTTTGCCATATGAGATCAGTCAATGTCAGAAAGTAAAAAGTTATATGTTTTATCTTAGATAAAAGAGGAGAGAGACCAGTAAATTAGTGGAAAGGGATTGGAGGAAGGAGTTGCGGAGGAGAAAAAGGAGGATTGAAGAAGGAAACAATTTAAATAATATGATGAAATATATGAAGGTATTACTACCAATTTTACTAACATGTACAGGGAGATCTGAAGGAGGGAGCAGGGTGGGATATGGAAGAAATATACCAAGATGTGTGTGCATGTATGTTCTTATTGCATTGAGCATTACTGTGATGTATAATTGAAATGCACTAATAAAAGTATAAAATAGGTGTATATATGTATTAATATATATATGAAGCAATGAATTTATAAACTGTTCCTTGGTTGGAGTCAATTTATGAATGGTTTATCTTACAGTTGAGTAAAGGATCCAGAAAGACATAATGAAAGAAAATAGAAAATTGTAAGAGTCATCTATTATCAATATCTATATATGTATATATGTGTGTATATATATGCATTTATATATGCACATATGTATATATGTATATATATATGTATATATGCATTTACATATGCATATATATGCACAGGCATATATACATATATGCATTATATATATAAACTTATTGTAGTAATTAGCCTTCCATTACTGTAACATATGCCTGAAATAATCAGCTTATAAAGAGAAAAAGGTTATTTTGGCTTATAAATTTGAAGGTTGCAGTCCATGACTGGGTGGACTTACTGCTTTTGGACCTGTGGTGAGGCATTATACTATAATGGGAATGGGTGGCAGATAAACTGTTCACCTCATGGGAAGAAACTGAAAATGGGAAAGATCAAGGGACCAGGGTCCTGCTATCTCATTCAGGAGCACACCCCCAATGACCCGAAGACCTCCCCTAGGCCCATCTCTTAAAGGCTCCACCACTTCCCAATAGCACCATGCTGTACTAAGCCTTTGCCACATGAACCTTTGGGGGGCACCTGAGATCTAAAACATGGTGCATACTACCTAACTATATTTGAAAATAAATTAGGAATATCTGCTATTCTTTGTCTTGGCTTCTAGAGTGTGAGCTTTATAAAATGCAATTCAAAGTTGATATTCCATTCACATAGAACTTATCATGTGGTATACCAGAGACTCGAGTAAGGTATTTCTCCCCCACATTGGGTGAAGTATTTGATATGCTGTACACACACACACACACACACACACACACACACACACACACACATTTGTTAGCAGAGTGCACAAAATAATTTATTTAATTGACAGACACAAAGTTTTATACATTCCTAAAATTTACTGAAAAAAATATGCTTAGGAAATTTCCTGGATAATAATGTAAACTCCAGAGAAGTTTATGTCAAGACACCTGAAGACTTTCTCCAAGGAGGGACCTTGGCATGAAAGTGGCAAGGGTGACAAGAAAGACACAGGAGAGTCAATAAGTGGACAACTCTTTAGAGAAAAGATATGAGACACATAATGCACAGGCATTCCAGGGAAAACTGCACAAAGTATTCTGATGTTGATTAGTGATAAAAGGGCAGTGTGGAGATGTCTTATGCTCATGCAGAGATGGACCATATTTCCTTGAGAGCCATCTTGAAAGCAACAAATAGAGAAAAAGAGAAAGAAAACAACAATAAACTTCTAAACTATTGCATAGAAGTAGTCAATGTAAGGATAATTCATCTTATGATTGAGTAAAAAATTCAGAAAGATGTAATGAAGTAAATACAAAATTGTAAAAACAACTTGGCTTACTTTTTAATCTAGGGAAATAAGATTGATCCGATCTAAATTAATTGTGTTCCTAACATTTTACAATGATTCGAGCTATTCACGTAAATTAACGGGTAAATGGCACTGTTATTAACTATTTGGGGAAAATTACAGTGTGATCTTGACTCGGGGACAAAGTGACCCAGAAATGGAAGTAAGCACACCAGGGTCTGAGAGTCCACACGTAGTGAAATTAGGACAGAGAAAAACTCCAAGGGGAACTTTCTTCTAAGGCTGTGATACCTTTCTCTTTCCAAGGCAGCCTACTTAGAATAATCTGAGAATGTGGAGAATGTGCTGTTTCCTATCTGATGCATTTGTGCACCAGGGACCAAATGTAAGTGATATTTAACAGCGGTCCTTGAAGGAAAATCAAATTTCTTCAGAGTGTCAAAAACAAAACAACAACAATGACAACATACACATACATACACATTTGATTATTAAGGAATAGGAAGAAATACCCTGGGCATATTCAAACCACTATTTATGTGTTTGATTTTCCCCTTAGATGTGGGAAATCACTAGCTCTGTTCTTTTCTATATACAAAGAAGGGGGAAAGTATATAAATTCTAAAGCACTTGCAGCATTAGAAGAAAAAATTACCTCTATGTTAACAAGGAACTTGACAACTTCCATGTGGTCAGAGAATTTTTAAGTGAGAAGAAACTTTAAGCAGGACTTCCTCATTTTACTGATGAATTCATTTTAGGTCATCAGATATGTACTGTGAGCAAGTACTGTAAAGCTTTTAGCTATTTATAAATAAATGGGATCCAGTCTTAGAGATGGTGAAAACTAAATATGGTGTTATATGCAGAAGAGATACCTGGAAAAGTGAGGAAGAGCTGTGTTTGATGTCTGTTTCATAATTTTTAGCCTCAAGCAACAATAAATGACTATGGCTGATTTAAATTCAAAAGCAATGCACCAAGCTGGGCTTGGTGACGCATGCTTGTAATCCCAGTACTTGAGAGGCTGAGACCAGAGGATCCGGATTTGCGGTCAGCCTTAGATACTTAGTGAGGTTCTTTGCAACTTAGAAAGACCCTGTTTCAAAATAAAGCATAAAAAATAGGACTTGGAGTATAGCTCAGAGGTAGAATGCCCCAGGGTTCAATCCCCAGTGCCATAATGAAAGAAAGGAAGAAAGAAAGAAAGGAAGGAAGGAAGGAAGGAAGGAAGGAAGGAAGGAAGGAAGGAAGGAAGGAAGGAAGGAAGAAAGAAAGAAAGAAAGGCAGCACACCTTTGAAAATTTAGTCCCAGAATTGCTGCGAGGGCTGGGGAATCAGGAACACAGCTTAAGAAGCCACAACATCAGCCCAGACTGGATAGCTTCATTATTTCTGCTAAGCACTAGGAACCACAGGCTTTTGACAGAGCCGTCTTGGTGGTCCTCAGCCTGGTTCTCCATGGCTGCCATAATCACATTCAGAGCAGGGCACTGTTTGCACAGCTGCCTTTGTTCCCCACAAGAGTGTGCTCTCTTCTGTCCCTACTTCTTTGTGTCTTCAGTTCCTAATTCCAGGTTCCAGATATCTGCATCAGATTAGCTATCCTAAGTGCCTAGCCTCTCCCTTATCTACAAGGCAGAAAGGATAGTGGGTCACTGAAATTTCAGCCCCTGTGTTGGTGTTATCATTGGAATTTCTGGATGGGGTGAAAGAATAGGTGTGTGTGTGTGTGTGTGTGTGTGTGTTACTAGGGATTGAACCCATAGGCTTTCCACCTCTGAGCTATACCCCCAGCTCCTTTTTAAATTTTTTGTTTTGAAACAGGATTTTTCTAGATAGCTCAGAGTCTCACTAAATTGCTAAGGTTGGTCTTAAACATGCAACTTTTTTGTCTTAGTCTTCCAAGTACTGGGATTATGAGTGCCACCAAGCCCAGCTGAAGAAATAGATTTTTAATTTACAATTGGATATCTTTTCAGGTGACTCCATTTTGATTCTCAGTCTTTGAGTTTCTCCTCCTCTGTAGGGATCGCTCATATTATGTGGCATTCTGCACTCACAGGCTCTGACCTTTCTTGGTGAAATCTGACCCCTCAGACCTAGGGAAGCCAGTGGGTGGGTCAAGGAAAGGCCTACCTCCCTCCCCCAAGCTATAGGTGAGGAGATCCGCTCCCATTGGCTCCTCCTACCTGACCTTCCATATAATCTATTGTATGTTCCAATAAAGTTGAGTTCCTGCAGCACCGCCTGACCGCTGACTGGACTCCCAGCCAGTGCACGTTTTGGGGGGGGCTTCCTCGACCCCCCAGGGTGGTGGGCCCAGCCGTGACACTCTCCCTCTCTCTCGGCCAGGACAGGTGAAGCAGCTGGCCCGCTTTGCTCTACCCCGTGTATTGTGGGACGCAACACCAGTTGTGTGGAACGCTACACTCCTCTGCCTCCAGTTTCTCTTCAATATGGTTCCTGAGTTTCTGGTAGAAGAATGGACATAACATTATGGTATGAAGACAAGAAGGAGGGCTGAAGCCCATGTGATGTCTGTGGGCTCCCATCTGGCCAGGCCTCAAACAGGTGATCAGGGTCAGAGGATTTCTTTTTCTTTTTTTTTTTTTTTTATAATATGCTTTTATTGGTGCATTATAGTCTCACATTATAATGTAGATCATGTTGACAGTGACACACATGCACACAGCCTCCCCATTTCCCCCCTTCCCAATACAGAGTACTGAGATTGACGTTGGTGTATTCACATATGTACACATAGTCGATGGTAGTATTTCCATTGATGAACCTCCTGGTTCCACTGAGGTTTCTCCTCCACTGGCTGGAGTCCCTCTGGTATCCCAATTACTGCCTAACTCGTGTATATTAGAAAAAACATATGACCTTTTACCTTCTGTGACTGGCTAATCTCACTGAACATTTTCTTGCAAATGACATATGTATACTCATGTTTATACCAGCACAATTCATAATAGCCAAATTATAGAACCAACCTAGGTGTCTATTAACTGATGAATGGATTACAAAATTATGGGATATCGAAACAGTGGAATTCTACTCAGCAATAAAGAAGAGCAAAGACTTACTTCTAAGGAAATGTGAATATATCATAAGAATTGATGGTCAGAGGATTTCTGAGAGGCCAGTCCTTAGGAAGTGTTAGAAAGCCAAGTTTCAAAATAAAAGATATAAAATAATTGGGGCCATAGCTTCTACGTAGAAATTCTCTTGGGTTCAATCCCCAGTACCAAGAAAGAAAAAGAGAGAAAAGAGAACAGAGAAAAGTAAAAAGAGAAAGGGGGAGAGTAGGGGGAGAGGAGAAAAAAAGAAAGTAAGAGAAAAGAAATGAAAAGAAAGGAGAAAAGAAAGCCAAGTGCATAGCATGAAGTGGAGCTAGTGAGTCAATTAGTGCTGCTCCTTACAGTCTTCATTTCGGATAGTGTCAGAGCTTGAACTGCTAGATATAATACATTGATTTTCTAAAACAGAGGTTATAGAACAATGCACCAAAAAATTAATACAAAAACAGGAATATTTAAAAGGTCATGGAAATCACACCAGACTGGAGTCCAGGGGATTCTGGCAACATTATTACCTGGTATTTTTTAGAGAATTCTTTAAATGCAAAAATTCTTCAGAGAGAGATGGTATTAAAGCATTACAGTTCAACTTTAGTGTTAATAATGAGGTTATTTCACGCATTAATTATTTGTCAGAAACATCTACATGGAACATTGCAGAGTTAATTAGGTGGGAATAAAATAAAGCCCTGCCTTTAAAAAGGGAGGTAAGCCTGCATTTTATATACATACCCACATAAAACAATGAAACAAGGTATAAAGTGTCTTATGAGTAGACTAGATATATTATGAAATTTATTAGAAGGGAGAGAAAAATTCAGATGAAGTCAAACTGGGGAGAGTGAGGCAGAGAAGAATGTCTTTTCATACTCCTTTGAAAGGAAGGAAGAATTTGCATATTCAAAGATAAGCTCTTATACACTGTTCATGGGATTATAAATTAATACAACTACTGTGGAGATGGGTTTAGAGATTCCCCAAAAGACTAGGAATGGAACTACCATATGATCCAGTTGTAGCACTCCTCCATATCTTTCCAAAAGAATTAAGTCAGAATACTCTAGTAATACATGCATATCCATGTTTATAGCAGTAAAATTTACAATAGCCAAATTATGGAACCAACCTAGGTGTCTATCAGCAGATAAATGAATAAAGAAAATATGGCATATAGACACAATGGAACTCTATTCAGCAGAAAGAACAGAATTATGTCATTTGTAGGAAAATGGATAGAACTAGAGAGTATCATGCTAAATGAGATTAGCCAGCCTCAGAAAATCAAGGGTGATATGTTTTCCTCTCATATGTGGAAACCAGAGAGAAAATAGAAAACATGAGGGGCTTTAAATAATGTGAAGAGAGACTTTTACAGTAGTGGAAGGGGGTTAGGGGAGGGAGTTAGGAAGGGGACGAGGGAGGATTGAAGCAGGAAACAATTCAAATAATGCTTGGCAATATGTAAAAATATTACTACCAATTTCACTAACATGTATGGGGAGGGATGAAGGTGAGCAGGGTGGGATGTGGAGGGAAATATACCAAGAGCAGTGTGTATGTGTGTTTGTATCACACTGAACCTCACTAGGATGTATAATTGCAATGCACTAATAAATTAACTTTAAAAATAAAGACGAGAAAGGAGGATTTCAGAGAGAAGAAGCAGCATGGAGAATAAACTTTGTGGGGTTTGGGAAAATGGAGAGCCATTTTTTGGAAGGAATGTAAATAACATACAGAAAGTTAGGTTCCCTTCAGGAGTCCAGGGACTGTGACAAAGGGAAGTAGCACAGCTTAGCTCAGTTTGGATTGTGGGATGACTGGGAGAATTTCAGCGGGGCTGGAATTGGATGGATTCCATGGATGGATTGGGTGGCTGGGGTAGCAGTGCCTTAGAGAAGCCACATTAGGGAGGCGGAGAGGTAGAATGAAGGGGGAAGAGGGCAAGAAAGGGAAAGGAAAATGCTTCTTCCTTACTATTCTGCCTTCTGCTCACTTTAGAGGAATCCTCCTGTTATGTTTTTGAGCCCAGACCAAGCCAAAGCTTGTTTCTGTCCATGTTGTCTGGTCTGTGTCTAACAGGAAATAAAAGGCTTAGGGAGAGATGCCAGATGAACTAGCAAGGAAAACTTGTTTCTTAGTTTTTGTTTTCATTTTCTGTGACTGATACTTCAAAGAGGTGAAACGAGGATTACACCTTTCATTTTACCAAGTTTCAAAATCACAATTTTGGCTTTCTTAAATTTGAAACAATTGGAAATAATACTGGAACACACAGAAGAAACACACAAACCCCAGACATGGAAAAGAGAGTGGAAGAGCATCTCCAGAAAGGTTCATTCTTGCTTATAATCCTAAAGGCACATTTAAAAAGGTCTGGAGCATTGTGTTTTATTTTGTTGTTTTGTCCTGGGGATTGAATCCAATGGCATTCTACCTCCAAGTTCCACCTTAAAAAAAAATCATTTATTTTTATTTGTTTGTTTTGAATTTTTTGTCAGAAACATCTACATGGAACATTGCAGAGTTAATTAGGTGTGAATAAAATAAAGTCCTGCCTTTAAATAGGGAGGTAAGCCTGCATTTTATATACATACCCACATAAAACAATGAAACAAGGTATAAAGTGTTTTATGAGCGGACTAGATATATTATGAAATTTATTAGAAACAAAGTACTGAGATCACATGGCACCAGGCTTCCAGAGCATTTTGAAAGAAGGTCTGCATTCCGTCCGCAGCATCTCTGATTGACAGCCAGAGCACTGGCTAAGAGGAACTGAGATCTTCAGGCCTCACCTCAACAGCCCTCACTCACCTGCTCACCAAGTGAGACTCTTGCTTCTGCAGTCTCTGAATCACCGAAAAAGAATGTGGCAGGGCAGGTTCCACAGCTGCAGGAGGATTCACTGGCATGATTTTTTGGTTCTTGCCAACACTGAAAGAGCCTTTTTATTCCTCAGTAAACATCAAAGCCCTTTAATTTCCTTGTATGGAAATAGGACCATATGCACTGCTTGTTCTTAGATATACCACCTGATTTGTTTTCCGTATTGCTTTTCCAGTGCTTCCCCGTTCTTCCTAGAGTGAAACTCTAGGCATCGCCCTGCTTGCCTGGTTTCGGTGAGGAGCCTGAATTGTGGGTATTGTAGTTCCCTTGCCTCTCAGGGTTTCTTGTTGGGCAGCACTGATGTCACACTGGTAGGACTTCGAGTCCCAGGTGGCTCTGTGGGCAGGTGTGCATGTGCTCGCCCACGCAGAGAGCAAGCCATGCTTGAGGGGAGTATCTGGCTTGGGTAGAGTGACTTCCATTCACGAAAGCGATGTGCCTGCCCTGGAGAAGCTGAGGCTCACTTCCACAGATGTAAGTGGTTTTTTTTTTTGTTTGTTTGTTTGTTTTTTTTTTAAAAAACTATCGCTCTCACTGCTGATAGGTGCTACACACTGGGAAGTTGTATGATTCCTAGAAAAAAAAATTGAGCAAACTGCTGCTTCCTTCTGGAATCCTGCTTGGAAACATGGAAGGTAACTGGTTTTCTGAGGGTTGTGGGTTCGTGGGACACAGATTAGAATAATACCTTCAGACATGGTGTAGGATAAAGCAGTTTGCTTACAAAAAGAGGAGCATAAATTAAAAGGCAAAAGTCGGAAAAGGACCACTCTGACTTGTTTGAAATAGGATGGTTGAAATCCTCTGAACATTTAAATACTTCAAAAGCATCCAGGTGTGTTAAAAAGACTATGAGCTTTGAAGTCAGATAAAGTGAGATGGGCCACACTGCTTATTGGAGTGTGACCTGGAACAGGATGTTTCACCTTGTAAAGCCTCAGTTTCCTCATCTGTAAAGTGGATATAACCTTCCTCATGTGGTTTAAGAGAATTAAATTAGCAGAGGGTATGGTACTAAATAGACGGTTAGATAATAATTGATGGAAGGTAACTTGGCTTCATCTTAGTTAAGTTTTAGTTAACCTTCAAGAAGATAAAAAAAACAAATACTGTATAATTTCACTTACATGAGGCATCTAGATTTGTCCAGCTTTTACAGAAATAGAAAATACAGAGAGGCTGAGAGGAGGGGGAAATGGAGGTTGGTTTACAGGTACAGAGTTCTAGTTTTGTAAGATGAAAAGATTCTTGAGAGTGTTTGCACAACAATGTAAATATACTTAACACTATTGAACTTTACACTTATAAATAAGGATGGGAATATTATGCTTTGTGTTTTTCACTGCAATCTTTAAAAAGACCAAAGAGCATATGGTAAAAATGCTAGTGCCTGCCATTTATTAAGTTCTCCCTGATTCCTTCAAAATGTCTACATCTATATCCTGTGGGTCTGATCTTGGATTGATATTAAATCACCAATGCTAGTGTCCAGTCTCCACATCACAATATTTACTCTGTGATGATGGCCCACTTTAGGTGAATCCCTAAAGCTCTCTTGACCTTGGTGGTGATCTTTTCATGTTCTCCTTAACACAATTACATGAAAACCTTTAACTCACAATGGTGATTGTGAATATTATTTGCTAGTTTGTGTTCAGAATATAGAAATAATGAAGTCAATTACTAGTGACAATTTACTGGAAATCTTGCTACGGTGCATTTATAAACTAAAGGTAAATGTATTATTTAATTTAGTTTTCACATGGTCTCTGTAGCTAATTTATAAATGGGATATTTTTATTGTCTGTGTCTTAGAGTAAAAACTATTAAGAAAGAGCTCGGTTGTCTTATGCTAAAATGCATTAGTTAATTTGAAGGACAAAGACAATTTGAAATATTGATTTTAAACCTGAAAACATGTTGTTAACTGAAATTTTAGAGAATCCTTTCTTGAAAGGCCACACATAGTCATACTGTCTAGTAAAACCAATAGTCTCTGGTATTTGGTGATAGCAAGCAGAATTTGCAATGAGGTGCAGTGTATGTGATGTGCCCTATAAATACAAGTCTTTTCAGGAGCTGCTTTAGCGAGTGCAGGACAGCATTAGACTAAAACCAAAGGTGGAGGGAAAGTGCAGAACACTGGAATATATACAGTGAATTTCCTAATAGGGAAGCTTTGCTCTTACCATTGAATGCCATCTATGCCTAGTTTCTCTAGGAAGTGTTATTTATTTGTTTGACAAGGATTTCTAGCAGTTCTAGAGTGTTCTCCAACTGGGGTGGGCCTGGTTAGAAAAGTGAGTCAGGCCAAGCTCCTGAAGGGCCCCTTATCTATACAAGGGATATGCATTCAGTTAGAGAGAGGAAGTGTTAATCCATTAGTCACTGGGCAATTCACGGAGTCACCTTGATTCATACCATTCCATAGAAAGTGTGATACTCAGTATCAGGGGATTAAAAAAGAAGCCCCATAAGTCTTTGAACTTAATCATTGGATACCAGAAAAAATAACTTGAAAACTTGTATATGAGTCATTCAAAAGCAGGATGGAGTGACTTCCCCAAACATGAGAGAGACGTTTACCCGGTATGCCAGAGGAAGAGGCAGCCACAGTGTACTGAATTTCATGAGGACATTGTGGGAAGTAGTGGAACTTTAGACAGGCCTCGAAGGATGTGCAGAGCTGAGACTGGCAGAAAAAATGTGGCGTGATTATCTCATGTACTCCAAACTTTGCAAGCATGAAATGATCATAGGCAACATATGGACTAAAGAATGAATAACATTGAAGTGACATACTGACAAAGTTGTCATATTTTTCAGTGTATGTTTAATTCTTCCAGGATACATTTTATTGTTGGTATGACTTGAAAATTCTTCTATCACTTGTTTAAGTCTCCTTCATAACAAGTGCAGGCAACGGATTTTAGCAAAGAATATTTAGTTTAATAACTACTTTAAAATGACTTGTGTTTTTATAGATACTTCCTATTTATTGCAGTGGACATTATGCTACTCATTGTTGATCATGATAGAAACTATCTGTGTGTGTGTGTGTGTGTGTGTGTGTGTGTGTGTGTGTGTGTGTTGCTAGGGATGGAACCCAGGGGCCTTCTACCTCTGAGGTTTTATTTTTCATTTTGAAATAGGGTCTTGCTAAGTTGTTGACAGCTAGTTGCCAAGACTGCCTTCAAACTTGAGATCCTCCTGTCTCTGTCTCCCAAGTACTGGGATTACAGGCATGTACCAACACATCCTGCTGAAACTAGCTTTTAAAATATTTGTTTGAGCTAAAATGAGAGCAGGTTTATGAAAAAAATAACCCTAGGTAAAAAAACAGTTCTCATGGTGATTGGCAATGAAAAAAACCATGATAAAGTCCTTGAATGAGTTTGGAAACACTGAATGAGGGAGAATGTTGAGCATAAAATTAGGAAATGAAATTGAATAGGCTGCTTTTTTGTATAGCTGGAGTGGAGAGATATTGGGTATTCTGTGGAGAGTATTTTAGGGGATTTTGGATGGTATGGGAATAAGATCTGTTATGGAAGCGTCAAATTTCCTATAAACTTTAGTTTATAGGTAGCCAAGATTAAAAAATATCCTGACCCAGGGACTGATATGTTAAAAGCCTGCTGTGTTTTAGCAAATTCATCCAGAGAGTAGTATACAGGTGGGTTGGGTCACAGAGAAGATGAAGGCAGGGAGAGCACTTGGAAATAGGGTTTGATAATCTGAGCATAAATAACTGAGGCTGCTAGGATTAGAAGGCAGAAGAGAGGAGTCATTCAGTAAATAGAACACTGGATAATAATAATAATAATAATAATAATAATAATATGATGATGATGATGATGACAATCATAGTGCTCTTGATTTTTCAAGTTTGGCAGCCTGAGAGAATGGCAGTAACTCCAGGCAAAAGAGGGGAAGTTGGGCCTTGTAGGGGAGAGATGCTTCTCACCTCAGTCAATTTGAAACTGGGATAAGAGGGACCTTCAAGCAGAAAGGGAACTACATTGTTTATCATGTAAGACTAGAATTCTGGAGCAACACCAGAGATGGCCAGAGACCCAGAGTAGACAGCAAGCACACCTCTCATAAGAATGAACCTAGCTCCATTCTTCCTCCTGCTCCACCCAAGGCTTCAGAGAAGCTGAAGAAAGAGAACTTCCAGGTACCTAGGCACGGGAAGGCAAAGGATGAACATATTGGTGTTTCCTCCAATGTTTTACTTCCGTTTGGAGTTTCCATTTTGAATACTATGGTCACTGCTTTGTCCAGAGTTATGACGCTTCTTAATAGAGACCTTACTAGTAATAAAGAAAAACATCTTCATGTCTACCTGGAAGAACAGGCACCAGGTTTTATTTCTGGGAATAATGATAGAGTTTTGTACATTTGCTATTTCTAATTGGAAAACATTTAATTTAGATGTTTCCCTGATACATACAATATAGAGTGCATATATATTTAAAAAATAGGTAGCACAAAACCAGGTGTGGTGCTGCATGCCTGTAATTCCAGTACTTGGGAGGCTGAGACTGGAGGATTTCAGGTTCAAAGCCAGCCTCAGCAACTTAGTGAGGCTCTCAGCAATCTAGTGAGACTGTATTTCTAAATAAAAAACCAAAATAGACTCTCTTTCTAAATAAAATAAAATAAGGCTAGAGTATAGCTCAAAGATAGCATGTTCATGGGTTCAGTCCCCAGCACCACACACACACACACACACACACACACACACACACACACACACAGAGGATATCACAAAGACTTGTGCATTCAGAAAGTCCCAGCTTAAAAAGTAAAAATGTTAAAAATTTAAAAATAATGCATCTTCTTTCATCTTATCCTTCTCTTCCCAGCCTCAGAGATTACTGCTATTCTATGTGTAGACATCACTGAAAAGTATGTGTTTATTATTTTATTTGTTTTAGAAATGTTTTTCTTCTTTCTAGTCTATATATAATATATATCCATAAATCATATATAACATCATTTTAAATATTTACATTTTTTGTGAATAATAAAGTATACATTATTCATCTGCAACTGGCTCTAAAAATATATTGTCTCTCAACATTATACTTTTGAGACCAATCCATGTTGATTCATATAGAACAACCCATTAATTTTCATAGCTATATGGTACTGTGATCTCATAAGTAGCACTATAAAATATTCAAATACATTTCTCTTTGTGTACAAATGTAAGAATTATTCTAGTGAGTATTTCTAGGAACAAATTTGTTGAGACATAAACATATTTACCTTCAACTTTATGAGATATTAAGAAATTGCTTTCCAAATATTTATACCACATTATATCCTCAGCCAAAATGAGAGTTCCTGTTTCTCACCATTATCATCAACACATTTGTTTATTCCAAATGTTATAATCACATAATCTTTCCAGATATAATAGAAAGCCAGGCACTTGTGGCACCTGGGAGATTCAGATATGTGTGTAACACTCTAATGACTAAACTATAATGAAGTTATTTATTTATTTATTTATTTTGTGGTGCTGTGGATTGAACTCAGGGGCATTCTACCTCTGAGCTATACCCCCAGTCCTATTTTTTATTCTTTATTTGGAAACCGAGTCTCACTAAGTTGCAGAGTACCTTACTAGGTAGCTGAGGCTGGCTGAGAACCTGGATTCTCCGGTCTCAGCCTCCCGAATGCTGGGATTACAAGGGTGCGCCACCACGCTCGGCTAAGTTCTTTTATTTTAAATCAACTTTTCTGATTCTCAATCTATGATGCTGGAGATGGACTTGCTTTTCTATCTAACAGGAATGTGCTTCAGTATTAATTATATTAATAGCAATAATGACAATAGCGATGTTAATAACAATTCTTAACATCAACAACTATTCCTACTATGTGTTAAGTACTCCACTAAGCACTTTTAATTATATTTCCTCATTTAATTAATTTGGAGGGGCAGATAATTTATAACTCTCTTAGGAAGGAACTAACTCACAGAAATTATTATGTAAACAGTAAGTAAAGGTTGTAGATTTTGTACCTAGACAGTGTCTTCCAGATAGGAAGGATGGAAAAATTAGATAGGAAGAAACTAGGAAGAAAGATATCAAAGTGTTGTATTCCTTATATTCTCAAAGTCTAGATCTGGTTAATACTTAAATGACATAAAAATAGCATACTTAAATAAGGAGAGGGATCAAATAGGGGCTATATTTGTATTAAGGAGAATTCAATTTTGTCTAGGAAGATAGAAAAATGATTCTGAAAGATGACCAAATATTCCTAAGCCTTAGAGATCTGAGAGAGGATGAAAAAAGGCAAAAACTGGAGGGAGTAGCTTGGAGAAAATATGGAGAGGTGGCAAGTGTATGCGATATTTGAGATGTTAATTAATTTATCCCATGATTAATTCAACAAATAATTTCTAAGCATCTACGACATGAGAGCTCATCTGCAACATGAAAACTGAAATACATCAGGGAGCAAGAAAGATACCATCTCTCCCCATAGATGGGTATGGTTAGAGATGTAGTCCTTGGAGAACTAGTAAAACTATGAAGGAAAAAACACCTGAAAAGATAGATGTCGGGTAATTGTGCAGGGTTTTCAAGTATCAGCAGGAGTGTGCACTCTAGTCCCTGAAGGCAGTAGGGAATCTTGTGGGCCTCCGTGAGGTGAGTGGCATCATTTATATGTTTATTCATTCTACATGCAGTTGACTTAGCACTGGGAATATAGAAATGAAGGAGGTCAGCCTGCAGGGGAAGTAACAAATACATATATAAAATTTATAATGTAAGAACTAAGGGAGAAAGTTGCATATAATAGAGATGCTAACCCAGCTTGGAGAAGTTTGGTAAGAGGGAAAGAATGAGGAGGTTCCCAACATGCTTTCTGGGATAAAGGATACTATTTGAGGAATTTAGATTTGTTCTTTTATAAAATAAAAACATTTCTTCTCTCCCCCCCACCTCTGATAGTAAAGGTATTGCCTGTTCACTCTAGATTTTTTGGTTTTTGGCATGGTACTAGGACTTGAACCCAGGAATGCTCCAATACTGAGCTATATCGCCAGACCTTTTTATTTTTATTTTTTATTTTGAAACAGGGTTGCTGAGGGCCTCTCTAAGTTGCACAAACTGACCTCAAATATATGATCCTCTTGCCTCAATCTCTCACGTACTGGGATTACAAGAGTGTGCCACTGTGCCCAGCCACTGTGATAAAATCTAAGAACCACAGACATAATTATCAAGGATGAACACCTTTAATTTTTATATGTAGCCCTTTCATGCCTAAAGTAGATACTCATAATGCATAATTTACCAAAAATATCATGCCATCTTTTAGTTCATTTAACCATACAGTACACATTTTTTTCAGTTATTCATTTTTTTTATTGGTGCATTGTAATCATACATCTTTATTAGGTACAAGCTGGTAAAGGCATACATGCATATATCTTTCATTTAACCGTTCGCCAATTATGGTTATATATCATTCTATAACAAATTTTTTGGTTGCTCCTTTTTACGTCATATTATAATTTGAGCCATCTTGTACTGGAAAAACTATGTTATTTCAATATTCGCTACTATATCTAGTCCTGTGGTGCACATAATTGTACAAACATCTTAGGGCAAGTCTGATTACTTTCAAAGACTAGTTTCTAGAATGTGAACTACAGGCCATGATAGCCATAAAGACTCCTGGTCAGATTATACAAGAGAAGGGAAGTCTTTAAAGATGTCCCAGTGGCCATCCACGTGGAGAAGTTGCTCAAGCAAGTGGACAGCCCTAGGAGTCAGGAGTGCAAATGTGGGAGAGATAGGGAGGGATTCAGCAATGTCTGGGTGTAGCTACAGTCTGGATGTGGATGTCTCTTCTATAGGTATCAAGAACTGCAGAATGAGGAAAGTCAAAGGCTCACAGGGATGCCCCCTGACATGATGTCAACCTTTACTCAGAGGAGGAAGCAGCCTTAGTGGAGAAATCACAGAGAAACAGGAGGAAATCCAGTGAATTCAGAATGGGTGAAGACAAAAAACGGAGACCTTTTCAAGAAGGGAGAAGTGAAGAGTCTCATGTTGCAGAGAGGTGACTTAAGAATGAAAAGGGCTCTTAGGTTGTCACTGCGAGTGTTGTCCAGAGCAGCGTCTGTAGAGTGGCTGCAGCAGCCACTAGAATGTCACTCTTAGACCCGTGTTGCAGAAAGATGACTTTCCTGACAGTAGGTAGAATGACTCCGGAAGGAAGAGACAAGAATCTGGGGGACCAGTGCAAAGGAGAGGGCATCAGGACTCCAGAAAGGAGATAATAAGGACTAAGCTGGGCAGGCATCGTGGCATGGGAATGGAAATGGAAAGGCTGTGGCAGTAGGATTTATTAGGTACATGGTTTGATGTGTGAAGAAAAGAATGGAGTTCAAGAGGGCTCCAGATTTTATTCTGAGATGATTGTGAAGGTTGTGAAACCATCGTGGAAAGCAGAGTTATGTTGACGGGGGTGGGAGGAATGTCTCTGGTGGCATCTAGGAAGATGAAGGCAGGTGTGTGTGGCATTCACAAAGAGACATACTGCCGGTGAATGCTGGGTTCTGCTGCTCAGAGGGAGGATTTGAGTTAAAGATCACTGGACTTTTCCCATAAAGACTGGGATTTGGAATGTGTAAGCCTGGAACAACTCAAGGAGATCACTGAAAATGACAAGACAAAGAAAACCATGGGAACTATTTAAATAAACAGGTAACATAGGATCAGACAATGAAGAAAACAGGGAAGGAATGATCAAAGCCACAGCAGGAAAACTCACTGCAGTATTAATTCAGGAAAGCATAGGAGGGGGTAGTTTTAGGAACTCAACTTCATGGCCAAATCTGAAAACATCACTGGTAAAGCAGGAAGAGGACTAAGGAAACCCTTTAGGATCTGGTCTTCTTCCAGGTTTGCTTTGTCCTGGAAATACATTTTTAGAATATCTACTATAAACTGAGCCTGGTGGAACACACCTATAATCCCAGTACAGGTTCAAGTCCAGACTCAGCAACCTAACAAGACTCTGTTTCAAAATAAAAAATAAAATAAATTGGGTCTGGAGGTATAGCTCAGAGGTAGAATGCCCTGGAGTTCAATCACCAATACCGCCACCAAAAACAACAACAACAAAAACTTACTGTAATAGCATGATTTACATTGTCTCCAAGTTATTTTTTAATTTCTACATTTTTAGGTGATGGAATTAAGAATTAACATTGTCTTTATCTTTCAATTTCTTTTCCCCCTCACCAAAGTCATAGGAAATAGTTTATGATCAAGGTATAATGCTCAAAACTAATATGCTTTGGCATCATGAAAATTTATGACAGGTAAAAGTTCACATTTCCCTTTATAATTTTTGTCATTTTAAATAAAGTAAATTGTGTTAATATTGAAGATAGAAAGTATTATTTCCTATATCAAAATTATTTAATTTATTCCTAATTACAGTTTTTATTTGCTGTAAGGACTGTTTAATAATCATAACTTTTTTGTGTGTATATGGTGCTGAGGATTGAATACAGGAGCATTCTACTTCTGAACTACATTCTCAGCCCTATTTTAATTTTTATTTTGAAACAGGATCTCACTAAATTGCGAAGAGCCTCACTAAGTTGCTAAGGCTGTCCTCAAACCTGGACCTCTACTGTCTTAGCTTCTGAAGCATAAATATAAATTCCATTCTAGATCTTCAGACTAGAATGCTGGGAGGAACTTCTACCTTGCTAATTGAAAAATGAGACATTTTCATGAAAGTGTACAATCTCTGTTAAATGAATCATCCTCTTTTTGAATAATTTTAATAAGCTAAAATGTATTATTTGTTGGTTATTATCAAGCATAATGTCACTTGCAAGTGTAAAGGTTAATTCCTCTTTATTTTCATGTAATTCACAAGGTTACAGTACAAATGGGTGCAAACACACACACTCGCACACACACACACACACACACACACACACACACACACGCAGTGTGCATGTGTGCCATTAGAAGCAACAGCAGTAATCAACATTGCTCAGGTCCAGAAAGGAGGGTGAAAGCCAGTTTTCAATCATAGAAGTAGAGTAAAAATGTTCTGTTCTGTTTCTCCTCCTGCTCCTGCTCCTCCTCCTCCTTTTTATCCTCCAGCTTTGGAGCCATCCGTAACAGCAGCTAGCAAGCTGCGTGATGGAAGAGGTGAGGAAGAAAAAGAGAAGATGTGCACTGTACACTCTTCCCGGAGTCTGCAGACCCATATAGAATGGGGAGGAGGATTAGCCTTCCACTAGGAGATTGGTATGCTAATGGAAACTGCATTTTGCAACTTAATCACAGGATTTAAACAAAATCTGTGAGTTCCTAGTAGGAAATTACCTGATTAGACCCAACACATATAGAACATTTCGAAAATCAGTTTTGTTTGTTCATTTTTTCCAATAATGGGAATTGAGCCCAGGGGCATTCTACCACTGAACTACACCCCCACCATTATTTTATTTTTATTTTGAAACAGGGTCTCATTAGTTTGGTGAAAGTCACTATTTGCTGAGGCTGTTCTTGAACCTGTGATCCTTCTGTCTCAGCTTCCCAAGTATGCGATTACAAGCTTGTGCCACCATGCCTAGCTCAAAATCACAGTTTTAGGTATGGTTCTACAAGAAACTACTCACAGACTTTGATGTGGGTAGAGTATTTGGAGATCAGACTTGCTTCTATTATCCTTTGTGAATGAATATATCTGAAATGCATCATAAAAATACTGCTTCACACTAAACACCTACTGGTGTGTGGAGATACCTGTATATTGGGGGAAAGTGACTCAGGGGTCAATTAACATTAAAAAAAGATTATTCCCAGTAAGACATGACACTCTTTTTTCTTTTTTTTTTTTTTTTTTTTTTTTTTTTTTTTTTTTTTTTTTTTTTTGCGGTACTAGGGATTGAACTCAGGGGCGTTCTACCTCCGAGCTATACCCCCAGCCCTATTTTTTATTCTTTACTTTGAAACCGGGTCTCACTAAGTTGCTCAGTGCCTCACTAAGTAGCTGAGGCCGGCCGTGAACCCAGATCCTCCGGTCTCAGCCTCCCAAATGCTGGGATTACAAGTGTGCGCCACCACACCTGGCTATTTTTTATTCTTTATTTTGAAACAGCGTCTCACTAAGTTGCAGAGGGCCTCACTAGGTAGCTGAGGTTGGCCGTGAACCCCGATCCTCCGGTCTCAGTCTCCCAAATGCTAGGATTACAAGTGTAGCCACCACACCTGAAGTGAGTCTCGAAAGTGGAGTCTCAAGTGGTTCTGAGTGCATAGTCTTAAGAGGGTAATTTATAGTCCCTTGAGAACACGGGGGTGGCAGACTAGAGACCAGGTGGCATTTCTCTGAATTCTCACTTTCCTAATTGAAGCTGATGTCACTTCTCCTTGTCTCTAATTGTGCTCTACCTTTTGCTTTCCACCTTCCTAAAAGGTAAAACATAAATTGGGTCATGCTATTTCCTAAATATAAACTCCTCTGCACCATCTTCCTATGAGGCTTAAGTTTAAGTTCTTTAGTAGTCTTGTAAGTGTTTTCAAGACTAGTCCCTCCCTCCCCAGCATCCCTTCCTCTCCCCCTCCCCCGTCCTCTGGCCCTGCCCCAGTGCCTTGTCCCAGCCTTACTGAGCTCCTTACTACTTCCTGTATGAGCTATGATCACTCTTGTTTCCACACCTTTGTGTTTTGTCTTTCATATTCCTTTTATTGGAAACATTCTTCACCATTATCCTTCCTACAAATCTTGATGTGGAGCTGGTATTTAAACCCAGGTGGCTCAACCTCCAGAACCCATTTTATAAACACTCCAGTCATAACAGAGGAAGGACAGGCCCTGTCCTGCCCTCTTGTGTTGCAAGATCCTGGCTGCTTCTTCCTTTCCTCTCTTGTTGTAACTGTAGTCTGTGTTGTCCTTACATGCCTGGAGGTTTTCCTTCTATTGGATTCATCAGTTCAGGTGATATAGTACCATGTCTCTTCCTTTAGATTATTACTTAAAGCAAGAAACATAACTACAGAAATCTATCCTACCAAATAATACCTAGTCATCTTCAAAGAATTTAAAAAGGGGTGATAAGCAACCACCTGGGTAGGCTTAGGTTGACTCTTGGATGCAAAATGATATTTAAAACATTCAAACTGGGCATGATGGTGCATGCCTGTAATCACAGTACTTGGGAGGCTGAGATAGGAGGAATGCAGGTTCAGGAATAACCTCAGCAACTTAGCAAGACTCTTGCAACCTAGTGAGACACTGTTTTAAAACAAGACAAGACAAGATAAATTTTAAAAGTGCTGGGGGTATAGCTCAGAGGTATAATACCTCTGGGTTCAATTCCCAGCACCACAAAAGTAAACAGTAAAATATTCAGCCATGGTATGGCATGGACACTTGACCCCTCAGAATGGATGCTGGCTAGAATATGGTATTCAGGTGTTCATATTGAACATCCACCCTGCCTGGAAGCAGAGGATAGGGATGGAAATATTTCTTGGTCCTTATAAACTTTAGTATTAAATAACATCTATGTTTCTAGGTTGGGGTAGCAAGGGATGTCTTAGGAGCCTAACTGCATCAATGAAAACATTTCTTTTGGCTCAAGTAAAAGGAAATTAGGTATTGATGGTTGAGTGCTTTGGTTCGGCTCTCCTCTTATATAATTGCATCACTTGATTTCTGAAGTCTTGGGTTCGGTTTGGCAATTTTCTAAACTAGAAATTCCCTGTGATTAACCTATGCACTCTTGTCTATTGCAGTTTGACAACAATTTCCTTTTTCTTTCAGGATTTATCATTCCGAGCAGTTGGTTGAGAAGACTAATACCAAAGGTCTCTCAGTAACCTCTTGCTTCCTTGGATATCATCATGTGCTTTCTTTAGAATTTATTACTATTTTTAAATATAACTTAGTTGTGCATGTTAATGGGACAGATGTTTTTTATCTGTACCTGTCCATTTATTGCAACCTTTTAAATGAGTTCAGTGTGTGTGTGTGTGTGTGTGTGTGTGTGTGTGTGTGTGTGTGTAATATAGTTGCTTGATTTTCTTGGCTGTTTTGGTAATTGTAGATGCCAACTCTTCTGATCTTTAAAATCCAGTTTGCAAAGGTCTTGTTTTCTTTATAAAAGTATGTACAACTTGCTACTTTCTTACCGATTCATTTTATAAAACATTTCGAGTTTTTAAATATTTATTTTTTAAAATAAAAATTTTTTAAACAAGAAGTAAAGATTAAAACTGAATTCTATAGCACTATTTTTGAATGATAACTTACATACTCCTTGACACACCTCCGTGAGTTCCTCTTCATTCATTTTGGTGCTTCATTTACACATTAACAAGTGGCCTGTTGTCTCTCTGTGTGTATTCTATTTAATTTGAGCAATTTTGCTCATCCTGTGATTATAATCCTTATTTCAGAGCATATCTCTGAAGTGATTGCTTCCTGATGATTATGTGATGGTGTCTCTGGTGTAGTCACAAGGTGTGGGTTGGGGAGGGTGGTGCTGGAGCGGTGGGTTAACTACAGGCAAAGAGGATGCCCAAGCACCACCCATTCTCCTGAACAAGGTAAGCAGGCCCTTCATTGTATCTCCTGGGTTGAGCTGCTGCCTCTGACATCCCCATGCTCACTCTCGACTCATTCACATCCTCTCCTCTCCTCTCTTCTTCTCCCCTCCCCTCCCCTTCCCCCTCCCCTTCCCTTCTCCCTTTTTCTCTCTCCTCTAGCTTCTTTATTTTTCAACTTTTCAGGTAGCTCTGGCTGGGATGGTGTCTACTTTCTCCATGAGTCTGAACAGGAAAAGGCTAAATCTTGCCCACTATCTGTGAACTACATTTCCATTTTAGTAACCAATAATTTGTCCTTCCTCTCATAACTTTATTGCACAAACCTTGTATAATCTTCATAATCTTTCCATGTCTCAATTTCTATCTGTAAATGGAGCTAATGACATTGACTAAGTTTCTACTGAGCTACTCCTGATGATTAATAAGCTGGCATTCCAAAGCACAAGTGTCTAGGATGATAGGCCCTACATAAATTCAAATTACCATTCTTACCATCCTTCCTTTATACTGCCATCAGGATTGTAACACTCACAGAGGATCTAGTCTTTATTGAGAGTTTTGCATTTAAAAAAGTACTTTATAATGTTTGTTAATTTAGACAAGACTCTTTTTTTTTTGCAGAATCTCAACATCCTACCTTTATGGATAAAGGATTTGTTAAGCACCCTCAGTGAATCTTTTGACTTCATCATTTTTCCAATTTTATTATTATTATTGTAGTCCTATTGCTCTGATTTGAAGGACTTGTCCTCTATCGAGTCTGTTTGGAGTGTATGGGCTTTATTCTTTTGATTGAATTTGTTGGAAAATATGTATATAATTTGACTTATAAATTGAAAACCTTTATGGAAATCTTGCATTCTTAGAAGGAGACTGGTGAGATTTATAAGTGATTTATAAGCTGAGGTCTGGAAGGAGAACTTCAGAATAGAGGCTACGACCAGGGACAGACTCAGGAGCTTATCAAGGCACAACTGAATAATCAAAGGGTGGAGCCTGGACAAAATGTTTACTTCTCTGGATAAACCTGAAATGTTTACACTGGCCAATTTGTCCCTTTCATCCCCTGTCACTCACTAGGAGACCAACATCCATTAAATTCTATTCCTGGACTCTACTGCTCTCTTCATTGTTTACATCCTAAACTAGCATGGTAAGTTTGGCTCTTTATCCTCTAAGATCTCTCATGCTGCCTTTGGACCTGATGCCTAATTCTAATTGGGAAAAGCCCCTGAGACTTTACTCCAGACACTACTTTAATTAGTGCCAGGGTTTTCCAACCCCTGTGAGAATGTCACCCCTGTAACATTGCTTTTTGATCAATATCTCTTAGGCAATGTTTTACTCCCCCCTCCCTCCTTCCCCTCGGGTATCAGATACCTCAGGGACCTCCGCATGTGGTGATCTTCTTGAGATGTTTTACTAATACCCAAATATTGAGCCTTCTGTTACTCCCTGTAGTATAACTTGGAGGCAGTCAGCCCCCATGACTTTGCTGTTTACGGTTTCAACACTAGAGGGTGGTGTTTTCTCCTTGTGATCTTTCAGACTTTGCGTCAAAATGATTAAATATTTCTAAAAAGAGCCAAGTGTGGTGGTGGACACCTGTAATTCCTGTACTTGGGAGGCTGAGGCAGGAGAATCACAGGTTTGAGACCAGCCTAAGAAATGTAGCAAGGCCCTGTTTCAAAAATTAAAAAATAAAAATAGGGCTCAGGATGTAGCTCAGAGGAAGAATGCCTCTGGGTTCAACCTTCAGTACTAAATAAAATAAAATAAAATAAGCAAACAAATAAATATATATTTCTATAATGAATAACCACGTCTCTGGAGGAAAAAATAAGCTTATATAGTGCAAGGAATAAAATGAAAACAATCAGTAATAGCTTTGGAAGCATTTCTCCTAAAAGCCATTATGTGAAGTATACTAGTAAAGGTTAAAACATAATTAGATTTTTCTGTTCCATCTGAAATTGAGCATGTATTATCATGACTTCGAAATTGAAGCTCAAATATGGTTCCTTAAATTTTCCATTATCTGTCCAAAATTTGACTGAAATCTTTGTGCATCATGCAACTTTATTTAATTTCTTAATTTTTGTCTGAAGACATTTGTAAAATAAACCATACTCCCAGGATAGCCCAATACAAATTTACTGATAGCAGGTACAGGAGAACATGTTCAAATTTTGCTCAATGGCTAGAAAATTTCATATGTGTAATGTTAAAAACTGAAATTAGGCTAACATTGAAAAATGTCCAAGGAAGAAAAGGAAGTTGTTACTAAGATTCCACAAAATCTTTATTATCAGCACTATTTAACATACACAAGATTCAGGGCCCTGTAATTTTTTTTAGCCAAGAGGTGAAGAAATTTAGACCCATTAGGAATTTCTAGAGAAGAAGCAAGAGCAGCTCTGGAGCAAAACAAGACCGAGAAGCAGGGGAGGGCAACCCTTGCTGCACATAGGCCTGCATGGAGGAAAGACATTGTGCTGAGCCCCAGAGAAAGCGATGCTGGCTGCCTTGTTGAGTTTATGGAATTCTTAGAACCCCGTTCATTTTAACCATCATTCCAAATGCTCAACCTTAAGTCTACAGATTTTTGTTTGTTTTTTTTCCTTTTGTTTCTTGGGATGAGTATGAGATACACCTCAACCCTATTTTATTTTGAAGTAAGGTGTCACTAAATTGTTGAGGCTGGCTGAGGACCTGCGATCCTCTGATCTCAGCTTCCCAAGGAATTATAGGCATGTGCCACAATGCCTGGCTCAAGACTACAGTTGTAATTTGGAGCCAAGGTTGAGATGGATCTATTTCAACAAAAACAAACACCTGGAAATGAAGGAACTTAGTTCCAGTGATGTATTATTCAGTCACCAGGTGTGTGTGGATGAGTGACAACTCTGCTGCACATCATTTTTCAAACAGAAAAAGAAGATGACTGCAGTCAACTGGCAAAATTCAAATGAGAGCATGAGACCTGTGGGGTGATTCCAGAGTTCTCCATCAGAGTGGATGGGGCAGGGAGAAGATAAAACATTAAGATGAGGAGGAAGAGCATTTTCCGACTCCCAAATCTGAGAATAACCTACTAGACTTGGCTTTATGTGAGGAAAAATGCACAACAGGTTGGGAAGAATCCTTGATTAGAGTTTTACCAAAAAAAAAAAAAAAAAAAAAAAAAAAAGACACAAATGTCATATATAGTCATTTTCATTTTTAAGAAGAGTGAAAAAAAACAACAACAAAAAACAAGGATGTAGTGTAGTGGTAAGCCATCATTCTCTAAAGGCAGTTTTGATATGAGGCTGAAGTATTGTGCTTTACTTTTAAAACTGCCACTTGATTGCAATTGACTTAAGGATAAACTAGGCAAATCATGTGCTTGAATGTTGAACTTATCTTTATTAGTATTGGCATGGCTTTTAATGGAAATTACATGGTAGGCAATTTTGAAATCGCACTGGGAGGATGTATGTGAAATGTAGACTTCCATTATTATTGCTTGAAGAGAGCGAAATGATGTTTTGTGTGAAAAGAAAGTTCCTGACATGGTTTTGCTTAATAGCTTCCCACTGGACCTTAGCCACATGGGCCCAGAGGTCGATGAACCTCAGCCTGCACTAGAGTGACTGGGGTGGGAGCTTTTAAGGACATGAGGAGAGGGACATGGCACTTAAGCACAGCTATTCATACCCCTTCTATGGAGGCAGGTTAAAATATCTCTTTCTGAGTTTCCCTCTAATGCAAACAAAAAGGAAGAACCCAGGAGGGAAACATCAGTTTGTTGTACCCTTTTTTTCCATTTCCTTCTCTCCCAAGAAGAAAAGCTGTGTTCCCTGGCTCCTGACACTACTAAGCTGTATGTCAGAAGCTAGCTTTTTCTTTCTTTTCTACAGACTAAATCTTATTATTCTATTATTTAATACTTTATCTCTTAAGATACAGTGATCTAAAATTGGGATATAAAAAAGAGATAAAAAAAAATCAGAACAAGCCGGGCGTGGTGGCGCACGCTTGTAATCCCAGCATTAGGGAGGCTGAGACCGGAGGATCCGGGTTCGAGGCTAGCCTCAGCTACCTAGTGAGGCACTCCGCAACTTAGTGAGACTCGGTTTCAAAGTAAAGAATAAAAAATAGGGTTGGGGGTGTAGCTCGGAGGTAGAATGCCCCTGAGTTCAATCCCCAGTACCGCAAAAAAAAAAAAAAAAAAAAAAAAAAAAATCAGAACAGTATGACCTCACATATTCTCTGCTACTTACATGGGCCTCATTTCATTTATGAACTAGACACGTTGTTGGTGGTTCCATGAGAAGAATCCCTCATCTTACAGATGGAAGTTTGCAGGCTGTCTGCCAGAAAGAAGTCACTATAGGTCATAGAACTGCTGGCTGCAAACTAGAACTTAACCCCAGATCCAGCTATGTCTGTTCTACCACTCCACAATTTTTAAAAATGCTGTTCAAATTGTGAATGCTTTCTTTAAACAGTTCTATATGTGTGTGCATGTTCATACTTGTTTGTGTGAAGATGGTGGTTAAAAGGATGAAGATCACTGTAGGCTCTTTGATTTCTGGCTTCTGACATTTTTACTTTGCCACTTTGAGGCAAAAAGGGAATAGAAAGATGCACAACTTCCCCCAAGAGTCTGAGTTTACCTTCCTAATGACAAGTTGTTTTATTTTTTCCACATCACATGTTGCAAAGCAGGAAGTGGCTCTCCACAACCAGGTCTGCTTTCCATCTCTGGGACTTAAAGTACTTCCCTTCATTTAGCCGCATCTTTTACAGAATATTTCCTAAAATTTTAGGAGCTGATTTCTGAGAGAGCCTGCATCACTTCTATTGGCTGTAATGTGATGAAAATTACATGGGAAATGAAAATAAAAAAAATAATAAGGGCAAAGTTGCATCTCATGACCATCACCTCAACAAAACTGTTTTCACTTCTTCAAATGTCCTGCCAGTTCTTGTCTATAATGTATATATCATATAGTTATAATGATAGTTTATATAAACTTTCAAGATGAGTTTTTCCACTTAGACATTTAACAGGAAATTTCTTATGTTGTTAGAGACTTTGTGACTCCTTTTTAAAAAGATGACATCATGCCCTAAATTGGTAGCTTATAATTTATTTAATTATTCGTCTATTTTAGAGCATTGAGGTTATTTTCAGTTCATTTTTCAATTATATACAATGTTCTGAAAAAGAATTTTATAAACATAGTTGTCCCTTTTCCTTTAGAATTGTTTTCTTGGAGAGAATACTGATGACTGAAAATGGCCCAAAGAGTTGTATGACGATTAATGTAAATCCTCCAGGGATAGATTCTATGTTGTAGAGTCTCAAGTTTATTTGACTTGGTAGAGGGGGGCTCCTTGGGAAAGAGAATATGAAATTATAAAAACAAACCATTGTGAACCTCTCACCTTGAAGGGACTCTTCACAGTACAGAACTATAAGCCCAGATCAGATTTGCGTTGATCTGATCAGATTCACTTGACTAGATTCATGTTCTCAAAGAGGTTCTTCCAAGTGCTGTAGTAGCTTTCAACTTCATCAATAAGAAGTGAGAATACTTCTGCCGGGTGTGATGGCCCATGTCTGTAATCCCAGTACTTGGGAGGCTCAGTCGGGAGGATCTTAGGTTCCAGGTCAGACTCAGCAACTGAGCAAGACCCTGTTTCAAGATAAAAAATAAAACAAGCTTGAAGGTAGAATGCCTCTGGATTCAACCTCCTCTACCTCCCAAAAATAAATAAATAAAAATGAAAACTAAAATAAAAAGGGCTTTGGGTATAGCTTGGAGTTAGAATGTCCCTGGGTTCAACTCCCAGTACTATAGAAAGAAAAACGAACAAATAAATAAACAAACAAAAAACTGAGAATACTTCATCCTTGAAATTTTATGATTCCTATGTTTTGTGTTTTTGATTATTTTAGCTAACTCAGTCAGCATACCCTGATCCTCCCTGATCCTGATTACATTTAACATAGAAAATTTGCTTTAGGGCATATTTCTTTGATGATTAGGATGTCCACAATCTATTACTACATACAGAACCACTCCAAAACTTGTGGCTCAACACAGCAGCTTTATTATATTTCGCAATTTCTGCTGCTGAGAAATTTAGGATTAAGGCTTGGCTGTCTAGTTCCTCTACCAGTCCTATAGACTGTGGTTCCCAGTTTACAGGTGGATTGGTCTGGGGTGAAAAATGGCTTCACTTTCAAGTTTGGCATTTTGGAGGGAATAAGTAGAAGTCAGGATGTAGCCAAACTGTCAACAAGAGCACCTTCATGTGGTGTCCCCACCATGGTCCTCTTGGGTCAGTGGGACTTCTCCTGGGGCAGCTGGGTCAGAGACCTGGGGCAGAAGCTACAAGAGTTCTTATGATCTAGATTTGAAAATCCCTGAACACTGCTTTTCCTGTACTTTATTAGTCATCATGGCCAGGCTGGATTTAAGGGAAATCTCAATTAGACAGCAAAGAACTAGAGGCCATCTGTAATCTACCACAGGCTAATAATTTTCTCCGATTGCTTATTTCCTACATAAATTATCTCCTTAATAGCATCATATATTGAAATTTGAACAGAATAATGAGGATTTAAGTAGAAAATTAACTTGGTTTCATAAAATTAAGAAAAGATAGATAAAGCATCATTTTGCAACTTGCAGAAATCTACCAAATATGTCTTTATTAAAGTAAGAAAACCAGAATTCTTCAATATCAGCCTTAAAGTCACTAGTTTATCATTATATTTTACATTGTTATATCCTACAAGATATCATAACAAGATATCATATATCATTCTGTTTCTCCAGTTAGAGAATAAAAATAAGATATCAAATTTTCACTAGCAACTTTAAACATAGTCATGTATAGAATACTATAGAAATACTACAATAATACAGAAATACTATTGAAAAACTGACACTGAAGATAGCAGATGTGACCATCCTTTGCCTGTTTGCCCTCAGTGTCCATTTATTTCCTTCTGTGCTGATCTGTGTATCGTAGGTTTCCAATACCCCTCACATTACCATTCCAAGTTATATTTGCCATCAGAATTTCAGCTAGACTGGAAAGAGACTGAGAAATGAAGACGAGAGAAAGTGACTCACTTCCTGTCCCCACTTCAGGGCCTCTGTCTGCAGCAGCTTGGAGCTATAGATTCCAGCATCTTCTGACAGCTCCCATGCCCATAGCACAGAACTTTTTTTGTGGTTCTAGCACCAATGCCACCTCGGATAGTCCTGTCCTGCCTAGAGGTACTCCTGGGCTCTTCTGGCACCTGTAGGCAGAGCCCCTTTGCTAACCCAGCTCCTGCTGAGCAGCACCTCCTCCTCGCTCCCAGCTGCAGCTACATAGAGTCCAGCTACTTCCAGACTGGTGTGAAATACCTCATCGCACCTACTCCTGGCATCTCAACCATGCCTCCAGTACTAGCAGGGTAGCCCCTTCTTAGTATTTCCAGAATCTCTTGATATCCAGAAATGCATTAGCCTGCAAGCTCTAGGATTCTTCCACCTCCTCCTTTTAGTTTCCTGCCCTTGGGGATAGTAGCTGCTTCCTCTAGGCATTCATATCTGGGTTAGTTCACAGTCCCTCTTTGCTCTTTCAATCTTCTAAACACTTTTATGACTAATCCCCTCTGCTTGAAAGAGTTCATGTGGTTTCTATTTTCTTTAGTGGACCCTGTGATATGGTTGGTGCTGTGCTACTGCCAGTCATTTGCAGATAGGAATAAAATGTCCCTTAAGGAAGAATGTTCAAATCGGTGTAGCTGTTGTGACAGAAAGGTGGTTATATGAGCAAGCTATTCAGAAAATAGCATTATTTTCCATGTTTTTTATATTTTCCTGTGTTTGTAGGTTGTATGTGTATAGTAACAACTGTATTTTGAGAGGGATGACAGTATTTTCACAAAACAGAAAGCACACATTCTTGGGACTAATTCTGATTTTTCTTGTCAAAGTCAAATTGAATTTTATAACAACAGAAGTTACAGGACTATGTCCACTGGTCATTCTGTCACTGACAGGTCCCAGGCAGGACCTCAAAACTGAAAAAAGTGTTTTATTATTCTTAAAAGAGCTTGTAATGCAAACATTTCAATTTTTCTTGGTTTGAGAAAAACTGACAGAGCTCACCTTTGTTGCCATTTTGAAGCCATGGACTGCTCCAGAATTTTTATGCTTTTGAGTTATCTGTGCAGGCTTTTGGAATAGGAAAAGTCACTGCAAGTCTTGTCTGAACAAAATAATCAACAAAATGGAATTTTTAGTATGCCTCAGCTTTTTTATATTGATTTTCTAGTTCTGCAAAATTCATGTGGAGAAAAAATTAATATTAAGGTCAGAGAATAATTTATTATTAATTTGTGGCTATTAAATATGCACATGCTAAATAATAATTAAACAGTGTCAAAATGTTTTGAATAAAAAAAAAGAGAAAAGCTGTTTGAAATTAAAGACTTATTTTGTCATGATTATAATTATCCTTGATATTCAGCAGGTAAACACAATGTCATGATATATTTGAACAAACATATGCAATGGGCCTGATTTATTATTTTGCAACCTTTGATGCCTGGTCCTGAGACTCTAGTGGGCATATTCTTATGTCAGATTTGATAATTATCTTTTTATCTTTAGAGAAAATCTTACTTAAATTCATCCCATGACTGTTTATTCTTTATTATTAGGTAAATTTGAAATTTTAAAAACTAGCCTCAGTCAAGTTGAAAGTTTATCCACTGAAGTCAGATATTCAATGCCACTTCCTGTCACTGTCTGCCTTTGTAAGCATGGAGGTCAAATGCTTGAAACTGATATCAGAGCTAGGTTAAGAATGGGCTGTACAAATCTTCAGAGAATGAGCTTTTCAGAAGGACATAAGGACTGTAAAGAACCTAAAAATTCTCTAGCTGTCCAATGAATCTTAAGATAATTTAGGAAAGAGAAAATATTTGTGATTTTCTGGTCTCACTTACAATAAGGTATTTCAATCCTCTAATACAGCATTATTCAAAATGGAGTTGAACAATATGGTTTTGAGGAGCTATATACTATTTATAAAATTTTGTTGTTATTTTGATGCAATGTCATCTGGCTCATCCTTGATGACCACTCTTTTGAGAATGCACTGATATGTATAACAGTGTTTACTAATAGGTACTATTCTAATTAGAACAACAAAATAAGACAAGATCAGGCAATATAAAAATAATGCATTGAGTCATGTAAATGCTAAAGATTAACAACAGTGCATTGTGAAAGGGACAGATTTGCGAGGCTTTATTATGGGACTATGTGGGTAAATTGAGTTATCATATGGCATTTGCTAAGTAGTAGAACATGGGGCTCAAAGGACTCTGAGTTGTATTAATACTCTATGTTCTAGTGGCAATTTAGTTTCAGTAATGTTGTAATTTTTAAAATTCATTAGTAGTTTATAAGTTAGTAATACTGCTTTGATTGTATATTGACAATTATCATAAGCATGTGAGGCTTATGAACATTTTAATGCAAAACTACATTAAATATTCTTTATGGGTTGCATATGGAATGTTCCCCAGAAAAACTCATGTGTTAGCAATGCAGAAATATTCAGAGATGAGATAATTGAATCAGGGCTGTAATCCTTGTCAGTGAATAAATTTATCAATAGATTAATAATTTGAATGGTCTTACTGGGTGATTACTGGAGGCAGGTAGGGTGTGACTATAAGAGGTGGATAAGAGGCCCTGTGGCCTTGGAGACTCTATCTGTCTCTGGTCCCTTCCTCTGGCACTCTCTTTGATTCTCAGCTGCCATGAGACGAACAGCTGTCGCCTTTCACAATGACAATTTTGCCTTGAAGCCAGCCAACCATGGACTTAACCTCTGAAACCATGAGCCCAATCAACCTTTTCTCTAATCTAACTTTTCTCTAAGTTCTTATCAGGTATTTCGGTCATAGTGATAAAAAGCTAACTAATACAATATTTTTTAAAATTTAAGATCATCATCATTTTTTTTCTTTAAAATACGTATTACTCGAAGTTGAGAATATTAAATTGATGATTCTATGCAGTCTATGGAATAAGTATTAGTTCACTAAGTGTTTTATGTTGTAGTAAGAAAGAACTTCCCAAATATCAGCGACTTAAAATATCAGAAGTTTACTATTTATTCATACTTCATTTCCCTTGCCAGTTTTTATTTGAGGATTATGGTGGTGGAGCTTCCCTTTCTTATCTTAGAGAATTCTGGACTGAGGGAAGAGTACCCATCTTAAACATTACTCATTCCAGAGAAAAATATCAGAAAGCACTGGGGGGATCTCAACAACAATATGTTCTTCCAAAAATGGTGCACCTCACTTCTCTTCACCATTCCTTAACTACAACAGGTCACTAGACCTCACTCACCCCAAGCCTAGAAAGAACAGTCCCATCAAGTGTCCAGAAAGGCAGAGAGACACAAGTGTTTGGTGAAAGACAACAATGACTGTCACAAAGGATAGCAAGAATGGTTCACATGGGCCACTGAGATTGGAGTGAAAAAGAGGGTCTTGTGTTGACTTTTCTGGATAGCTTTCTGTTATGAACTGAATGTTTGTATCTACCCCCAAATTTTTGTCACACTAATCCCAGTGCACTAAAATGAGGAGATGAGGCCTGTGGGAAGTAAGTAGGTCATGAGTGAGAATGGAGTCCTTCGTTTTGGGATTAGTGCCCTTATGAAAGGAGTTCAGAGAGCAAGGAGGCTCTCCTACCGTAAGAGGACACAAGAAGAAAGCAACTATCTGCAAGCAAGGAAAAGAACCTTCCTGAAGAACCTGATCTTAGACTTCAACTGTAGAACTGTGAGAAATAAATGTTTGTTTTTTAAGCTATCCACTTACAGTATTTGGTTATAGTAGTCTGAACCGGTTAAGAGTGTGTATGTGTGTAAGAAGGCCCTCCTACTTTGATCTAGAACTTATAGATGATAGCATTTACATGTTAACTGGTGATGCTTTCCAGAACTTTCACACTGTGATTGACTTTTTTTTTAAAGAAAGTAATTCATGTAAACTGAATATATGATATATTTACAATAGATTTGCAAACCACTTAGAAAATCTCACAGACTTTCACTGATTTCTTGCAAATCACTTTGTTAAGTTAAAGTATCTTATTTCTTTTTCAGTTTTCATGGACATTTAATAATTAATTCAGTATTGTCTATACTGCAAGACATTTATACTAATTTACTTTAGATATTAAGTTGTATCTGTAGAGATGAAAGTCTTTATGTGTAATTTCAAAAATGTCTTTGTATTATCTAAGGAATTATTGTAAATTCATTCTTCACTTTTTTTAAAGCAATAATCAAAGTTCCTCAAACAAATCCTTCGACATTTTTGCTCTCTTAGTATGAATTCTCTCAAAGTTTTGACATAGTGTTTTAATAACACTCCCAGTGGATTTAAGTATAATCCATATGCTTGGCTCTTATTTATTAATTTGATTATTCTAGCTACTCTTTTCAATATGATGCTACACTTTTTATGGTGCTCCTACCATAGGATTAGCTTGCACAGCCTATTATTTTATTGATTAAAACAATAATTTATTTTAATTTTTAAGTACTTAGTAAAAGTTAGTAAACACTTTGTATTTTTGGACCAATTTTCCAAACCACTTAGAATGTTATTGTTGGTGAATATCTCATCTTACTTACATGGAAAAACTCAGAAAACATCCCACTTAGCAGGTTCCTTTACCTCCTAAGGATCAAAGATGTTTTCAGATTATGAAAGGTTAAGGAAAGGCCATATGAGGAAAACAGGAAGTAAAACAACCTGATAGGCCAACAAGCTGGTCTTCCCTGAACTGGAATAATGGCATTATGGGTTAATCAGTGGCTTTGGCCACTTGGTAGCAATTTTATAGTAATTTCCTCAGAAGACCTACTCAAGGCTTTCTATACTAGGTCCCCAGGATATTCTCCAATGTGATTCTGTGTTTAGTTATTGAGACCATAGACCAGGAGCAAGATTCTTGGAATTTGGCTCTTATTTTCTTTCTTTCCCAGCAGTGTGATGCTGGATAAGTTAATTAATCTCTTATGTATTAGTTTTCTCAACTACAGAATATGGGCAGTTGTATCACCTTTCCCACAGTATTGCTGTGAGGGTTAGAGTTGATGACAGGTCAAAGTACTAGGGCACTGCCTGGCACAGAGTCCGTCCAGAAATTGTTAGCTATTACTAACTGCAGACTTAAGTTAACCTGCCTTGGACAATCTCCTTCTTACTTATGCTGGATTTCTCATTTTCATTCTCTTTGTCTTCCATGACAAAGAGATTTGTTCTTGATTTATTAACAATGATACTAAAATGTTAAAGCTAATGTCATTTACTTTGTTCTCTCTTTTCATCTCCTTCCCTTTCAAATCAAGAAGGCAAAATCATTTTTCATGTTTCTTCATAGAATGAAATCCATCTAGAGGAATGTTTCTGTCTCCTTCCATAGACTTTGTCAGTGCCACCTTAGTTTTAGCTTGGACATCCAAGTGAACCTAAGAATCTTCCCTAATTTTTATTCCCTTTTTCATGATTATAGGCCATTTTCATTCCATTTATATCTCCTTAGTTGAATTTAATTGGATTGCTTATTTTGGGTATTGTTTAAATACCAGAAGATACATTTTGTAAATGCTTTAATCTGATCTCCTAAAAGCTTATAATGGATATGTGGCTTGGATATTAATAGAATTTAAATGAGCGATTTGTTTCTTATGAGTTCTTGTAATAGCAAATTGTAGGCCTCCGTACAAATAGCCATTTATTGATAATTCAGATTCAGTTTTCCTACCTCTTAAAAAAGACTGATATTACTTATTCTCTGCATTCTTGGAAGGAGATTGAAGAGTAATGTGTGTTCGATATCCAAGACTATGAGGGAACAGGCCTCTGAATCAGTATTGAGGGGCCTCTCACCTGCTAGTTTCTAAGTTCAAGTTGAGAATGTTCTGATCCTAGGACTTGGCGTAATAATGTTGAAATTGTGCACCCTTATTATAAAAGTGATCATAATGTATCTTGGGAATATGAAATATTGGTCATTAAAGATATTTTCTCTAATTTCTTTTGAATAACCTTTCCTTGAACTGTTGTCCCTCAAAAACAAAATCATTTAAAAGATATAATTAATTGCTTTGGGGAAAATTATGTTATTTTTAAAACATTTAATCACCATTACTGGAAAATATATTCGTTATGGAGAGAAAAAGAAATATGGATTCACCAATAAAAATATTTTACCATGAATCACAAGAAGCTGTATCATATTATTTACCTCTTTATAGATCATTCCTGTCAGCAGATTCGCAAGAAAATACCATGAGCAGCCTGTAATTCTAGCGGTTGGGAAGCTGAGACAGGAGGACTGCAGGTTTGGGGGCAGCCTCAGTAATTTAGTAAGACCCTGTTTCAAAAAAAAGGCAAAAGCATTGGGGTTATAGCTCAGAGATAGAGATAGAATGATGTCCCTGGATTCAATCCACAATACTACCAAAACAAACAAAAAATAACAACAACAAAACAATGGTAGGAGCAAAATTATACAGCTAGAGATGCAAAAGGTTTGGAAAATTGGGTTGGGTGCTTATAAGTTCTTTTCTGCTTGCTTCTATTGTTTCTTTTTTTAGCATAGTGGGTAGCAAGGCTTTATCTAAGAGTGAAACAGAAAGGAATTTTGTAAGTGAAATGAGAGTGAAAGATCTAAGAAGATTGTTTCGAGCATGAGAGGGTGGTTAGGTAGAAAGACATAGGATTTGGGGTACTCTTCATTGAGACTAGTTGTGGGTTATGGTCTTGTATATCTCCAGACAATTTCAGAATCAGGCAGTGAGTTGAATGCTACCAAACTTGGAGTTTTTCAGACCAATATGATAGAGCAAAAGCTGAGTTGAGAACAAGTTATTACAATGTTGAACAATACAATCTAAGCTGATAGGGAGGTGAGTGCTGATTGGAAGTTGGGGGAAAGTAGTGCTGAAAGTTAGAATCAGGGATTGAAGGTCCCTAACTGAATAACTGTTAGCACTGGGATATGACAGGGAGGCAGGGAGCAGTGTGGGGTGAGGACAAAAGCTGAAATGTTAAGTTGCAGACAATTTCTTCTCTGGATGAATTTTAGAATCATTTAGTAGTGTTTGACTTCTCTTTCTATGAAATACATGACTAAAAACTTAGAGGCTTAAAACAACAGCCATCTGTTGTTCACTGTTCTGCAGGAAGCCTGGCATAATAAGGCTGGGTCCTTGGTTAAACGTATTATAGAGCCGAAACCAAGGTGTCATCCAGGCTAAATTCTACTTTGAAGAGTGTTAGTGAAACATGGCCTTCCAAGCTCATTCTTGTTAGTGGTAAAAATGAGTTTCTTGCAATTGTAGAACTGAACTCACTGCTTCCCTTCCAATTACAGCCAGTGGCCAGGTTCAGCTCCTAGGGATTGATTACATCCTTCACTATGAGACCCCCTCAATTCTGCAACCAGCTGGAGAAAATTCTGCTTCTCGAGGGCCACCTGACTAAGTCAAGTACACCCAGGATAATTCCACTTCATTCATATACTGTAGCATAATTATGGGTGAGGCATCTTATGGTAATAGGAGACTCATCCATCTTTCAAGGGATTAGACATTGTTGAAAATCATTGGGATCAGCTTAGCACTCAGCCTACTACACTAGTCACAGTTAATTTTCTTTCTTATGCTTAATTTGGAAGAATTGACATCTTTACCAAGAATGAACTTTCATTAAAAAAAAGTGCAATTTTTTTAGTTTTCATAAAAGATTTGCAGCACAAGTTTTCACAGATATTCTTTTATAGATATTGTTACTGGGTTAATGGGAATTTTTCCCATTACATTATCTAATTGATTTATCACTGGAATTTATGTATTTATTTTATATTTAGCCACCTAGACTTTCATTAGTTCTAAGGGTTTTTCAGTTATTCTCTCAGATTTGTTAGAAGTATTATCATAGTTCTATAAAAACATCTATCTTTTGAGATATTTATTTTAAATTTATTTTTCTGTTTCATTGTCTTGGTTATGAAGTCTCTCCAGTGTTGGAAAGTGACAGTAACATGGAACCTCTTTATGTTGTGCTTTTTAGACCATAAACATTTCTTATAATTTCCCACTAATTGTGATATAAAAATAAGGATTCTGGCAGATACTCTTTATTAGATACATTTTTTTCATTCATTCCTGGGCTATTGGCATATTTTTATCATGTTTGATAAAAAATTTTGGCAAAATATTTTTCATAATGCAGTAAAATGATCATGTCTTCATTTATTAGATTAATGCCATGGTTGCATTAATAAATTATCAAATACTTAGGCAATCATGCATTCTTAAGAAGCTTAACTTGGTTAACATGTTTTATTCATTTAATAGATTTAGAGATTTTATTTGTTAATATTTTATATACAGCATTTAACCTTATATTCACTGGGATTTTACGCCATCACTTTTGCTTCTTTCTAACAATAAAATGCTTAAGAATTTTTTATTCTTTTTGATTTCTAAAATTTATATAAAGATTCCATGTTTAGCATGCACACACATACACATTTTAGAAAATATTTTTTAGTCTAGCCTTCAAAATTTGTTGTCTTATTTGCATTTTTTCAAAATGATTTCTTATTCTTAGAATCTGCAGTTATATTCCTTCTCTTGATTTTATTTTTCCTTCTCTAAACATATTTCCTAAATGCTTGCTAATTTCATTGGTCTTTGCCAATTTTGTATATATTAATTTTGCT
The DNA here is from genome assembly GCA_004027655.1 of Graphiurus murinus. NCBI lineage: Eukaryota > Metazoa > Chordata > Mammalia > Rodentia > Gliridae > Graphiurus > Graphiurus murinus. The sequence goes on from PVLC010000393.1 coordinate 180,887, forward strand.
ATTAATTTGCTTTTTAAACATTCTACTTTTGTTGCATTTGTTTGGCTGTTTTTTTTTTTTTTTAGCTTATTTGGTAGAAAGCTGAATTAGTTTTTTTTTTCCATACTTCTTTTTTCCATATGTATACTAAAATGTACCCTATACAATTGGGGTACATACTTTCTATCACTGTCTGGATTGAATAGGTATTTATAGTCTTTCTTAGATAAGAGTTTTACTTTTAATAAAATATTAGCAAACTTCTGATCAAGAACATGAAGTTCAAGCTTCCACACCTTCCCCTTTCTCTAGAAAAATATTTGATGTACAGCTCATAATAGAATAGAAAGACAGAACATCTCTGGGACGCCCCCCCCCCCGAAATAAAAACAAGCCGACAGTTAATGGACAAGATTAAGAACAGAAATACAGTGTGATGAGGTGTTTGAAACCACAAACTTACTGTACTTTGTATGAGAAAGCAAAATAGTGACTGTAAAATTTTGGCTTTGATAAGTTGATTAAGTCTAAAATGATCTTTGAGACAGAAGATCTGAATCTTATCTGCTGAGTAAAATTATTGGCTGATGTAAGTCACTCTTAATGCCAGAATCTTGGAAGCAGTTTGAAAGGAAAAACTTGTTGACACCCACCTGGGGCTTTGAATGTTATCAAGAGATAGCCTAGGAAATTGGGACTATTCTCAAAAAGCTTCCAATTAAAACCTGAACTATGTGTGGATCTGCAACAATCTGAAAACCAACATGGAACAGAAGCAGCAACACTTAGTTGACTGAGAGGCCGAGTGGAGTCAATAGAATCCACTAGACAGAGAGAAAGGAGCCTGGAAGCAAAATATTGCTGATTAACATGGGCCTGGAAACCAAAATTCTAAAATGCATGAAGAAATAGAATGCTAAGTAAAACATTTAACATAACCATAATTGTTAAATGAATCTGATCCAAATGAATCAATTTTATTAAAAGATGTGTTATATATATATATAATTGTATTATATTATATATATTATATATATTATTTATTTTTGCAGTACTGAGGATTAAACCCAGGGGCATTCTACCTCTGAGCTACACCCCCAGCCCTATTTTTTATTTTTTATTTTGAAACAAAGTCTCACTAAGTTGCTGAGGGCCTCACTAAGAAACTGAGGCTGGCTGTGAACCTGTGATCCTCCTGTCTCAGCCTCCCACGTACTGAGATTACAAGCATGCGCCGCAATGCCTGGCTGATGTACTAGTTTTAAGTGATGGAAATATTTTTTCTGTAAGATTACAAAACAGCATGCAAAGGCCAATAGATATAAACAAGCATTGATCAGAAAATGTAGAGCTAGAAATGTATAGATTAATGAAAACCTAATATATAGACAAAGGAAGACTCAATTAACTGGAAATTAACACTGATTTATTGATAACGCAGCACAAATAAAAAACTAATAAATTAAAAAACAATAAATTAAATTAAAAGAATCAAAGGGTAGAATATTTATTTTATCAGAGTTCCAGAGAAAATAGGGTAGAAAATATATTTGAAGTCATAATAGAGTATTTTTAATTGTTGAAGAAAGATAAGAGTTCTTAGATAGACTGGTATTCTAAGCACCAACCTGGATGAAGAAGGTAAATCTACACAGGTGCATCCATGGCAAAACCGAAGAACATTGAGGATATACAGAAATTCTTGAAAATTTTATGGGAAAATAAAAGTTATTTACAAAGAAACATGAAGTTCTTATTTACACTAGTAAATTCCAGAATGACTTTCAAATGTTCAAAGTATACAACCATAAATCTAGTTAATTCAAGAAAAAAACATGGTGCTCAAGATGATAAGAATAGAAGTTTATATTGTGGACATAATTTTAATCAAATATGTGTGTGTGTGTGTGTGTGTGTGTGTGTGTGCGCGCGCAAACTGTGAGCAAATAAATCTTCCTTCCTCTAACGTGTGTGGTTAAGTCTTTTGTATTGTATCAGTGAGAATACTGATCAAGACAGTAATCAAGATACAACACTATTTCATCATCACCAAACTCTCCTTAATGCTACCCCTTGAGAGTTGCCTCTATTCCCCTTGCCTCCACTATCTTTTATCACTGGGGAACCACTAGTCTGTTCTTCATCTCTATAATTTTTTCATCTAGAGTATATCATGTAAAAGAAATCATATGGTATGTTACCTCATATAACTGGCATGTTTCACATAGCCTGAGATATCATCAAGTTGTTGAATGGATCCATAGTTTATTTCTTTTTATTGCTGAGTAATATTCCATGGTATAGATGTACCATGGTTCATCTAATAATTTACTTATTGAAGGATGTTTTAGTTGTTTCCAGTTGTAGGCTATTAAAAACAAACATGTTGTGAAAATTTTTTAAAACCTCTTTATATGAACATAAGCTTTAACTTCTCTGAGATAAATTCCCAGAAGCAGAGTTGATAGACCATGTGGTAAGTGTATATTTCATTTTTAAAAGAAGTTGAATGAGGCTAATCTTTCAAGTTAAGTATTATTTTATCCCCATTTTGAAAGTAAGACATTAGAAGCATGGTGGTTAGCAGCATGGGATTTGAAGACAAATCGACTTGAAGTTGAATCTAGCACTGGTATAATCAACTGTACAATTTGGCAAATTAACCCTGCTATAGATCTATGTCATTTTATCTCATGTGTAGATTTCTCTAACTTTTCTTTTTAAATTTATTTTTCCAGCTTTATTGAGGTATAATTGGCAATTATTACTTAAGGCATACAACATGATGTTTTGATAAATACATACATTATGAAAGGAAATTAAAACCATAAGTTAAAATAAAGAGACAGTACTCTCCATATGCTTAGAAATAAAAAATATACTCTGTTGATATGTTTTAAAGAAAACGTTTGTTGTACTTAATAATTTACAAATCATCATAGTTAATATCTGATTTTATTTCCATATGGGTCCAAAGACATGGGCACCACAGCATAGAGACCCAGGAGTAAAATAAATCCCAAGGACATCAGAGAGGTCAGTTGTAGTCTGATCCTATCACTGATCTTCTATTTTCAGTGCTGCGTTTTTCCTGCAGCTTACAATGGAAAGAGTCTTATCAGCATTCCAGCTGAATTTTTGCTGTTTTTTCAAACAGTTCTAAGGGAATTGATGCAATGTTTCTTCAGCTTCGCATCAGTAAACTTATTAGCATTATATTTTATTGCTGGTGCCAAGGGTTATGTTAAAATGCTATTTTTCATCCAAAACAAGGACAAAAAGAAAAAAAGTCTAATTTCAAGATTAAAAACAATGTGAGTCTTGTGATGAAAAGTTACAGTGCTGTCTAAAATTTATCTTGGAGGTTTACCACTGACAGAGCTACTAAAATAATCTAACATATGAACACATATATAATATCTGAAGTTGTATGAAAATGATGATGTTGCAGTACACCTGACAAGTTATTAGCTTATCATATATGTTAGATGCAGCTATTTTTGTGAATAATTTGGAGTAAATGTTTTTCATCACAATGCTTGATCAAATTTTTTGAAATCTATCTTAAAATTTATGACACACTGAAAAGGACAGAAAGACCAAAATTGATTAAGCACATGTGCGTATTTTGCATATATTCAGCCAAATTTATTTTATGCTGTCAGTGATAACAGATTTCATTTTAGTGACTACTGGTGTGATAAATATGTGATTTGTAAAATAATACTCCCAATCCTATACCACACATCAAAGTAACATCTCATTGGACTGAAGAGTTCAAGAAAGATAAGTTAAAGCCATGAGGAACTAGAAATTGTTAGTACTCATTTGATCTCAGGGTATATAAGGTCTTTCTAATCATAAACACATAAAAGTAGGCCAAGTGAGAAAAAGCCTATAGATTTGTCAATATAAAAAATTACAATATATCTCATAAGATATCATAAAGTAAAAGAACTGTTAAGATACTGGGAGATAGCACTTATAACATATAATATATATAACACAAAATATTGATATTTTTGGTATTATAATTTTTCCCAATTTCATTAACAGAAAACAGAAAGTGATAGTAAGACATTATGCAAAAGAAATATAAAGTGACAAATATATTTTAAAAGTGTGATGATGTAGTAAATTGTTCTTAACATAGAAAGTAAAAAAGCATTTGAAGAAATATTAATGCCAGGATTATTCATGCATTCAGAGACACACAGTACATGCATTCTTTGCCACATATTTTATATTTTATTTTAATAACATTTTACATAATTAAGCTAGGAGAGTATCACTTGGGATGATATATACAAAAGATCAAAGGTATAGTTTTTGGTTAAGAATTTTATTTTATAGTTTTCTATACTAAAAATTGTGCAGACTATATTCATTTGTATACACAAGAGGCAGTCATGCTATATATTTCAACCTTTGCTTTTGCATATCACTTTATTATATCAATTTCTCATATCTTTATATATTTTCACAACCTTGGTTTTGTTGGTGATATGATATTTATTTAACCATTCTAAAATTTCTTTCTCACCCATAATTCAATCAGGTACTACCATTGCATTTCAACCTCAAAGTTTTTAAATGACCTCCTCACATTCCTTTCCTGAACTACGTTAAGCTCTGCCACATTCTCTAGCGGAAATCCTCCCAACGTAATTATTGCAAATGAGATGCCATCTTGATCACTGGCAAGTCCTGTCTGATTTTCTTTTGTCTTTAGATATACTACATGTGTTCATATCATTTAGTTTTAATATTTCCGTTAATATTATTCAGAACTTACTTTGCGAGTTAGGCCAAGTGTTGAGGTCCAAAGATGACTAAGGCAATCCCTGACCTTCTGGAAGTCACACTTTAATGCTGAAAGTTGTGTTGTTAATTCTTCCACCTGACCATCTGTCAAATTACCTACTTCCTTGAAACCATACACCTGAGCCAGTTTTCAAAGATGAACATATCAGAATCTATATATGCTAAGGCAGATAGCCACCCATGTAATACACATAAATCATGTGGTGTAATTGTGCCTCAGAAGAAGGCAGAGTTCCTTCAGTCCCAATTTCAGAGCTAGCATAGCCAACAGCGTTAACCTTAGTCATCCTAGTCAGTTCTAATATATATATTAGAATATATAATATATGTATGTATGCTGTGGTTGTTGTTGTCATTGTGGTGGTGGTGGTGGTTGTGGTGTTGCTGGGGATTGAACCCAGGGGCATTCTACCTTCAAGCTACACCCCCAGCCCTATTTTATTTTTTATTTGGAAACAAAGTCTCACTAAATTGATGTCTCGCTGAGTTGCTGAGGCTGACTTTGAACCTGCAATCCTCTTGTCTCAGCCTCTCAAGTACTGGGATTATAGGCATGTGCCACAATGCCTGGCTAGTCCTAAATCAATTTAATAGCAGCATATCTGGAATGAGCATGCTACCTTTTAGAGACTACTGATTGGTTGAGCAAGAAAGTATGTGGCTGGGATTCAGGATAAGAGTCTCTATTAGTGCCAAAGGTTGGTGAATACCATTTGAAGTGAATAATGCTAGGCAAACACACATTTTTATGAGTAGCTGAACTCATTCTCCATCCCCAAAGCATTTTGGTCATGAGCTAGAAAACAATTTGTTCTACAGGCAGAACAAAGGATTATGCTAAAAACAGCTTCACTTTCTTTTACTATCTAGAAGCGTCTCCACCTAAATTGTACAACTGAAGGAGAAAGAAAAGACAAGAAGATATGGATCCCCACAAAGGATATGAGGGAGAGTATTTGTCCGTAAAGCTTAGAGAAGAACTTAGCCATGATTCTTGGCCTATTTCAGGGAGTACCGTGACACAGAGAAGAGAGAATCTGAGTGATTTCCTTTATCAGACTGAAATCCTATGCATAGAACAAGGTCCCAATAAGTGCCAGGGGAAGCATTGCCTTGAAAGAATGGGCCCAATGAGCTGCCATGTATTTTATCATGCTCAATAATGTGCTCTTAAACTGGGGTGGTGGCGCACACTTATAATCCCAGCATTTGGGAGGCTGAGACCAGAGGATCTGGGTTCGTGGCCAGCCTCAGATACCTAGTGAGGCACTCCGCAACTTAGTGAGACCTCAATTCAAAATAAAGAATAAAAAATAGGGCTGGGGGTATAGCTTGGAGGTAGGATGCCCCTGAGTTTAATCCCCAGTACCACAAAATAATAATAATAATAATAATAATAATAATAATAATAATAATAATGTGATCTTGTAAAGAAAAACATATTCTCACCCTCTCATAATTATGATTCAGTGACCTTCAATCACATTTGCATATCAGAATCCCCTGTGAAATTTTTATAAAAAATAATGATTCCTGGATTCCACCGCAGACCCTTGGATCGTTTCTGGGTGTATATATATATAATTTTAAAGCACCAAAGTTGATCATATGCAGAGGGATAGATGACAATCACCATTTTATACTAAACTGATTAGGGCAAATGGTCAGGGATTAGCCAGCAAGGACAGTACGAACTCAAGAATGGCTTTCCAGGAAGACTCTGACCTGGCACCAGGTGGTGCTGTGGGCACGACTCTGAGCCTCTTTCCAGTCTCCCCAACTAGTCACAAGGGTCCACCAGCTCCCAGAGAGCTGCAGAGGGTCTCAGCAGAGAGAAGAGCAAGTCCTGACCTTCAGTAACCCACCTACATTAAACGGAGGGGAAACAAATAGGAAGAGCTCATTTTTGGAAAGGTGTGCAGTCAGGTTGGGGTGTTAGGTGATGGATGGGGTTTAATTTTTAAGTTGATTTTGTGAAATAAAAAGATGATGTTCAATAATTCTGATGATTATATTTGAGATGGTTTCTAATATCTTGTTCTATCAGAATTCAACAGCTGAAAGTAGAATAACAAAATACAATTAACTTAATTATAATTAATTTAAGCATTAAATTAAGGTCATTCACATAAAACACACACACACACACACACACACACACACACACACACACACCAGTTATACATAAAAGTGTTTGTCAGAGAGTGTTTTCCCCTGGGGTAAAGAACACTAGGACTCATAATTAGTTCTTTGTGGGAACAGTGAGGCAAGTGTTGGCTAAAAATTATTAAATTTTATTGCAAAAGTACTGTTGAAATCTAATTAGGCAATAACACAGCAATTTCTCAATTTTCTTCTTCAGAGAGATGAAAGGGCTATTATCAGATGGCATAATCAATTAAGCTAAAATTGCAATTGAACTTCCACAGTGTTTATTCGATTTCTCTTTTCCAATATTCTTTAAGTATCTTTGTCAGTAGCCTATTAACTTGCTTAAAACATTGAATTGACATAGATGTGAAAAGGTAAAGGAAATATGCAAGGATTATTGCCTTACATTTTCTTTTTTCTTTCTTTCCATTCTCTCTCTCTCTCTCTCTCTCTCTCTCTCTCTGGTAGTGGGGTTTAACCCAGGGCATTCTACCTCTGAGCTATATGCCCAGTCCTATTCTATTTTTTTATTTTTATTTTGAAACAGGGCCTCACTAGATTTCTGAGGGTCTTGCTACATTGCTGAGGCTGTCCTCAAACCTGGGATCCCTCCTGTCCCAGCCTCCCATGTACTGGGATTACAGGCGTGTGCCATTCCACCCAGCTAGGATTATTATTTTAAGAAGTACTTGGTGTTCATTGGGGGCTTGTAGCATTTAATTCAATCTTTACTTAAAAATTTTTACTGAGATTTAATTCACATACCATTAGAACAACTTTTTGAAATGTATATTTTAATCTTCCTTTTGTCAATTAGAAAAATGATGCTCAGCTTATTGAATTCATAATAGGTGCTGCTTGTTTAACCTGTATCTGTTCAATTTCAAAGACTGTATTCTTTTTACTGCACCCCAGTGCCTCTGATATCTTGAATCTAGGCAGTCTTTCTGACAGACTCATGGCAACAGATAGTAAAATATTCTGTAAGGAGTGAAAATTAGGATAGAGGGTTGGCAGTTATTTGTGCTTCTTAGGGAGTAGGGGGGGGGGAGTGGAGCTGGGGTCTCCAGCTGTCTGGGTGTGGAGAAGCCTCTGCAGGAGGTCCAGCTGGCAAAGTGATTTCCAAATGCTGCCTCTGATTAATCAAGAAGGAAAAACCAGGGGAAGAGAAGGATAACCACCTTATCATACCACTTTTATATAGTATCTCATTAGATCCTTGTAGCAGCATGACAAAGAGTGTGAGATTATTACATATTAATAGTAATGCATACTTTATTTTTATAGGTGATAAACAAGGTACCAGAAATATTTAATAACTTTCCCAAGTTTATACTCAAAACTCTGAAATAAGAGAATTCTAACTGCAAAGCCTTACTACTTTGCCAAAATTTACATATAAGCAAAGAAAAAAATCATGGGTCAGGCACACCCAATTAAATTCCACAATGTACTGTCAAGAAGTGTTTGCAGCACTGAAGGTTTGCAGAGTATGAAGTGCAGAGGAAGGCAAATATAGAATGAGGCCCAGTTCCTTGGAAAGTGGGGGTGCTGCACTGTCAACCCACCTCCGGTTCCCCCTCCTTTCTAAATCAGAAGTTGACTGTTGTACCTTTTGTAAAACACAACCAGAAAACTTCTCTTGCATTGAAGGATGAAGGACAAAAGTAGTTAAGCTCAGCAATTAACAACCCAAGTCATATCTGACAACTCATACAATAATTAAGCTTGTTCACTTACCGGGAACAGATTTTGCAGCTAATTTATCTCAAGCGTTTACTAAGAACATCTATTGCTTAAAAATAACCTTGAGAGACACTTAACTGGAAATTTTTTTATGGCAACAGAGGGATTGATAACAAATTTAGTAAGTTGTTTTCTATAAAATGGTACTCAAACCCATGCTCTGTGGCATGGCCTAGAAAAATTACTGACCACATCACAGCATAATATACAGAGGTCAAATGATCTGCTTGGGCCTCAGTTTTAACTACTTGTCCTAATTTTCTTTCTTTCTTTTTTTTAGTGTACTTTTATTGGTGCATTGTAGTCTCACATCATAATATAGATCCAGAATGACAGGGACATTTATGATCACATCACTTGGTACTTGGTGAGCTCCCCGCTCCTGCTACCTCCCCTCTTGCTCCCCTTCCCCATACGTGGTACTGAGATTGTCTTTGGTGATTTCATATATGCACATAACTTCAGTGGCAGTATTCCCTTCATTGATTCTCCCTCCTCCTGCACCACACTCTCCTAGACCCCCTCCACCACTCCACCGGGGTTTCTCCATTATCTAAAGTCTCTCTTGCATCTCAATTACTCCCTAGCTTCCACATATGAGAGAAAACATATGGCCCTTCACTTTCTGTGACTGGCTAATCTCACCTAACATAATGTTTTCCAGGTCCATCCATTTTCCTGCAAATGATATAAATTTGTCTTTATTGCTAGGCAGAATTCCATTGTGTGTTTATCCTACAATTTTGTTGATGGACATCTAGGTTGGTTCCATAATGTGGCTATTGTGAATTGTGCTGCTATGAACATGAGTATGCATATATTACTGTAGTTTTCTTATTTCAGCCCTGTTGGAAAGATATTCTAATTTCAATCCCTTTGAAAGGATACCTAGGAGTGGTATAGTTTGATCCATTCCAAGTCTTTCGAGAATGTGACTTAACTTAGTGATTGTCTGGGTCTTCAAGAGAAAGAGTTGCTCTGGTTCTTGGGGTTCATCCTCTAAATCAATGTGGCTTGAAAAGTGAAAACAAATTCAGTTTTGAGGAAACAAGTCTGGTGGGTTTCACTGGGTCAGCTGGTCTTTCCTGTCCTTTTGAGCTCACCTGAAATATGTTCTCATATTACGATAGAGTGGCAGAGAGCTGATTGACTGGACCTATTGCTTCCCCTCTGGTTTGACAGGTCACTTTGGGGTGAGATGACATCAATACACATCAAGACAGAGTTCCATGAAAGGGTTTTGCTATTGAATGCACTGTGAAGGATAGAGTGGGGAATGTTATTCCCAGTAGTCACACACTCCTCTTTATTTCTGGTAAAGCTGCTTGTGCTAAGTGGTTTATTTGTAATATACGGTCACTGGGAAGCTTGTGTTTTCCTAAGGGTGGTCATTTTTAGAAAGTAGAGAGCCAAATTTGTGGTTCATTAGTAAGTACACTGGAACGTAACAGTATAATGTTTGTGAGATTATTTTTATTCTTATCTTTCTATGCAAATGTCACTGTAATTTATTCACTTATTTTTTAATTTTTAAATACTTCTATTAGTCCATTGTAATTATATATCATGGTGAGGTTCAAAGTGATGCAAACATACATGCAGACAGCACTTTACTGGAGCATAAAACACACTCACTTGTTTAAACATGTGTTATTTGAATAACTAAGTATTCCCCAGATTCTCTTTAAAGCAAGGAAAGGTGTGTGAGTGTATGTGTATGTGTATGTGCACACACATGCAAAATGAACACTCTGAAGAGAATTGGAATTAAAGACAAATATCTCTTGGTCAATTACATGTTTAGGTTAATATTGCTGATTTTCAGTGGATATTTGTCAGAGGTGAAAACTCTCTATAACACTCTTTTCAATACTTGTATCTTCATGGACTGCCTTCTGAACTTTGGAAAGATGCCTTACCCATTTTCCAAATTGATTATAAAGCTCTGAGCAAGACAAGATTCAGGAAGCTGTACGCATGAGGAAAGGCCAGAGAGAGCAAGACCAACCTTGCTGGTGTACTCACTTCTCTCTCAACCTTACATCATATCCAAAGAATCCTTGTTTGCAGGCGCTGTGGTAGCCAGGGAGCATAGCGCTGGAGAAGGCTGTGACCTAAGCACTCTCATTGAGTGTGAGGGTAAAGCTTTTTATCATTTTTGCTGTAAAGTCATAAAATCTAAGCTATTATTCCCTTTACTATTATATAGCATCAGAGTCAAAAAGAATCTCATTTTATAGTTTGCTATAGTTCATGTAAAAAGGTACAACAATTCTCATACACTCCTTTCTTCTAGGTTTTAGATAGAATCCGACAATGACAGTTTGATTGCTATGCCTGCTGCTGATGAACTTGAACCCGAGGCAACTCAGTTAACCTCTCTGCAGCTTGGTTTATGTTACCTGTGAAATATTCTTCATCGAAAATAATGCTTTTCAGCCAGGTATGGTAGCACGTGCCTCTAATTCCAGTAATTGGGAGGGTGAGGCAGGGGAATCATGGGTTCATGGCCCACCTCAGCAAATTAGTGAGGCTCTCTGGAACTTAGTGAGACCCAGTTTGAAATTAGAACATAAACTAGGATTGTGGGTGTGGCTTAGAGGTAGAATGTCCCTGGGTTCAATCCCCAGTACCACAAAAAATAAGTAAATAAATAATAAAATAATGCTCTTCTACTTCCTTCATGGTCACCTGCAAATTCAGATCATTCTTTGGGTCTGAGAGGTAAGGATTGTCAAGGTTATGGACTGGGAGAGCTATATAATTTGCAGTGCCTGATGCAAAAATGAAAATATGGGACCTCTTATTCAAAGTCTGTTAAGCATTACATTGAGTATATGAAGTATTTCAGCAGAGCATTACACAAGCATGGGAGCTGTCTGTGAGGTCCTCTGTTACTGTACAGCTCAGATGCTCATGATGCAGGCCCTGCTGTTAATTGAGAAAACTCTAGGGTCAGGGTTGCACGAACTCTCTAGCAAGGAACGCAGGGCATAGCCTCAAATTTCACTTCCTTTAGAAGAGAAAGTCTGATCCACCAGTAAGGAGCACAATATATAATTCAAGCCCTGTTCTCTAGGATCCAATATCCTTCAGTTTAAACACTGGCTCTGTTGTTAGTAGCTTTATACTCTTGGACATACAAAATCTCTAAACCTCTATTTCTCTATCTTTAAAATGGGAACAATGATACAACTGTTGCAAGTAATAAATGAGAATATCCTTGTATGGTACCAAGAGTGCAGCTCCAGCTCCCTCTCAAAAGCTAACAGCTTTTAGGATTATTATTTTTTATTTTATAGGCCTGAGATATTTCTTTTGTGTATCTGTTCAGAGTCTTTTATACTTCTTCTTCTGGACTGAAGTTTCTGGGAATGTTCTTTGGCTATATTTTTAAGTTAGATATGAAGCAATTTTGGACCTACTGTTTCTGATTTGTGCTCACTAATTTGATGTTATGCTGCACAATTATTATAATTTTCTGAGCTTCAGTTCTGTTAGTGATGGAAGGTTAATAAAATAAAAAGAAGTGATAGACATCTTGACACGTTATGTTAACAAGATGATGTAGTGATGACATGTTTCAAGCTACCGGGGTTAGAGGCATCACAGAAATAATTGTGAATTATTAATACTGAGTAATGTACCAGGCTTCCCGCTGCCCTCCTGGGAGAATCATTTGAAGCCCAGAGGGGAAAGTGACTACTGAAATGTGCTCTGCCAGCCCGTCAGATCTTTTAAATATTTTTTTTCAGAATGATCTGAGGTAACAAACACTCAAACTATTTAGTAACTGGTGTTAGGGTGTACACATTACCCCTCAGAGAGCACCATCAGCCCACCAGAAGGTGCCCAGGGGTGACATCCAGTAAGGCCACACACACCATGGTAATGTCCAGTAGTATTATGCCAGGTGAGTAATATCACTAACTGTGACTCCTTTTTGGCTCATTTGTGCCTTCAATGCCAATTGCATTTACAAAGTCCTATAATATTCTTGGAGTAAGCTTGGTGGGGGTGAAGGAAAGTTTACCAATTCAAGAGTTGCTTTATTAACATTTAGTGTTTGCTGTGGCAAACAAGAAGTATAGACAACAAGGGTACATTTTAATATCACATAATCAAGAGTTAAATGCTATACAGATACTGGCAAGAGTTAATACAGTATGGATCCCTGGAAGTCACAAAGGCCTAACCTGAGGTAGTCAGAGGCCAATTTGTGTTTACCTTGAACCTGCTAACAGTAGCATTTTACACTATATAAGAACTACCATAGACATTTCAAAGGACATATTTTAGAGAAATTATTATTTTAAATGTTATTACTTCTTCGGTTATTATTTTTAAATACCACTCCCTTCCCTACCTTCAAAATATATCTTCTGAGAACTTAGTAAACTTAGTAAAAGTTGTAGATTTGGTAAATTTCCCCAGTTGCTTAAGGCATAGTGCAAACATTAAGAAAAATGAAGGGCAAACTTTGTTTATTGGTTCTTTGAGAAAAATAAGATAATGCACCATACAAAATTATAATAAGTAAAAGGCACATTGAAAAGACCGTGTCCCAAATTAAATGGATAGTAGGCTGCTTTTTTCCCGTTTACTTATTCCAAAGAAGACTGACTCATACTTCTTTAGACAAAGTTTTTTTTTCTTTTAATCTTGTTTTGGCCAGCAATTGCCATTGAGTAGAATTGGAAGAAAACCCTGGGGAAATAATAAAATGTGGCAAGCGCTCTTTGCACCTGTGTAAACAAGTGCTGCCCTCTACAGGTCCCCATACTCTTCCTTAGGTCCTGCCAGCCAAGATCCTTCTTTCTTGTAGGTTCACAGAAAAGAAAAATACAGATTTAGGATATTATACTGTGGTGTGTGTGTGTGTGTGTGTGTGTGTGTGTGTGTGTGTGTGTGTGTGTGTGTAGAAAGAAGATTGAGAGATGGAGAATTTGTGGGGGACAGTGGAGCATCCAGAAAAACTAGTTTGCCTGGGAAAGAACTTACTGTCATGGTTTTCAGAGTGTGGTTCTTAACATGTACGCTTAAGAACTACAGCAGCAGCAGCAGCATTTGGCAGCTTGGTTAGAGGTACACATTCTTTGACACAGTCCCCAACCTTCTGGATCAGAAACACTGGCTGAGACCACCATGCTGTGTTTTATTAAATCCTCCTGGTGATTTTGGTACAGGTTTAGAACAACTGCTTTGAGAGACACTGAAGATCTGCTTGGGTGACTGGGGAAAAGGGCTAACTCACAAAGAAATGAAGTTAATGAGCCAATGAGCACTTTGAGCTTTTGTTTCTGAGATGTAATGATCATTCAGGATCCCAGCTGCATCAGGCGCCGTGCCTGGTTTTGATGTGGTGGAAGATTTCTTGCACTGGCTTATAACTTTTTTTTGTTGTTGTTTTATCATCAAAGGTTATTTGCTTCAAAGAAATACTGGGCATAAATAGTTCATTTTTGCTCTTTTCTCCACAAGAAATGAGAGTTTAGATGGATTGTTAAGTTGGTTTTCTATTTGAAACTTTTTTTCTCAATTTAATTTGCAAAACTTTGCTGAAAGATTTGAGCTCAGTTTTCTTACCTCAACATTTTGACTACCAATGGTAGTGCTAAATACTTTTAATTTTGGACATCATATCTGGTAAGATTAACCACAGAATTTTTAAAGACTGCCAGGAAACTTGAGGTCTCAATGCAATTTGCATATTGCATAATTCAACTTTTCACTCAATCCTTTGATGTAGTTTCCCCTATCAGTGGAAAAAATTGTTGCTGTATCATTTGGTTTTTTGTGTTTTTTTTTTTAGCGTACCACCTTATGAAATAGTGATTGCATTTGTTTATTTATTATGTCTGGAAAACATGCTCTTTTCTTCCTTTCTTTCGTTCCTTTTCCTTTTTCTATCCCGCCCTTGACTTCTTATCTTTTCTTTTGTGTTTTTTTTTATAAATATATTTTCTCTTTCTCATATACCAGTAAGTGCTTCTGATTTCTTAAAAACAAAATAAATTTATTTGAAAAGAAAGTCAAGAATTTGAAAAGATATAACCAAAAGGATCCCAGCAAGAGAGGCTCTGTGCATGTATGACTGTATCACTTTGACGTTCTCTATGATGTATAATTACACCAATAAAATTCAAAAAAAAAAAAAGAAGAAGAAGAAGGAGAGGAGGAGAGTCAATTTCAAAGTAGTCAATATGTGAAGGAGAACAAGAAGAAATGATCAGCATACCTGGAAATGGGAAGGAAGATGGGTGGTTCCAGGATGTACCCTTGGGGACCTTGAATCTGGGGTAGAGCACATGGAATACTGAGTTGTGGGCATTGTGTGGTAGCTATAATGTGAACAAGTCTTTTTTTAAAATTTTTTATGGGTCCGTCACTTTCTGTTTGATTGTACATGTTATTTATGTCCCATTGCAGAGATTTTTTTTTCACCCTGAAAATCAGATTCTAAATATCTAATTTTCAGGGTTGTCATTGGGCTTAGAGAAGTAAAGAAGGCTCACTCTCAGCAAATAAGAAAATTGCACCTAGTACATGTTCATTATTTTAGTTGAAATTCCTTTGTTTTCATTGTTGAATAGTACTCTGTTATATTAAAATATCACAATTTATTCATTCATATGGTCAAGGATATTTTGGATGATTCCAGTTTTTTTGTTAATATTATAAGGTGAGTGATGTTTCGTGTAATTACATTTTTCATTTGCCTAATTGCCAATGAAATTGAGCATATGTTAATATTTGAGGATCATTTGTCTTCTTTTTTTGAGAAATGCTAGTCTAGATCTTTTTTTTTTTTTTTTGTCTTTCAAAAATTTCTGTAGTGTTCTTTTTATTTTGTTTATTGACTTTTGGGAATCTGTTATTTTGAAATGCGATTATTTTTCCTTTTTCAATCATATACATGGGAAATAAGTTCCCCCCATTTGGGGCTTCTATTAGGTACCAGAATTTGACTTTTTGGAAAAGATTTATTTTGAAGTAAATGATTTCTCATTTCAATAATTTTTACGGTTTATATATTGTATGTGCCTTAAGATAGTCTCTACTTTTCAGAAAGCATAAAAGGTTATCTTCAACTCTAAATTTTTTTTTTTTTTTTTTTTTTTGCGGTACTAGGGATTGAACTCAGGGGCGTTCTACCCCCGAGCTATACCCCCAGCCCTATTTTTTATTCTTTATTTTGAAACCGAGTCTCACTAAGTTGTGAGTACCTCACTAGGTAGCTGAGGCTGGCCGCGAACTCGGATCCTCCGGTCTCAGCCTCCCGAATGCTGGGATTACAAGCATGCGCCACCACGCCCGGCTCAACTCTAAATTTTAAAAGTTTCCTTTGCACTTGAAGTCTTTAAATATCTTGAAATTGGTGTGTGTGTGTGTGTGTGTGTGTGTGTGTGTGTGTGTGTGTGTGTGTAAGGAATGAGGTAGTTATCAATACAATTTTTTTCAGCATGAATAACCAATTGTACCATCAGTGTTTAACTGAAAATCCGTCCATTCCACACTGCCCTACATAGCCTCTGCTGGGTATCAAATTTTCATGTGAATATGGGGCCTGTGTCTGGGATCTTGATTTTGAGCCTCTAGTTTATTTCTGTTCCAACTGTGAATTGTCATACTTACAGCACATTTATAATTAATGCTGATAATTATAATTAATGCTGATGGATAGCATGCATTGTTTACATCATGCTTTTTCTGGATCATCTTGAATCATCCCTTTGCTTTTCTAAATAACATTTAAATAACAAGCATTTTTAAACAGCAATGTTTCCACACAACATGCTATATATGACAAATATATACATCTTTTATTTGTCAACTAAAAATAATTGAAAAATTGAAAAAAGAAGTTACACATATATACACACTTTTTTGTGGAATTACATTGAATATATAGAAGGATTTGGGAAGGAATATTTAGGTTTTCAATATTTTGTCTTCAGATCATCAGAGAATGTCTATTTTTTGTGGTTTCAACTTATGATTCAGTAATCTGGTTCCAGGTTTACTTGTTGGTATTAATTTGGAATCTGAGAATTTTTCAGTGGAGTGTTAATACACATTTCAATATATCTAGTCCAGCATCCTGTCAGAAGTAGAGTATTTTTACATGCACTTTTCTTTTTAGCAATGTATTACGATTTTGAGTTTGTTTC
Source organism: Graphiurus murinus (assembly GCA_004027655.1). Taxonomy (NCBI): domain Eukaryota; kingdom Metazoa; phylum Chordata; class Mammalia; order Rodentia; family Gliridae; genus Graphiurus; species Graphiurus murinus. The sequence continues at coordinate 197,758 of PVLC010000393.1, forward strand.
TTCTGCCAACTTGTAGATGTATGCTTACAAAAATACATATCTATTTACTTTGTAGGTGGAAAAATGTTAATAAGTGAAAGAGCTGACTTTTGGTCAGGAGGAATTGTACGAAGTAGATTGAAGGAAATTTGGTTGACATGGAAGGCCCCAGACTCTCACAAAATTGCAATATTACAGGTAAAGAAATATATAACTATTATAATATTTCTATGTAAGTAAATCAATCTGTCCCCAGTAAGTACTGAAGTTCTACCTCTAACAGTGGCACAGGAGATTAAGAATTACAAAATCCCAATGTTATCTAAAAATAATTACAAAATCATTATAGATACGTATAAGAACACAGCTAACAGAATACAAGTATTATAAAGAGGCAAAAATTCATTAATAAATTAGTAGTACATGCAATAAATATAATGAATTTGGGGAGTAAAGAGATCTTTGTAGTTTGGAGTGGCCTAAGAATCTTCATGGAACAAAACAATTGAAGATTTTCAGAGAAAAAGTAACATTTTAAGACTGTTAGAGGTAACTGGATCAGAGACAACTATGGAAACAAGAGAAATACTACTTTTGATTTTCTAATTTTTAGTACTCAATACTTTCATATTAAACAAAAAGCGTGACAGTTTTTGAGAATTCTTTTTCTCCTGTAGAACTTCTGATAATTTGGTTGCCCACTTTGGCTTTCTTTGTTATTTTTTGCTTATTTATTTCATATTTTATTGTTGCCTTAGTCTCACATCATAATGTAGTTCACAGTGATAGTAACATACGTGCACATAGCACTTGGTGGGCTTTCCCTGGCTCCTTTGCCATTCATTCCTCTCCCCCATACAGGATATTGAGATTGATGTTGGTATTCTCACATAATGCCAGCGGAAGTGTTTCCTTCATTGATTCTATCACCTTCCCCAATCTTCCCCTAGACCACCTCCCTGGCTCCACTGGAGTTTCTTCTGCCATTATCTAAAGTCCCTCTTATCCCAATTACCCCCTAGCTTCCATTTTGACTAAAGGAGCACCAGTTTCACAAAGTCCCCAGAATACTCATTATTAATATTTTTTGAGAAATAGTCAAATATGAATCATTCTAAATATAAAAAGTTGGCTTCAATATTATGGGTATATAGAAATTCTTATATTATATATTAATATTTAAATGTGTTACTAACTCAGTTTCCAAATTACATTTCTATTTCCAGTAGTAAGACTATTCTTTGCTGCTGCAAGCTCACAAAAGCTCAATGAGTTCCTCTAAGCAGTGAATCCAATAGTAGTTTATTTTTCAATGCTCTTTCACACACACACACACACACACACACACACACTCAATATTATTAAAATGTATCAATATAAAGTTATCAGAAACTATTATAAGAAATTAATGATGACTAATTTAGTGGATAGTTTTTCAAGATTATTTAACTGTTCATAACTATATTTGATATTTCTCACAAATTGCATATTTTCTGAAAAGAAAAACATTAAATTTATGTTCCAGATTTGATTAGATCAACTATTCAATCTTTATAAAAGTCTGGATAATTAACTGGCTGCAGTCTGTTCTGAGTCTTGGTTTTGAGAAAATTGAACATAAGATAATAAGGTATAAGTGAATGCTTAGTCTAGGTTATTTTCAAGAAAATTCATTAAATATATTATTACCTAAAATATTCAGCATTTATTTGTTCAGTTTATATATTATGATGTCTTACACACACACCACACACACACACACACACACACACACACACACACATATATATATATATATATATATACATACATTATAGGTATGTGTATGTGTATACCATAGTATATACTTGTATTCAAAATAACCTGGTAGAAATTTTCCTTTCCTCATTACATGCAAATTTAACCAAACTTAACATTAAGCCTATAATATCTAGTACATTGAAGATTTAAAAAAAATCAAAGTTAAAGTTAAGTTTAAAGTTTTAAATTATGGGGGAGAATTAATCTTGGTCATATCTCAGATTGCCACCTTATTTTTGTTTTGCTTTGTTTTCTGTTTCAATAACAAGAACGCCAGGACCCAGGTTTGCTTTGCCACTGGCCAGATGCTTTTGCTCTTCATGATAACAATACTCCCAAAGCTACAAACCCATTCTGGAATAAACTCTCTGCTTCTAACCCCTTTTTGGATGACATAACTCAGTTAAGAAATAACCAGAAGAGAGATAAAACTTCCATCTTGAAGGAAGATCCTTTTCTTTTTTCAAGAGAAATAGAAACTGGAAATTCTTTTGATTCCTCTGGTGATGAACTTGATGTACATCAATTGCTCAGACAGTCTTTTTCAAAGAAATCTGGAAGATCTAAAAGTGTTTCAGAACTTCTGGACATTTTAGATGACACAGCCCATGCTCAGCAGAGTATAAATCACCCTGACCAGATCCTAGTGCAAGATTTAGAATGGCTTCAAAATGATCGAGAGGCTTATAAAATGGCTTGGTTAAGTCAACGCCAGCTGGCCCGCTCCTGCCTGGATTTGAATACAATTAATCAGAGTCCTGGATGGGCCCAAACACAAGTTGCAGAGACCATCACAGTTTGTAAACTAAATCATCAAGGAGGGTCAGTACAATTACCTGACTCAGATATCACGGTTCATGTGCCACAAGGTCATGTTGCTCTGGGAGAATTCCAAGAAGTGTCTCTTAGGGCTTTTCTGGATCCTCCACAAGAGCTTAATCATGATCTTTCATGCACTGTAAGCCCTCTGTTAAAAATCATGTTAAGCAACCTTAATACGATGGAAGCTATTTTGTTGGAAATGAAAATTGGGGCTGAAGTGAGGAAGGACCCTTTCAGTCAAGTCATGACAGAGATGGTATGTTTACACAGTCTGGAAAAAGAGGGTCCTTTCGAAGTATTGAACAATTGCTATGTTTACAAAGACACCATCCAAGTCAAGCTCATCAACTTGAGTCAAGTGATGTATCTAGTGATTGCTGCACAAGTGAAAGCTATTCAGTCACCAGCTGCCACTGTTTGGGATTACATCCACAAAACCACCTCCATTGGAATTTATGGCCCCAAATACATCCATCCCAATTTTACTGCTGTTCTTACAGTGTGTGGACACAGCTACATGCCAGGAAAGCTTACAATCTCTGATATTAAGAAGGGTGGAAAAAGCACATCTCCAGTAGTATTTCAGCTCTGGGGGAGGCATTCGTTTTTACTTGACAAGCCACAGGATTTAAGCATTTCTGTTTTTTCATGTGATCCTGATTTCAAAGTAAAAGTAGAAGGAGAAAGGAAAGAAATTAAGCGAAAGCAGTTGGGAGCTGGTGAAGTAGTTCATCAACAGGTCTTCTTTTCTTTGGTTGACTGCAGAGAGATGCACTTGTTTGTTTTTCGTGTTCAGGTGGAGCCTCCTAATGGTAGACCAGTTGCACAGTTCTTTATCACGTCACCCGACCCAGCTCCCAACCTAAAAAGGCTCTCAAATCTGCCAGGTTATTTACAAAAAGAGAATGAAGTCAGGTCTGTTCCTTCATTACTAACAGTGCTTGTTAAATATCCCACATTCCAAGATAAAAAATTAAACTTTACCAACTATGGGGTAACTCTGAAGACAGTGCTGAGACAAAGCAAGACTGACTACTTACTTGAGTATTTCAAAGGGGACACAATAGCTCTTCTTGGAGAAGGTAAGGTAAAAGCTATTGGGCAGGCCAAAGTGAAAGAATGGTACGTGGGAGTTCTCAGAGGTAAGATTGGACTCGTGCACTGCAGAAATGTCAAGGTGATTTCCAAAGAACAAGTCATGTCTATGTCCGATCGTAACTTTACAACCAGGAATCTTCTTGAACAAATTGCCCTGCCCTTTAAAAATCTGACTTATATATACTCAGTTGTATTGACCTTGGTGTCAGAGAAAGTTTATGACTGGAATGTTTTAGCCAATGTCCTGGGTTACTCACATCTGGCACTGGAAGATTTTGATAAAATGCAGGCAGACAAAGAATCGGAAAGAGTGTCTTTTGTTGTGAAGAAGCTAAAGGAAGATTGCCACGGAGATAGAAACACAAGGAAATTTCTTTATGAACTTATTGTGGTGAGTATTGCTTGATTATAATGTATCACAAAAATTTATTAATATGACAGTATTTATAACCAAACATAGTAGAGAAAATTTTCTTTTTAAAAATAGCAGCCTTAAATAAGTTGAAACCACTCTACAACAAATATAGTACTTTTCCTATGAGATCACACAATTGGATTTGTATAATTGAGATTCAGTTGTGATTCCTCAGAAAATAGGACCCTAAGGATCATCTTTTAAAGGGAGATTAAAGGTTCTGTTTGTGCTGGGCCTAAAACTTACAAGACATTTTCTGTTCCTCTCTCAAATATTTAGACAGCTCTTAAGATATCATAAAAGCTCCATAACATGAAAGTAAATAAGAACAAACTTAAATAAAACTAACTTGGCCATTGCTAGAGACCTACTTTTTTTTTTTTTTAGCAAACGAATTATTGATGTCCTTTATTTAGCAATCTAGTCTTCTTCTTCTGTATGCAATACACCACATCCCAAGCAATGACATTGCTAATTCCCTTCTTAATCATCATGATTTAGTAAGATTCTCAGGGTTAACTTTTTTCAGCACAAGATTCACCCCGGTAGAAGACTTATTGGATAGTTACAAATAATTGCTATATTTTTAAAGTAGAAATTCAATATTTTATATAAATAAAATATTAAAATCATATTTCTAAAAGTGATTAAAATGTGATTGTATTAATAATAATAATGTCTTCTCAAAATAAGGTTTTATGTATGTGAGTAACATAACAATGTTTGTATAAATATATATGTTAGTATGTATGTTAAATAACATTTTAACTGTAGAAATTGGTGAGGGAGTTTATACAGGAAATTTATATACAGGAGTAAAATTTTATTCAATGTACAAAAGAAGGACAAAAATTGAACATTTTTTTCTTGGGTTGCATATTAATTTGAAGAGGCTGGTCAAATCAAGAAATTGCGACTGACTGTCCTTATATACTTGACATTTTGTAAAGTCCTTTAGCCTCAAATTTAATCTTCATATTTGTTATGGAGGGTTAGACAGAGTGGAATTACCACCATATCCATTGTAAAATCATTAACAAGAGATATTGAGTGATTCATTTAAAATCTTTGAGTTTGTTGAGATGGATTTTAAACTCAGGTTTCATTACTTAAGCAGTAAGAAATGACTACACAGGTAAAGTCACTCCACATTTGAGGAAGCACCTTTAGGGACCTACTGACTCAGTATTGCTTCTCACTGAGACTGTACCTCCTCAGTATAAATGGATGGCTCAGTAAGGTCCACATATAAAACCCACTGTCAATGCTTCTGATTGTACACTTCTATGGGAATGAACATTCCATAGACTGTAACTTGGTCATTCATTTGTTCTTATTGTATTGGTAGATAAAGGTCTAAGTGCCATTAAATATTGAGGAGCCACTAAACACTTTTATTTGAACTGAGAAGATTATGTATAAATATAATTATATTTTATAAAATGCACCATAGGCAAAATGGTAACTTGTAGACTTGTTTGAAACATAAATGGTAAGTGAAAAAGCTCAGATGCCTGAATTAGAAAAGAGGAAATTTTATGGTTATTAATTTTCCATTCTAGAAGATAGGTTTTATCCTTAATACCTTCTGCTTTATATTTAACATAGTTACATGAGTGGTGAAGGAAACAGTTGATTGTTGTTAACATTTATAGACATCAATAACTTTGTTCAAAGTTGAAGTGTCTTATTTTTATGCAAGAGGCATGATTTTTTATACTTTTTTGGAGGGGTGCTGGAGATTGAACCCAAGGCCTTTTGCATGATAAGCATGAGCTCTACTACTGAGCTACACTTCCAGTCCCAATTCTGGGAAAATTTAAACAACATCCTGGTGGAAAATAGAATAATGTTTACTATTACTAGTGTGATCACTCTTTAGAGAAATCCCAAAGCTAATCTTCTGGTAAGGCAATGAATAATAATAATAATGAAATTATTATTATTGTACTGGGGATTGAACACAGGAGCATTCTACCTCTGAGCAACATTCCCAGCCCTATTTTATTTTTTATTTTGAAACAGGGTTTCCCTAAGTTGCTAAGGGTCTGACTAGGTTGCTGAGGTTGGCCTTGAACCTATAATCCTCCCGTTTCAGCTTCTTAAGTACTGGAATTACAAGCATGCACCACCATGCCTGGCTAAGGAATTGCTTGTTGTGAGTGAATAATCAACCCTAGATTAATATATTAAAGTCTACTGGAACCTCAGAATTCATTTGGATGTGTCTATTCACCTCCTTCCCTTTACAATGAACGATATTAAGACATATATTGGATAAGTGGTTTACACAGGATCCTATAATTAGTCACTGAGTTAGTTCTAAATCTCCCATAATTCTGGTTTGGTTATATCTGCTATAGTTTGATTGTTGAATTTATTTAACAATGAATCAACAATTTGAGATTTAAAAAATTCAATTACATGTGTGGTAAAAAAAAAGGGGGGGGGACTCCAATTTTTAGATTATGTAATGAAAATTTTAATGGAAAAAGTCAAGGTGAGTTGCTTGTAATTATGACATGTAATTGCCGCCACAGGCTCTGCTGAAGATGGACTGCCAAGGGTTGGTAGCACATCTTACCCAAGAGGCTGTTATTCTGACTTCAGCTGTCAAGCTTGGAAAAGGCTGGAGGGAACTCGCTGAAAAGTTAGTACGGCTTACAAAGCAACAAATGGAATCATATGAAATTCCTCACCGGGGAAAAACTGGTGACGTGGCTGTCGAGGTGAGATTTTTTTTATGTCTGATTCAATAGTGAAAAGTTGCACACCAAGTAAAGAAAACGTAGTCAAGGCTGTGCCATATTTGTGAACAAATCCCAAGAAGATCTACTAACTGAACTCACCACCTCTGTGATCCATCAAAACTATCTGAAATATGCACATGTCACTCTTGTACAGGGGATTGCACCCAGTGCCTCACACATGACAGACAAGCATTCTACCACTGATCTACATCCCCAGCCCTTTACATTTTTTAGACACTCTTAAGAGGCATCGAGAGCCTTTATGATATTTTGATGTTTCTCCTATTTATATGAATATATAAATATGAATTAATTTCATATCAACATGAGTTTTGGTCAAATGAATTTATCAAACTGGGTCAGTAAACAAGGCTAGAGGAACTTAAAACATAGAACAGGTTAATTTTGAAGGCAGGTGATAGGACCAACGCAAGGCAAAGGAGAAAGATTATAATATAGGTGTCTGTAAGCCTTAGACATTGACCAAGTCATCTGCCATAAACAATGCTCGGTGACAAGAAGCATTACAAGGGTGCCTGATGTGGGGCCACTGTAGACTACAGTTATCTCTGTAAACTTGAAAGGGCATTGCAACCTGTAAATGAGCACACTTTGGCATTTGGTGCAGTGCACAGAATGGACACAACTATTTACTGGATGAGCCAAAAGATCAGAAGCCATTAAGAAGAAGAAAAGAACATATTAGGAGGAATGTGCTCTTCTGATACTGACATTTCATTTAACTGATTAAAAAAGTTGTCTAACTGAAAGCATAACTTGTTTTCTTAAAGCCCTGTTTTTAGAGGCTTTTCTTTCTTTCTTTCTTTCTTTCTTTCTTTCTTTCTTTCTTTCTTTCTTTCTTTCTTTCTTTTTTTTAACTATCAGAGTTATTTTATTCTGAAAGCCTCCTTAAGCATCTGGTTCTGTCTAATTATGTTTATAGTTTGTCTTCCCCCAAATCTTGATAGAGGCCAACAAACAGCCTACTTTCCCGGTATTTACTTTTGCATAGTCCAAATCATAGATGACTAAGTCTATGCCTGAGGCTGATAAATACTCAGACACATGGAGGAAAGCCCCTAGATGTTTTTCTAGGGGCTATAGTTCATTTTTTTGTAATGAATACAACCATCACTCTGGTAAATGTTATAAAATACTTAGGAATATCCATGGTATGTTGACTTAAAGCCATTTCATAAAGCCTATAGGAGCTGAGTGTGGTGGCGTACCCTTGTAATCCCAGTCCTCAGGAGGCTGAGACTGAGGGTCTAGGTCTGCGACCAGCCTCAGCTACTTCATGAGGCCCTCCACAACATAGTGAGACCCTGTTTCAAAATAAAGAATAAAAAATAGGGCTGGAGGTGTAGCTCAGAGGTAGAATGTCCCTGAGTTCCATCCCCAGTACCACAAAAAAACAAAAAACAAACAAAAATAGCCTATAGGAATTAATACCTGTTAGATCACTTGAACTAAAGGGTAAATGTATGCTAATTTCTATCCCCCTAACAAAATTAAGTTGTACAACTTGTTTCTTTAGGAGGAGTTGATACTTAAATCTTATCAATTGACAGTTCAAGTAGTTGATCTCAAAACATACCGGTATTATTTCTGAGTGGGGGTGCAGAGAGGGCAATGGCATCAGGGCGGGGAGAAAACCAACATAGTGGTTCTTGTGCTGCTTTAGTTTCCTGTATCTCCCTTCCTCAGAGGGAACATACTCCAAAAATTGCTCTCCGTGTGTGCCAATGCTTATACTTGGATTCTTTCACTCATTTTATCTTCTTTTCAACTTTTTCCCCCCTTTGCTTTATTTTTATTGTATTTAACAGGCAGTTATGTGGCATTTATCTATACCAGGCACTGCTTGAGGAATATTACAAAAATCAGATTATTTAATAACAACAAAAGCTTTCAACAAAACTTGCAGGACAGACACAAATATTATGTAAGAGGCAGAGATGTTGGGTAACTTTCTTAAATGTCCAAGTTCAATTCAAGGTCGTGTCCTTCAACCATACCACATGCTGCTCCAAATCCAATATGGTGATCACATCCCCAAACCAGGACGTATAGGCAGGACTGGAAGTTTAAGCTTTCTCATTGCACTTTTTTTTTTTCTGTTCTCTTTTCAACCCATGTTATGCTGCTACCAAATTTTGCCTGAACATCATCAAATCTCAAGCTGATTAAGGAATTAAAAATATTAATAGTGTCTTTCCAATTTTTCTTGAATACTTTTGACAATTTCTTATTCTTTTCTAAAAGAGAAGAATAAGCCTATCTTGGAGGCTTCTGAGAATGTTGCTTTTTAACCATTTCCCCAAATTAAAATTTAGAACTATTACTCAGTTTTCTAATGACATTATAATTCCTGCATAAAAGCAAAATTATAAAGCTTAGAATCTTACTTGTAAACAAAACATATTTTCTAAAGAATTTCTTTATGATAAAAATGTACTTTGCTATAAAAATATATAACTATTACTAAGGGTTTTCTTCAAAAGCCAGTGCAAATTCATTGGAGTTTTTCTTATTGTATCAAGAGATTTAATTTAAAAATGAAGGAATGAGTAAAATATTAGAAAATTAGTCCTTTTTTTTTAAGTTGAATTTTACAAGGGGATGTGCTGGCGATTTCAGGGCCAAAATATTCATAGGCCTGAATTAGGTGATCTTGACTTACCCTCCTGGGGATTATTATTCCCCTGAAACTCTTTCCCATGGCTCCCTGTCTAACAATGAAGATTATGCTCCTTCTGTTTCATTCATCAAGAACACTGATGTAATAAGGACACTAAAGGTTCACTTCCCATTTTAATTTACCTTAGCCCACTGAGCTCCTCCCCAACACAGGCACCAGCGGGCTCCCGGAGGGTGATTTATCCGAGTGTCCCAGTGGGATACCCTCCCCAGAGAATCCAGGGAAGTCAGCATTTCAAATCGCAATGTATTTTCCATCTAGGAAACCACTCACCTGTAGACAGTTATAATCAGCAAGGTAAATTTTAAGTCTTTCTACAGTAATCGGTATAGATTGAATTCTCTTTCACATCTTCTAGAAACAATCTTTGCTCCTCTTCATTTTCTGACCCAAAACTGGGGTATTCAAAGCACTTTATTCTAAATGTGTATTGAAGATGTGGAAGTGGGTGATATTTATGTATGTATGTATATATATATGTATTTATTTATTTATGGTACCGGGGGCATTCTACCGCTGAGCTATACAGCCTTGCCCTATTTTATTTTTCATTTTGAAACAGGGTTTCACTAAGTTTCTGAGACTGGCCTCAGACCTGTGATCCTTCTGCGCCAGCCTCCTAAGTACTGGGATTACAGACATGCACCACCATGTCTGGCAATTTTATTTATTTTTTAATAAGTAATCAAGAATGAAATATTTTAAATAGAATTCTTCCCACTTGCTTACGATCTTTGCTTTGTATTATTGTCTTTAGTGTTGTATGCACCCACACATTTATTACATTTGGGGGGTCTATTAATTTTTAATAGTAATTTAGAAATTATGAAAAACACCAACAGAATGAGACATAAGATTTTTTTTTTCTCTTGAAAGCTAAGTTAATGTTGGCCTGGGAATTGAGATAAAGTGATAGTATTTAAATTGTTATAATATTTTTAAAGTATGTGATTGGATGAGAGTGATGATAGTTGTGATTTGTTGAATGTTTACTGGATGTCAGTTAAACTTTATGAATAGCTTCTTTATAATATCTCATTTATTTCCTTCAGAATTTGCACATATGCAAAGTAATTGTAAGTGCATTTATACAGCTTATCCAGGGTGGCGTGGTCATTAAATGACAGAAGATTTGAATCCAGTTTGTCTTATACATGGTACTACTACTGTGCTAGGTTGATGATAGGCCCTTTGGGAATTAACTAATTTTTAAAGGATTAGAATTTTCAGAAAACACATTCTAGTCCCAAAGGATGAGTAGCATGTGAATGATTGGAGAAGAGTAAAAGTGAATTTCAGGGCTTCTGCATACCATTAAGTTCTGGAGATGCTGAAGAAAAGACATAGGCCAGAGGAAAGAGTTCCCTTAATAATTACTGGGAGATGTGATCAGTGCATATGTCGAGATCAATGAAAGAAGGTCTTGATGACTTCTGTGTCATAGAGGTCAAGTTTCCTGGCCTGTGTTCTTATTCCAATGTTCAAACGTTTATTAGCCCTAGGACCTTGGGCAAGTTACTTTACTTTTCTATAATTTTTATCTTGGTAAAATGAGGTAAATAATATTATTTTACTTGTCAGATGTTGAGTTTTTGGAGAATCAAATGAAATAGTACATGTGAGCTGGACATGATGGTGCACGCTGGTAATCCCAGTACTTGCGAGGCTGAGACAGGAGAATTGCAGGTTCATGGCCAGCCTCAGTTACTTAGTGATGCCCTCTGCAGCTTAGTGAGACCTTATTTCAAAATAAAGAATAAAAAATAGGGTTGAGGGTGTAGCTTGGAGGTAGAATGCCCCTGGGTTCAATCCCCAGTACTGCCAAAAAAAAAAAAAAAAAAGGAAGAAATAGTATATGTGAAATATTTCTGACAATGATAATTACTTTGTATATTATCACTAAATATGTAATATATAGTATTTTGATGAAGAGGAAGAGGTGAATTTGGCAACTCTTTGATGAGTGATTTTGGAAAAGAGAAAAAATATAGTAACTTTCTAGTAATATGATTAAGAGAGAATATAGATAAGGAAAAAAGTCAGCAATGATTTGAGAGCTTCTCTTTAGAGAAACTGACAGAATGTTAATGCAGGGGAAAGATTGAGGAAACAGTCTTGGCTGATTCACTTTTATGGGCTAAACATTTTATCTTCCTTGGAAAATATCTCTTGCAAAAGGCAAAAAGAATGTCCTTGGACTATTATGGTTTTCTGACTTACCTGGCAACTTTTGGGTTTTGCTGTTTACACAGATTTTGGGTATCTGGACGTGGTTCATTTCTATCCTTGGCACTTATGTCTTTTGTTCACTGTTCTTTTGCATTAAGAAATAGATTTAAAATTTTTTATACAAGGGATAAATATCATATGGAATTCATCTGCCAGTGGTAAAGTGTATAGAATAATCCCTCAAATATTTATTATTCAAACTAGAGATTGTCATAGTGATATTATTTGGATTACCATGGTCTACTTTGTATAATTCTATACTTGTTGCTGCAATCTTCAGTATCAAAATGATACTTCGATTTTGGAAACAAAGGAAAAACAAAGACATAATGAAATTCCTAGGGTAACATAGTATATTCCTTTGAACTTTTACTTAATTCTATATCACATATCTCATTACAATAATGAAAATCAATTAGAAATGATAACCATATTAAGTTAAATCTTATATAAAGATATTTTAAATGGAATTAGATATGATTTTGATTTTAGGTTTACTTTATCAAGCTCTATTATTAGGGAGCATAAACATAAAGAATTTTAAAAATCCAGCTAAGTAAAAGACCTACATAAGCATTGTTAAATTGCCTAATAATGAAATCAATTTGTGGCATTTTTTAGTGAAATGGTGCTGGATTTATACCTAGGTTACCCAAGTTCTTTTTTTCTGCATAGTTGACTTGGTTTTGTTACTCCATGTTAGAGTCAATCACAATTGCTATTAGTTGAGCACCTAATGTGTGGCAAGATTTTTGCATTTGTTAGTTTGTATACTTAGCAATGCTTTTATGGCATTGGGTACACTTTTTTCCCCCATTTGACAAAGAGGGAAACAAAAGCACAGAGAAATTTTATATCTTGATGAAGATCCTAGAGCCAGTGAGTGAAATGTCTATATTCAAAACCCAGCTGTGTGCCTCTAAATCTAGAGCTCTGGCCACTGTATTGTCCCGTGTGGGCTTTAATGCTTGCATTGAAAAGTTGGGTTGGAGAAGCTCAGTTTCCTTAAACCTTGATCTCTAGATGTCTCTACTAATATATATGTTTGTGGAAGTGGCAGTGTGGAACCCTTCTTACTACTTGACCAGCAGGTTTTCTATGATATTAAACTGTTTTGAGCAGATGGACTAGCTGTACCCAGACTTTTCCAAGAGAATCTTTTGTCAAATTTTAACCAAGCATTTTCTCCCTTTTGAGGAAAAAGGGCCCTGCTAATACATACTCACCAATTACAGGTGATATAAGGCCTACCTGGACATTGTAAACACAGGTAATGATCATCAAGAAGGCAAGCTTGCTTTGGTACTTCTTCAGCTAAGGTACTTAAAATGCAAGTTGCTCCTAGAATTTTATAAGGAAAGTAGGTGGATTATTTATCCACTAATGTGGCAAAATGTAATTATCCAAAGGTAGTTAAAATCAATTACATTCTTTATGCCATTTATATTTTATGAGCTAAGAAAAGACATAAAATGCTCTGCTCAGATCTAAATTGCTTTTATTCACGTTGCATTTTATCATCTCGTGCATCATTTAATGAGTCCTATTGGCTTCCAGGAATAAGCCCTCTAAATTTGGAAAATTTTGTTTTCTTTCTCTGTTCCTGTTTCATTCCTTTTGGCATCCAGTGTGTTACCTTCCCGTTGCTCCCTCTTCTCTTCCTTTGTTCTCTAATACTGAGACTATGAACCAAAGGCAAGACAGTCTTTCTACACAAAGGCAGAGATTTTGGAAAATTGCTCAACTTGATATATTAGATAGTTCCTGATGCTGCCCTTTATATAAAGAGGTCACAGTACATAGATGAGAAATTAATAGCTCCGTGCTTTTTAACTTTTATTTATTTTTGGTACTGAGAATTGAACCCATGGACATTCTACCTCTGAGCTACACCCCAGCATTTTTACGAGTTTTTTTTTTTATTTTGAAATCTGTAATCCTCCTGTTTTAGCCGGCCAAGAACTGGGATTACAGGTGTGTGCCACCATGCCCAGATAGCTCTGTGATTTTTTCAGCCTCATGCTTCCTATTCAAGGGTGACCTCGTAATACCATGAGATTAACATTAAAAAATCTAAGACAGAGACACAGGAATGCAATCTATGTATCAAATATGTGTGATGGAGATGAGAAGGCCAAGAGAATTTGCTTTGTGATTAAGAATAATAGAACAGAAACAAACTCGCAAGAGCATACTTCCTTTTGATTTGTTGAAGCACAAGTACAGAGTTTCTGCACATCTTTCCTTAATCATAATATTAAGCAAGAGCAGAAAAACTATTTTTAAAACTCTGAGTAGATATAACATAAACCCAAAAGAGATCTTGGCAGTCCCCAACTCATTTCCAGCTTTTAGAGGACCTGGAAAGGAAATTATTTATTCTAATCATCCTTCAAACATTTCTAGACATGATGACTTTATTTTCTCTGTACTTTATTACAAAATGTTGAATCCTTCATGACCTTATTGGATATGTATTTTTGGACAGAATTTTAGAGTATATAGTTAATTAATATATGAAAGTTCTCTCTTATGGTTTTGCCTTTGATAATATATGTTCACTTTAGTAAGAAAATGAGAACAAAATAAAATAAGAAATGCTAAAGTAATAAAAGTGGACTTGAGTCCAAATGTCATATATCTATTTTATAAACGGCAAAAAACAACTGGCTAGAGAGAAAGCTGCATTTTTATTAAGCTTTATAAAGACAAAGCTCAATATAAGAAAAGTTATATTTACCATACCTGGCAGATATTTGCTTATTAAGGGAAAACAAAATTCCTGAGATTTAATATTTCTTATCAGTGTATCAAGCATGTAAATATTGACATATGCTTTTGTTCATTCTCAATTTCTCTTGATATTTGCCCCTTGAATTACCTATCCCAACTTCATAATGATTTTAACTTCTGTGCTATGTTTCCACCTAAAGGAAGTTAACCTTTCTTCTTGGGTGTTTTATATCAGTTAAGTCTTTAATTCTCAAGAATCCTAAATTTTTTGTCAAAGTTATGATTCAAACAAAATCTCTTTTCCTTATAGAATATTACTTTTTGCAGATTTCTTCTTTTAAAAATACCTCTAATTTATGCTGAATCTTCTTCTAGCTCTATACTTCTACCATTAACACTCAAATTCCAAATGTGACCTATTCTGTGGCTTTCATTTCCTTGGCATTATTCATACATGTAGTGTTCTGTCCCCTGTGCTTTTTTCTCTTTTTTTTGCAATACTGGGGATTGAACCCAGAGGCATTCTACCTTCAAGCTACACTCCCAGCCCTATTTTTTGTTCTTTATTTTGAAACATGGTCTCACTAAGTTGTGGGGGGGCCTCACTAAGTAGCTGAGGCTGGTAGTAAACCTGTGATTCTCCTGTCTGAGCCTCCCAAGTACTGGGATTACAAGCGTGTGCACCATGCCTGGCTCCTGTATGCTTTTTGAACTGCCTTCTTCTAAGGTACCAAAGGCCTGCCAATTGCCCAGATCCTGACTTTTCTAAGTTTTTCTTTATATGTCCACATCACTTGCTGTTACAGGTAGTGAGGGAGATAACAGAAAATGTATCTCCTCTGGTGCATGGTGGTAAATGGTTAACAACCAACTCTTTGGGGCAGGGGGGACTCTATTCTATGGGCGTTGCTAATTTTCATGGTGTAAATACTCCTAAA
The DNA here is from genome assembly GCA_004027655.1 of Graphiurus murinus. Classification (NCBI taxonomy): domain Eukaryota; kingdom Metazoa; phylum Chordata; class Mammalia; order Rodentia; family Gliridae; genus Graphiurus; species Graphiurus murinus. The sequence continues at coordinate 213,223 of PVLC010000393.1, forward strand.
ATGGGTAATTTGAGTGTACCAATGTGCTGTCATATGAATTTGGGAGGATATCTTAACAATCAGCTATGGGGAGCTTGTGTGAGCTGGCTCTAGCAAGCCACTGAATCTCCTCTTTGGGATGCTATTAGTTGCTGGCTTTGCATCATGAAAGACCTGGCTTTGTTTTCTATCACGATGATTCCAGCTTCCCACCCTCCTTTTCTTGCTTCTGTGTCTTACTCTAGCTACTAATTGTAGACTTATGGAGGGAGGTTCAAGTGTTTCATCCCTTTATCTTCTTCCTTGCCAGGGTCCTCTGCTTGTGTGCTTTTCTCCATTACAGTAGCTCAAGTGATGGCAAAGCTTTGCCTGCTCTCCAGAAGTCATCTCCCCATGCCAATATTTTATCAGATACCTCCTCCATTATCTCACACTCAGTAGGGCTACAACTAGGCTCTGATAGATGAGGAACCTCCTACAAAACATACTCATGTCCCTCCATATCCTATTAGTAAGTATGAAATGAAAACTATATGCTGAAACTTCATAAAGTGTATTCATTAGAACATAAGACTTGTCCTTATGAAGACTTTTGTTATCCATATCTCTATTTTATTGATTTAAAAAGTTCAGAGCATGGGTAACTTGATTAGTTTATGAAAATTGAGCCATCTAGTAAGCTCACATGTGAACACAAGACTCTGACAACAAAACCTTTATTTCCTTTGAAACATACTTCTTCTTAGTCAATATAATGATCTTTCTTTTCCTTTTACATTGATTTAAAAACTGCAAGTAAGTTTTTAGATTTTTGTACCTAGTCTTGATTATTAAGTCGTATCTATTCACCCAGTGGCCAGTGTTTGTGCAAGTATCTACTTCTCTTCGATGCTATATACTTCTAAAAGCAAGAGCCAAGCCATAGTCATCATTTTATTTCTTGCTGTAACAAATTTCCTTGTGCTTCTAGGTACTCAATAAATCTTGATTCAGTAAGTAAAACAATTAATGAATAATTGTATGTTTTGAATTTGTGTGTGTGTGTGTGTGTGTGTGTGTGTGTGTGTGTGTGTGTGTGTGTTACTAGGGATTGAACCCGGGGGTCTTCTACCTCTGAGCTATACCCCCAGCCCTATTTTATTTATTTATTTATTTTTAAATTTTGAAACAGAGTCTCACTATGTTGCAGAGGGCCTCGATAAGTTGCTGAGGCTGGCCTTGAATCTGTGATCCTCCTGTCTCAGACTCCTAAGTACTGGGCTTACAAGCCTCTGCTATCATTCGTAGCTATGTTTTGAATATTTTCAGTGTATTTTTACTACAATTTCATAGTATTTCTGTATTATTCCTGTTGAGAGCCACCATGATTTTATATATAGTAGGACAAATTTTACCCTGAAGAAATATGCAAGATTATTTTGCTGCAATGAAGAAGGAAAACCAGATGCAAAATATGCTCTTATTTTAGTACCAGTTGTGAAATTTACCAATGCCCTACTTTTTTCATTCCGAAGGCTATTAAACCCATTTCTAACTTGATTATTGCTTAGCCTCCAAGGGATCTCAAATGATTTTAGGGCAGTATCCCTCCTTGCATTTGTACCTAATCCAGTGGATGTCTAGGAAGTCTTTTTACAAATTCAGAAGTCTTACTTAGGGTCCAGGACTCAGCAATCTACCCAAATTTCTTTGAATTGCAAGAGCTGAGATCAATATAAATTAGCAAATATGAGGTTTTATGTATCTCTATGTGTAAGTGCATGAGTAGATGTATCATAGGATTTCTCCTGAATCTGTAGTTTCTAATTTATGCATCACCTAGGTGTATTTCCTGCCCCCAGCATCATTGAGAAGCTGCTTCATGATTGAGTGTGCCTCAGGGCTTTTCTATACATAGCAATTCACAGAACTGCAGCCAGATGTATGATCCAGAGCTTTTCCACCTAGGGAAGTCTGTGGAGCTGTGTTGACTGCTTCTGACTACAATGTTTTTTGAATATGCAGTGAACAACCCCCAAATTACCTATTTGCAATTCTTAAGAGGTATCTGTTTTTGAAATATTTTATGCTAATCTCCTATGCTGTCACCTTGTTACTAAAATGTTCTCAGTTGCTATTTGTCATAAATATTTCCTCATTGGGAAATATTTATTTCTGTCTCATTGGGCTCAATCACAATGGGAATTAAAAGAGTCTTAGAAGGCATTAGCTATAAATACTATTATTTTAAACAATACATGGCAATTGAAAAATGGTGTACCATCAGGGGTTTTTAAATGAATACAATATAGAATATAGGTTCCCAGGCTTTTACAGACCTACTGCAGAATAATCTATTTGTTTAGCACTTCTGTGCATCTGAGCAGTGACAGCCCAGACTGAATCTGACAAAAAGTTTCAATGAATATGTCACAAATCATATTCTAATATTGAGCAGGGAGTGATGACCTGCACTTTGGGAGGTTTGATTTCGATGTAAATATTCAGAAAAATAGATCACAGTACAACCTGTCTGCAGTCTATCAGTGGAAATACAATTCTTTATGAATATGTTGATGGCAGAACTTATATTAAAAAATCTGAGATTATTTTGTTCCTGTATCATATACCTTGATATGATATGATTTTGATAATTATCTTTTATTCTCTACCTTGCAGAAATGAGCTTTGTCAAGATAGATGAGATATGAGTGTTCATGATACCCCAGGAATGCAAATTTGGACAAATAGCTTCAAATTACTCTTTGAGCCTTTTATGTGGATTAAATCAAAGCATAATAGAACTTCTTATCTAGGTCTTTACTTCTTTTCACTTCAATTGTAGACTTTATGGTGGTAGAAAGGGAAAAAAATGTATACGAAGACCCTACTTCATGTGATACTACGGTTAATGGACTCTTTAAGAGGGCAATTAGTTTAGTCATCTCAAATAAGTAGTGAGTGATAAAGTTCATATTCCAATTACAAGCGCATGGTTCATTTGTCATTTTCCTGGAAAAAAAAGTCATTTTAAGCTGTGTGTGTGTGTGTGTGTGTGTGTGTGTGTGTGTGTATTCTTCCATTTGTCTTATTTGATCTGCCTTTGTCTATTCTCTCTGAGCCTGGTTGCCTTGGTTACCATTACATACGCACTTGTATGTGAAGTTCTCCTTTGACGTACATTTATTTCTATGGAAACAATGATGTCATTGGTATGGGTAGGTGCTTAGGGAAAACAAAATGAAGAAACATTGAATTCTGATCTTTCTTTTGGTCATAAAATGTATCGTTAAAATAATTTTTGAATTGCTGGGCTGTTTTTGCTTTCATTTTGACTGATCATCAAGCTACCTTGTTTATGGATTTGCCTGAAAAAAATGAATTAATACTGTAAAGTACATTTTATAACTCATAATATACAGTGTCACAAAATTCGCCAGAGATCCATACAATAAAATAATCACTATATTAACCTAGTCATTATTTTAACCTTTAAAATCAGAGTCAAAATTTTATCTCAAAAACATTTGTTATTATCAAAAAATTATGCAAGGAATTTTATATTCACATCAAGTCAATGAAAAATAGATAATTAGTCAAGAAAAAAATAAAGACCATACTTACCATTATTTTAAAAATCTCTAGTTTTAGAAACTGGGATATAACAAGGAACTTATAGTTAATAAAGCCTCTTTTCTATGGCATCAAATAAACCCTTGTATAATTGGTATTCCATTTTTAATTCTTAAGAAATTTTTAAACCTTTTTAATAGACATCTATTTTCTTCTCTGTTCTACTTCTGCATTACTTGAAATTGATTTTTTTTCCTTTACAGATGATGTGGAAACCTGCCTATGATTTCCTCTATACTTGGAGCACTCACTATGGAAATAGTTACAGAGATGTGTTGCAAGATCTTCAATCAGCTTTGGACAGGATGAAAAACCCTGTGACCAAACAGTGGAGAGACTTAACTGGAGTTTTACTACTAGTAAATTCCTTGGAGGTTTTGAGAGAAACTGCATTCTCTACTTCTGAGGAAGTATAGAAGTGAAGGGAATGTGTGTGTGTTTTGACGCACGTGTGTGTGTGAGTGTGTGTGTGTGTGTGTAAGAGAGAAAGAATCTAGGAAAAATATTACACATATTTTTTCATCATGTTTGAAAACTACTTTTTGCCTGGTGAAAGTAAACCTGCATTCTATCCAAGATTGGGTTTTATCATGTCTTTATGTGTCTGTTTCAAAGGTAAACATTAGGCTACTTTGCTGTTGAGAAAGGAAAGAGAAGCCCTTCTCTGTTTTTCAAAGTTACTTTTAACTCTGATAAGTTAAAACAAATGACTGTTAGAATAATTCCATCACACAGATTCCTGAACACACCGGAGGATCTTGACAGGGGCAACTGGAGTTTCCTGGGAGCCAGGGAGAGATTCTTGGCCAGTCACGGCTGCACTCCTTTTACATGGATCACTTTTATTCCTCAGTGGAGTTTTCCAGCATTGCTCCCAGTTTTCATATAGAGAAACCAAGGGCTGATGAGCACTTTCAAGGCCAATGTAAAGTAGATTTTCTGTTTCAAAAACCTGATTCTGTAGTAAAATGAATAAAATTAAAATGCACACTAAAGCTTACAGGGAAATGGTAGTTATTTCATTTAAATTGAAGCTTACTCCTCTTTTCCTCCATCTCTTGAAAGACTGCCAGAAGGAAAATATGTCTTATCATCACAAATCTGTTATCCGCATCTGTGGACCTAGTATTTCCATCACCTTTCTTCAGCAGCTGGGGTAATCCTGCCTAACTTGGACGTTTTCTGTAGGATTATATGCAAAGTATTTCTTTAGCTTTCAGGGATTTTTAATAACAAGAACCACCAAAAACTTAATGTATACTGGCATATAGCAGTTTTAATAGCCTCCAATACTGATTTCTTTGCATGCTCACAAAAATACCTGTGTGTTTGTGTGCATGCATATCCATGCCAGAGTGTTTTACAAAGTTCTTGGAAAACAAAGATAATATAAAGCTGGGCCAGCATAGATGCTAATGACTGGCAGAATTCACAGAAAGATGGTCTATGCTTACTCATTTGTTCCATCTTCCGGGGGGTCTGCCAATGCTTATGTGTTTGGACAGTCATTCACTACTGTTATTCAGTTGACAGGATGTATACCTATTTTGTGGCAGGCAGATAGGTACCTGAGGTTAATACTGGGGAGAAAACTTGATCCTTGGCTTCAGTGCTGGTACATGATAGACAATAAAAAATGATACCATAAAATGTAAAGTTGCACCTGAAATTCCAGCTGCAATGGAGAGGCTGTGATGCTAAGTAATATAAGGATGAAGGACGTCATATGAGTGTGTGTGTGTGTGTGTGTGTGTGTGTGTGTGTAGGGGGGTGTTGGGTAAGTTCTCTCTGGAGGATGATGGAAGGCCCTGAAGTCCTTGAGCACGAGAGAGTTCTGGAATGCAGGAAGCCAGGGTCAATGAGTGATAATAGGAGAGGTGAAGGGTGGAGGGGGAAGAAGCTACAATAGGACCATTAAGACTGCTAGGATTTAGGTAGGAAAGGATACACCATAGATGAGCTGAATAAGGATTTTGTTTCAGGATCCTGAATAAAACATGTCCATTTGGCTAAAAAAGTAAAAGCAGCATCTTTTTTAGAGCTTTTAATACACCCACCCTGAAGTATTTGGTATGCTGGCAAAGGTCACTTGAATTAGAGTTTAAGAGCAATCTTTAAGACTTTCAATATTTGTATTTGATGATAAGAGAATCCAGTGCCCAACCAAGAAGTTACATGTACACATACAAGGATGGAATTAATTTTAATTAAAAATAAATTGAGGGAGAGGAAAATAATTTGGAAGTGCAGAACACTGTCATTTTTAGTGGTGATTTTGCTTTTTCTTAGAACTTCTTGGAATCTTATTAACATATCTGCAAATCAGAGAATTTCGGGAAGGGATAGTAAGGAATTAATAACTGGGTTTTTCCAGACTGCAAGATCTGAAAAGACAGAGATCTTGTTAGCTGATTAGTGCAGTGAGATCAAAGAAGCCATTTTGGGTTTATATTGCATGCATCATGTTTTGAGATTGTGGTTGGGAATTTTTAAAAAAGTTGAAAAAAATGAAAAGCATGATCTCGGTCATTTAAGGATAAATAATGGTTTAAATATTAATATGCACAAATATATTTTATAATCTCATAATAAATCCATTGAGGGGAATTTTAAACCCATGTCCAAACACTCTGTTTTTATAAATTTATTCTAATAGTTTTTTTATTCTAATAGTTTTTTTATAAATTGTTTCTACTTTTGTGAGTTTTATATTTTTCTCACTCGAATGAATTTAAACAATAAGAAATGATTAGCTTTGTAATCATAAATTGCCTTTAATACTTAAGTCAGTGAAATTAATAAGTCACTTACATCCTATTTTTGACATCATTAAAAGCATCAAGAGGTATTCATCTAAAACTTGTTTGAGAATTTTGAACGTGGAAAAAGATTAGATAGTTCTTCCAGTTCCTCAGGCTTTTCATCTAATAATTCATGAATTAGGATGAGATTTTAGTTCAGTCCCTTCCTTGAACTGTGACAATGTGTCTGTATAAGCCACAGATCCTCTTTCTTTCTTTCTTTCTTTTTTTTTTTTTCTGTGAAAGTCTTCATGTGAGCCAGAAGGAGATTCATTCAACAGTGTTCCATTAACTGTCCACACTTTATAATAATGGATACAGCACACTTTCATGTCCTACATTGTAGAAGATAATATTTGAGTTCTGAACTTGGGGATAACTGGGTTTCTGGAAGAAACAGAATGCTAAATCAATGGATGGCATTGAAGAAGACTCAGAAATACTACTGCCACTAAATAGCTTTGAATATGTGATATGAACATACAAGAAAGAAAATATATTCAAACTTGTGCAATGCCATAATTGAAAGTTTCATTAAAATTATTAATATATTATAATAATACATCATAATAAGTTCAGAGTGCTAGGGATTTAAACTTGAATTTTCATACTGTGCTACTGTAAATGATATTTTTGATAATTTTTAATGCCTAAGGAATATTTAATGTAACATAAAAGAAGAATAATGAAATAATTTGTCACAGGATGGCTTTCTAATTAAAGCAGGTCCTCTTTTATTTATACATACATAATTCCACTCTTCCCATTCTATGTTTTCTCCTATATGCTGCTGTATGAAATGACAAGAGTAAAGTATAATCATATACAATAAAAATTGCCATGCTGGGTGGGAAAATCCACAGACAATTTTCAAAATAAAATAAGAAGTTTGGAGTTTGTTTCTTGCATACCTGTTTAATGGTCCACAACACAAAATAAAAAGTGATGATTTACACAAAGGAAGCTTGAATTTGTACATATCTAGCATCTGATATCTATCTGCTACTCAGCATCAAGATTTCACTGAAAGTTGTAAATATATACACACACAGAGTATATTTTGCATTGATTTTCTACTTATGTATATCCAGAAGGTTTTAAGCCTAGTAAATAGTTTTGGAAATTTGAATAGTGTCAGTTTATATAGCAGGAAGTAGGAATGGAGAGATTAGCACTGGATATTAATTAATGATACTAAAAGAGAAATTTCCAGAGCCAGCACTGCTGGACAGCACGAATGGCTTCCTCTAAAAGATATTAGTCCAGGAGTTGAGAGCTGTCTATTAATCCTAATAAGATGTTAAATCTGTCACTCAGCTTCCTGGGCTTAAGTTTTCTTCTCAGTAAAAACAGGAGCTTGAAACAGGTAACTTCTATAGTTCCCTCCAAGTTTCAGTGTTTATGACTGCATAGTAAGTAGAATATATTGTGGCTTTGTTTATTAATTTTGCTATGAGGAAAGAGACTGTGAAGTCAGAGTAATAATTTGAATACCCACTACCCACATTTAAATAATTTCCTCTGTATGTGAGATGTAGCACATATACATGAGCACGCTAGGCTCTTTACAGGTATTATTATATCCTTTCTTCAAATAGCCTGACAAAACGGGTTATGAAACATGTACTGTTTTGAGTATTTAGAAACTACTACTTTTAATATAGCTTGACGTTATTTGAAATAAACTACTGTATGGTGTTTGAGTACTGAATTGGAAGATCAACAATGGTTTTACTAGGAGCTGATGAAGATACGCTGCCAAACACACTCTGATCTTATTACAAAGACCTTTGACCTTATGACTGCAGTTCTTCAACTTCAGCAGCATAAGACCTACCTGGAGAGCTTATAGGAACAGATTGTTGGGCTATAGCAGCAGAGTTTCTGACTTGGCAGGTATGAGGAGTGTCTGATAATTTGCAGGTGATACAGATAGTTGGTCACGCTCCCATTTTGAGATTCACTGCATTAAAGTTTTCTGTATCTCTATACGTGGTAAGAGATACAGAAACCAAAAGGACTTACTTTTGGAGAAGTAAAATTTTCACATAATTTTATTAATTTTTTTTAATTGTAGAAGAGAACTAAAAATCACTTTGTATAAATGTCTGCATTTGGTATAATATTGACCTTACTCAAAAAGTGAACTTTATTATGAGTTCTTAAAATCATACAATAAAAATTTAATTGTAGATCTAAAATAAGATTTCTGTGTCTCACTTAAAGTGTAAGTATATTTGAAATAGACCTACAGCCAATATCATATTAAATGGAGAAAAACTGCAAGAGTTCCCACTAAAAACAGGAACAAGACAAGGATGTCCATTATCACCTCTTCTGTTCAACATAGTACTTGAGACTCTAGCTAGAGCAATAAGGCAAGAGAAAGAAATCAAAGGGGTAAAAATAGGGAAAGAAGAACTAAAATTATCCCTCTTTG
>PVLC010000394.1:0-79750 GCA_004027655.1 Graphiurus murinus
ACACAGGTCCAGGAAACATACAGAACTCCCTCAAGACAAGACCAAAGAAGAGGTTCACCATGCCACATAGTAATCAAATTGACCAATGTAGAGGCAAAGGAGAGAATCTTAAAGGCAACGAAAGTAAAAGGCCAAGTGACATTTAGAAGCAAACCAATTAGAATTACGCCAGACCTCCCGAATCAAGTCATGAAAGCCACGAGAGGATGGAGTAACATATTCATATATTTCTCTCTCCTCTCCTCTTTCTTACTCCCACGCAGCTGCGAACTATACTAAGGTAAAAAGAAAACAGGTTCTAGCTTTGGAATAATGTCTGGATTCAAAGGTCATCTCTCCCATTTATTATTAGGTAATCCTGGGCAAATTAATTACCCTATCTCTAGCTTGCTTCACTCATCTGTAAAATAGAAATGATAAATTGATCAGATAATGATGATTAAGTGAGAAATTACATATAACTTTAATTTTTCCCTCCTAGCAGTTCTTCACTAAAGTCAGATATTTCTGATATCAAGGTTCTCTCACTTGTGACTTCTCCATCAGACATGCCCTTTGTCACGTTAGATCTGTCCTTAGGTCCCCTGCACTTTTTGCACACCAACGGCCATTTGCTGCATGGCTCAGATCTATGACGCAATAGCAATATAGTACAAATGTTGGCCATATAATTTGTACTTTTTCCAAAGTATTCCAAAGCCAGCGGGTGTAGCTACAGTATATTTTCAGTAAAAATAAACAAATAAGCAAAGTATTTTAAACAATTATTGAATTTACAAATATCGTCAATCATAAAATTTCATTTTTGCTTAAAACATATAAGACAAAAAGCAGAAAATACCACCAAAAGTCAGTGAGTTGTCCCTGTGGCAGAGTTTCCACACCAGTGGCAGTGGTCCTACACTTTGGACTTCTTCTGCCCTTTCTGCTACGATCGTTCAACCAATGTAGCAAACCCTTGGGTTCGCACCCACCCAGCTCACTTGTTATTTCTCTAATTAGAGAATTGTCTTCCTTCTAGCTAATGGCATCTATAGAAGTAGATGAGCAAAGGGAATGGCCAAGTGAGAATAAACACACTCACATTGCTATATTAAATGTGAATTCCTTTGAAAGCCATGTCACCTAACCAATGTCTGTATTGATGATGTTTATGCTCTTTTCATTGAATTTGTAGCGAGTCAAGAAATCAGTCATTGAGCATGAAGTTATTTAACCAAATAAAAATTGAGATTTTTAATGAAAAAAGAGAAATAGATCTAGAAAGGGTTTTACAGTTTACAAATAATGATGTTTAATTTTTTTTTTTTTTTTTTTTTTTTTTTTTTGCGGTACTGGGAATTGAACTCAGAGGCATTCTACCTCCGAGCTACACCCCCAGCCCTATTTTTATTCTTTATTTTGAAACAGGGTCTCACTAAGTTGCGAGTGCCTCACTAGGTAGCTGAGGCTGGCCGCGAACCCGGATCCTCCGGTCTCAGCCTCCCGAATGCTGGGATTACAAGCGTGTGCCACCACGCCCGGCTATGATGTTTAATTTTTGCAGATATTATCCTATAATATCATTAATACTGAGGGGAAAAAATCACATAGCAGAACAAATCTTGCCAACTAATTTAGAATTAGACTTTCCAGGAATGATAAAGTGTCTAATCAATTGATCAAATCTATATGAGATCCTAATAAAGAAAACAGTGTTGGTAATAGTGATAACACTATTTCTCTTATTTATAAAAATAGTATTCTTTTTTATGTTTATTTTATTTTTATTTTTTTTAATTTTTTATTGTAGTAATTCTTGCAATATAGCATACATCTTTGTTAAGTACAAGTTGTTAACAACATATTTGCACACAATTCTCATTTGACCCCTTCCCCAATTCCCACCCCATTCCCTCCCCCTCCCTCCTCCTCAGGTTCACTTCAGTGAGTGACCTTGATATGATTGTGTAAGTACATCATGTGCTTTAGGGTGTCCCTCTGCCCCATGCATCCACTACAATTAAATCAACTTCTTTGCTTATCGAGGATCTCTCTTTTTCATCTGGAGACCCTCCTATGCCCCACAAGATAACTATGTATGTTTAAATAAGGAAAGAAGTTGACTTAACTGAAGGTGATGGATGGGGGGGTCACCGTAATACACATGATGTTCTTTCTTTCTTTCTTTCTTTCTTTTTAAGATAAAATAAAATAGGGCTATGGTTATAACTTGGAGGTAGAATGACCCTGGGTTCAGCCTCTAATACAAAAAAAAATTACAGAGTTTGAGTTTTGCTTTCCCTTACTTTCTTTCTTTATTTATTTTATTGTAATAATTCGTGCTTTGTATATATACATTTTTGTTAGGTACAAATTGATATAGACAAATGTGCACACATTTCTTGACATTACTGTGAAAGTGAACAATTTTATATGAATTAAACATGTCACTATAAATATTTTCTGTATTTATTTATTTATTTATTTTTGTGGTACTGGGGAAGGAACCCAGGGGCATTCTACCTCCAAGCTACACATCCTGTCCAATTTTTTATTCTTTATTTTGAAACAGGGTCTTACTAAATTGTGAAGGGCCTCACAAATTTCTGAGGCAGGCTGTGAACCTGCAATACTCCTGTCTCAGCTTCCCAAGTACTGGGATTACAAACATGTGCCACCACTCCTGGCTGCTAGAAATATTTTCTATCATTAAGTTCAGGAAAAGAGAAAGTTAGGAAATTGACAAATTTAGGTAATATTTTGATATTACCAATCTGATTCTATACATCACAGAATAGAAAGGATGTTAGAGAATTATTCAGCTATTGTGACTGTTTTAAGTTGTGATGGATAATGTTTGTTTTGTTCTATTAACTTAATAATTATATAACATCCTCTTTTCTTTATTTTTTCACCTTTGCTATGCAGATATACATTGAAAGTCAGTGAAAGTAGTGCAGATAAATTTTGGACATTTGTTTTTTATAACTATGGTAAATCACCAAGATATTAAAATTACTTCTCTACTAAAATGTCACCTAATGCCCATCAGTAATTTGATACTATGTAACTTTTAAATTACTACTCACATATTCTCAAGTACATCTCATGACCTCCAAGGGGGAAGAAAATTTTTCAGTTTCTGAAAGATGTAGTTGAATTAAACTGACCAATTATGTTGCACGCATGTACAAATATGTAACAGCAAATCTCACTATTCTATATAGTTTTAATATACCAATATAAATAAATCCTTAAATAACTTAAAAGTCAATTCATTTGAGATATTTAAAACAGTTAAAATTGAATGAGTTTATATATATAATTATGTATTATAATATATGTATATTATATACTTATATATGTATGAGTTCTATATTTGTAAATCAGTTCATTTTTCTGGCTTAGTTGCCTTATGTGGGAAAAAAGTGTGGGATTTAGTTGCCTTATGTGGGAGAAAAACTTTAAATTTCCTCCTTCTTTTTGAGATCTACAGTCCCTGATATAAATGGACATATTCTTCAAATAAAGTCTCTGACTGAATCTTCACAATAATTTCTGCAGTTGGGCCATAACCTTTATTTCTCTGATGATGGAAATGGGTCTTGAATACTCTGGTAACTTCCCTACTAGGGAAAGTACTTTGGGAGTCATTCAGATGAGTTTGCATGTTAATGTTACCACTTCTTTATCTAAGAATCATTTTTAAGAAAGAAGTGATAGCACCTGCCACAGCGTTCTCGTGAAGATACCAATATCTTGATATAATACCAGTATATTACTTGGAAACATGACAGGTACACACCAAGTGCCTCATCAAATTCCTCCTATAATATAATATCACTAATAATCACAATATCAGTCATACAATATTAATCAATATTAGACTATTATTAAAAAACTGGATCATCCCTGATTGAATCTGTGAATGCCCCAGTAATCACATGCACAGGTCACCAGTCTCTCTGATGCTGTGATACCACGATGGTAGAATGTGGGCTGTAGGAGGCAGAGGCAGGGAGGCTCCACCTTCTAGTAGAATCAGATAACAGCATCCACACCAAAACAGAAACTTGTTGCAGAATTGCATATTATACAACTAATCTGACTACTCTTCCATTCTCTCTCAAGAGGGAGCAAAGGAAGCTGGGCGTGGTGGCGCACGCTTGTAATCCCAGCATCCGGAGGCTGAGACCGGAGGATCTGGGTTCGCGGCCAGCCTAAGCTACCTAGTGAGGCCCTCGGCAACTTAGTGAGACCCGGTTTCAAAATAAAGAATAAAAATAGGGCTGGGGGTATAGCTCGGAGGTAGAATGCCCTTGCGTTCAATCCCCAGTACCACAAAAAAAAAAAAAAAAAAAAAAAAAAAAAAAAAGAGGGAGCAAAGGAACACTCTGTGTGCATACGCCCACACAGATGTGTGAATCAGCCCAGCTGAAAAAAGATGCATAAGTGCAAAAGCCTAGTCCCTGTAGGTATTTATTTATGGTTTCAGTTCACAACAATATTTTTCATTGGAAGAATATGGTTTACGTTATGGAATGTACTGGCAGATATTCTCCCACATTCCATTCTATATTTGAGAAAATTAAGATTTATAAATGTAAAAATTACTATGTTAAGATTAATAAGCCAGGCACAGAAAGATAGGTAGCACATGATTTTACTTATAGATAGAATCCTAAAAAAGTTGATCTCAAGGGAACGAGGAGTAGAATGTGGGTACCAAGAATGTGGGGGGGAGGGCTGGGATAGACAGCCACAGGTTGATCAATGGGTACTGAGTGACAGTCAGATAGAAGAAAGAGGTTCCCATAAGCATCACTGCAGGGGGATTATAGAAGGCAACATGTGCTGTATACTTCAAAAATTTAGCAGGAAGTATTTTGAATGTTTTCACCACCAAGAAATGGTAGAGCTGGGAGTGGTGGGGCACACTTGTAATCCTAGTACTTGGGAGGCTGAGCCAAGAGGATCGTAGGTTTGAGGACAACCTCAGCAAGTAGTGAGATTCTCATCAACCTAAAGAGACCCTGTTTCCAAATAAGAATAAAATCAGGCTGGAGGTGTAGCTCCAAGGTACAGCCTCTGGGTTCAATCCCCAGTACCACAAAAAAACAAAAAAAAAATGGTAAAAGTTTCATTGAGGAGATGGGTATACTTAATGTTATGTAAACATTAGACAATATTCACATATATTGAAACATCATGTTAACTTTTAATGTGTGCAACTAACCAGCATTTGCAGAGATTTTTCGTTATCAGGGTTAGAATTCATATTCATACCAGAACTATAATGAATTTCCCCAGACTTTTCTCCAGAGGATTGAAAGTTTTAAAGGCAGAGTTCTCCCTAATAGCAACTCTCAGTCAGTGGAACTTGCCAGTTACTGAAGCAAATCTATTAATAGTATCTTGGAGCAAAACTGAGGTTGTTTCTCCATGACTCTCATGGGCAGGGAATACGATGATCCCAATCAATGTCCTCTCCTAACATGCCCCTCTCTATGTGACCCTCACAATGATTCCTTCACTTAACCTATCCACACAGCATGGTGTAAGCTCCTTCACTGTCTTAATATGTCTTAGAGTTAGCTTCTCATAAAACTTAGGAAAGTGAAACACTGTTTAAAACAAAAAGAACAACAGCAAAGTTTGAGTAAAGACAACTAGTCCAAGAGAGAAAATGTTGTGCACCTTCAAGTGAAAATATTTTTGTATGATAATATACTTAAATTAGTTTTTGTTATTATTATTTTGATTGATATCAAAATGGATCATCTCCAAAACATTGCTATTGGAAGAAAATGAAGCCTTGCAACTATAAATCAGCATTACCAGAACCAGGAAGCAAACCAGCAATTGATATACAAAATGGGATTAATTTCCTGTAGTATTAGTAAATGAGATGGTTTTCAAAATTGCCTGATGAGACTAATGGTTTTAATGATTTTAAGATTCATCTTTCAGATTTCAATTTTCACATTCTGCCTCTGAGAATAATTATATTCTACTCTTCATATTCATGCTTAGAAAACCCACAGGCAGGGAGGATACGGTTTGGAGAGAGATGGCTGCATAGAATGCTACACATTGCTGTCAATAAGGCAAGTGCTAGGAATAACGGCTGGTCATTTGGTCTTGACTTGAAGAAAGAATCCAAACAATCCCATATTTACATGTCTCCAAAAAATTAAATGCAATCCTTAGCCGTTAATACTGGGCATGTAGAGTTCTCCAGTGTTCTAGTGTCCTTTTTGAAAACTGTATCCTTCACAACAGTTTATTATATTTTCTCATTCAGATTAAAAATAGGTAGTCACTGGTCACCACTTTTTAAAAAGTATGCTTTTAAACCCTTGAGGACAATTATCAAGTCACTTTTCAGCTTTCTCTTTATAAAACAACTGAAGTACATTATTTGCTTTTCCTCATAGGCGCTATGTCTCAGGTAGGTAATTATCTTAACATCTCAGGACTGAAACCTATTGGGCTTGTTCTGAGTCTCTCAAGTAGTGAAAGCCATCACCTATCAGAATGTACCCATGAGTCTGACCAATATCAAGTATAAGAAATACTGTGTACCTAACATCATACTGCTATTCTACACCTCAGCACACCCAGTTAGTGCCAGCCTGGGGAGCGGTAAAAAGTGCTGATGATTAAGGAAAATGTAATCTGGCAGCAAAATTGCTCATGAAAGTCTATTCAATGAATCCTGCACATTTTGGGGGGACCAAACTATTCATAAATGTAGATGATACAATCTACATTTGGTCTGGTTTCAGAGTACCCTTCTAAAACATGACTCAGGGTTAAAGAGGAAAATCCCCATCCTACTCTCATTGGATTTTATTTTTTCCCTCAATTGTTAGTTCTTTTGAACAAATACAAATACTTGTAGAACCATTTTCCAGAACTGTAAAAAACATTTTCAAGCGGAATTCAAATTTGCATATTGGCATTCAGATCTTAGAAAGTATTTCACTCTGCGCCTATTGCAATATCTATCTACAGTGTAGGTATAAAATTGACATTCAATTAAAAATGTATTGCAAGCCTGCTGTGTGCCAGGGCACTGTTTTAGTATATAGACACACCAATGAACAAAACAGGTAAAAAATTCCACCTCATGGAGCTTTGGTTTGAGTAGTACAAGACCATCAGCAATCTAGTAAGACTCTTTTTCAAAATCCAGAATATATAAAAACTTTAAAAACTTAACATTAAAAAAAATTAACCAAATTAAAAAATGGGTGACTGAACTGAGTAGACATTTCTCAAAAGAAGAAAGACAAGTGGCCAATAAATATATATAAAAAATGGTCAACAACATTAGCAATCAGGGCAATACAAATTAAAAAAGACCCTGAGATTCCATATAACTACAGTTAGAATTGCTATCATCAACAATGCAAACAATAATAAATGCTGGCGAGAATTTGGGGAAAAAGGAACTCTTATACACTGTTGTTGAGATTGCTAATGAAGTACAAGCACTATGGAGATCAGAATGGAAGTTCCTAGAAAGACTAGGAATAAAACCACCATTTGACTCAGCTATGGTGTTCCCTGATATCTTTCCAAAAGAATTAAAGTCAGAATACAATTCATAATAGCTTGACTATGGAACCAAATTAGGTGTACATCCACAGATGTATAGATAAAGAAAATGTGATATACATATACAGTGTATTTTTATTCAGCCATAGTGAAGAACTAAATGATGTTATTTTCAGGAAAAGAGATGGAAGTAGAAAATATTATGCTAAGTGAGACTGGCCAGGCTCAGAAAGTCAAGGGTGGTATATTGTCTCTTATATGCATATAATATAGGGGACTTCTGATAAAAGAGGAGAGAGACTGGTAGAATAGTGAAATGGGACTGGGAGGAAGATGGGGGGGGAAGGAAGATTGAAACAGGGAAGGGTTCTAATAATGCTATAGCACTATGGAAGGTATTGCTACCAATCTTACTAACATGTGTGGGGAGGTGGGAAGGCACAGTATGATTCAGAGGGAAAGACATCAAGAGCTATGTGCATGTGTGCTTGTATTACTTTGAACAGTGCTATGATGTATAATTATAATGCACTAATAAAAGTTTAAACAATAAAAAGGGCTTTGGATGTAGCTTGGTGAAAAACTGCCTTTTGGTTCAATCCCCAGTACCAAAATAATAATGATGATAATAATAATCTTATGTCAGTGAGAAAGCTTGAAGGAGTATTTGTTGCAGGAGCACTTCCAATATGCAGCGCTATAAGATGCAGCATTGGAGGAGAGACATGGAGAGAAAGCACTCAGCCCAAGTATCTTGGGAGGAAGGAGACACATCCAAGGAACCCAAGGCTGGAAAAACAGAATGTGATCACAGAACTGGGAGGGTTGGTGTATAGATGGGAGGAGATCAAAGCAGACAGAATGGCCGAGGGATGTGAGGCGGATCTACCTTGAGTCATATTGGAAGCCAGTAGGTGAGCAGGAAGCCAGGTGGGAAGAAAACGGGACAGAGGAGTTTGAGCCCCTCAGCAGTGGTGCCGGATGTGTTTTGCTGATTTTTCAGATAAAGAGCATATTTAAAAGGTTTCCAGGGTAACTCCAAAGTTTTGGCTGTGAACAGTTGTAAACCATGAATGGTTGTAAACCATGGTAGGTGTCTGGGGTATAGGAGCACATGCTAAGTTGGAGAGCTTTGTTATACATTCATGTGCAGCTATCCAGAAGGCAATAAAAATATTTCTTTGGAATGTCTGGGAGACTGCTGAATAAACTCAGAATCATTGGCATATAAATGTCATTTAATGAAATTAAATTGGAAATCGATTGGGCATACCTAAGGAAATGAGGAAAGAATTTCTACAAAGGACTATTAGGATCATTGTTAGTAAGTTTGAGTCTTCCTTTCTCATGTTCCTACAAAATATTATAAACATCAAAACTTATGTAAAAAATAATTTTCTTTTCACAGTCCCAAAATCACATTATTGTCTGTCTTAAATACTTTTGTTACATAAAAACAGATTATGTGTTATATGTTAGTAATGTAACTATTAATTTAAAACTGAATAAAATGCTTTGGATACATGTACATGCACTAATAAAATTTATTTTAGTTTGTAGACTGTTGTTGTAAAAATAGAGATGATGATCATAACTGACCATAGCATAACTCAGAGCCATGATTTATCACTGATATAAAATATATCCTTCTTTCCTTTTGTAAATAATTCTTTTCTACTCTGGACATTTTAAAAACCATGTGTCCTATAATAAGCATGTTATTCATTGGTGTTACAACATAAATTGAATGCAAACATATAACCTTTCTGTTTTTATGTAAGTACAAAGCATATGACATTCATTTGCCTAAAAATGTTTGTATTTCAGCCGGGCGTGGTGGCGCACGCTTGTAATCCCAGCATTTGGAAAGCTGAGACTGGAGGATCCGGGTTCAAGGCCAGCCTCAGCTGCTTAGTGAGGCACTCCGCAACTTAGTGAGACCCTGTTTCAAAATAAAGAATAAAAAATGGGACTGGGGGTGTAGCTCGGAGGTAGAATGCCTCCAGGTTCCTTCCCCAGTACTGTAAAAAAAAAAAGTTTGTATTTCTATACTCAAAT
This sequence comes from Graphiurus murinus, assembly GCA_004027655.1. Classification (NCBI taxonomy): domain Eukaryota; kingdom Metazoa; phylum Chordata; class Mammalia; order Rodentia; family Gliridae; genus Graphiurus; species Graphiurus murinus. The sequence continues at coordinate 9,604 of PVLC010000394.1, forward strand.
TTGATAAATTTTAAAAATAATTTTATTGGTAATAATTATTGGTAATTTTCTTGGTAATAATTTATCTAATTACAATATTAGATATCACAGTGAGGTCCACCCCATTCCCTCTCCTCCTTCTCTGTACATGTTAGTGAGTTTAGAGTGATACTTTCATATATGGACATTTTCCATCCTCAATCCTCTTTTTCCCCTCCCACCTCCTTCCCTCATCCCTTCCCCCCTTCTACTGATGTCTCTCCTCATTCATCTGCTGGAATAGCCTCATCCCTGGTCACTGGGGCACTTGTGATTTCTCTTTGTGTAATATGTGTATATCATGGACTAACACAGTGGGAGAAAAGAGACCTTTAAGAGCAACAAAGATAGTCAAATGTCAGCTCACCGCCAAAGACATGAATCCATTCTCTTAATTACAAACACTTGCTCAAAAGACTGTTCCCTGATTCCAAGTATGGGTGGGACAACTCATTCAGGTGTTCATTTGGTCAAAGGTAAAGACATCCAGGTCTTTAGATTTACCAGAATGATCTTTAGATCATTCAGAAAATGGGTGTAGGAACTATACTGAGCAAAAATAAAGCAATTGCTTTAGTGCACCTCTTTGATACCACTTGAAAGGCAATACACACATTGTCAATTTAGAGTTTGAAATCACAAACATGCATTTAGCTCCTGTTCACATTACTGATGCTATAATGGAGCTATAATGGTCATTCCTGATTTAAGGATGAGGATTCTAAAGTAAAGATAATATACCAAAGAAATATCATTGGTAAATTCAACTTTTATGTTGCCTAGGCAACTTAAAAAAATTAATTACGGATTGAATCCAAGAATCTTATACTTGCAAACCACACCATCATCCTTTTTTTATTTTAAAACAGAGACTTACTTCTTTTAAAAAATTGCAAAAAAAAAAAAGAAAGAAAAATTTTAATAAGGACCAACTGTGGGAACAGATAGCATCTCAAAAGTAAAATTCAAATCTTACTTGCTTAATTATTTAGAAAAATGTGTTTATTGAAAATATTTCAGATCTCTTTGAGCATAGTCAAAGACAACTTTTTTTACCTATTTAGGGCCAATTTTAAAGGTGTCAAGCCTAGATGGACAGAAACAAACAAACCCAATTCAAATGTTAATTTTAATAAATCAGGCTAATATGTTATTTTAATGTTGTATGCACTGGGGAATATATAATTTTAAGCCTCACATAATGCATAATTATACTGCACCAATAAATTTCTAAAGCAATTAAAAAATGAAATAAATTCAAAGTTAAAAATGTGACTTTTTTCAAGTTCTACCACAAGTGGTATTAATATCCTGACACATTCAAGGTAAACAGCAGAGTGCTATGGATCCATATGTTCTGGGTTAGGCTGGCAGGAAACAAGTAGATCAGGCACAGAGTCAGTCCACAGTGCTCCTCCTTGTCTCCACAGTCACGCCCTGACCCCCATCCCTATCACCTCTGACCTTCACTTTCTCTACATTATTAAAGAGCAATAGACCTGAATATTCAATTCCTCAAAATACACAAAGGATAAGTAACAAGAAGCAGAGTCTTTGATTTCTGTTGTTGAACTTCTATAAGAAATAATATGATGTTGAACACTTTTTTCATATATTTATTGGCCATTTGTGTTTCTTCTTTTGTGAACTATTTAGTTCACTTGCCCATATTTTGATTGGGTGATTTTTTTTTTGGTAGTGAGTTTGCAAATTAATGTAACTACATTGAAAAACAGTGTGGAGGCTCTTCAGAAGAATGGGAATGAACCTACCACATGGGAATGACCAAAAGAATTGAAATCAGACTACCATAGTAATAAATGCATATCTATGTTTACAGCTGAACAATTCATAATTGTCAAACTATGGAACCAGCCAAAATGTCTATCAACAGATGAATGGATTACAAAATTATGGGATATATACACAATGGAATTCTACTCATCCATAAAGAAGAAAAAATTGCATCATTTGCAGGGAAATGGACAGAACTGGAGAATATTATGCAAAGTGAGCTAGTCAGTCACCAAAAATGAAGGGTCGAATGTTCTCTCTCATATGCAGAGGTAGGGAAAAATTGGAACGTAGGAGGGACTCCAGACAAAGGAGAAACCTTAGTGGAGTGAAGGAGGGGACCTAATTGAGGGAAATGGGAAGGGGGAGGAAGACTTGAAGGGGGAACATCTCAATGGTCATAATGTACATACATAAACTTATCAAAGCCAACAATGTGTTGAGCATGGGAGTGGGTGGGAACTGGGGGAGGGCTCAATGAGTATTGTATGCATGTATATCTCTGTCATCCTGAACTGCATCAAGGTGTATGATTACAATGCACTAATTAAAAAAAAATCTGCCAAGCTGGGTGGCACATGCCTGTAATCTTGGTACCTGGGAAGCTGAGATAGGAGGATCACAGGCTCAAAGCCAGCATCAGCAACTTAGCTAGACCTTGTTTCAAAATAAATAATAAAAGGGCTGAGGGTGTAGCTCAGGTAGAATGTTCCTGGGTTCACTCCTCAGTACCGAAATAAATAATAAAAACCAAAAAATCTGCCAAATGGAAGCTCAAAAAACACACGAAAAGAAATAATATTAATCAGATGTCAGTATCATTCCAAAAAAAAATAACAGCAAAAGTAGCTAGAAATTTTTATAAAATAATATGTAATGACAAAAATATTCCCTTTAAAACAATGAAATATAATTGAAACTGGCAATGCATACTCTATGATGCTGTATCATTGAAAAAGACATTCTAACTCAATCTCAAGGATAGCTAATGGTTTCATGTGTCCATTTTTATTCCTTAATGATGAGCCCTTCAAAAAGGGAGGACCCTGGGTTTCCTCTGATATTAAATTGTATTTTCACTTTAAAAACGATAATATAGCTGGGTGTGGTGGTAATTCCAGTTTTGGGAGGCTGAGACAGGAGAATCGCAGGTTCACAGCCAGCCTCAGCTACTTAGTGAGGCCCTCCACGACTTAGTGAGACCCTGTTTCAAAATAAAGAATAAAAAATAGGGCTGGGAGTGAAGCTCAGAGGTAGAATGCCCCTGGGTTCAATTCCCAGTATCAAAAAAAGTAAATAGATAAGTAAGTAAGTAAATAAATAAATAAAAACAGTAGTTAAGATTTTAGAAGTTCAAATAACTTCTATGATTATATACTATAGTGAATTTTTAAGGTGTAGTGAATTTGTAAGGCAGAAGAACATTCTGGTAAAAAGAGATCCCGAAAATATTGTCTAGAAAGATTGTAGGGAAGTCTGAAATCAACCTGAAGTAATGTACATCAGATCAAAGATTACAAATAATTCTCTTCCTAAGGGCTGAATCTTTCAAATTGGCATCAAATTAATTTGGATGACAAAACCTATTTTCTAGCATCCTCTGAGATTAACTTTCCAGTTAAAAATTTGCTAACCAGAAAATTGTTATGAAGATGTCATTATTTATTTTTTATTATTATTCAGCATGGATTTTTTTTATACATTTCTTGAGTACAACGGGGTTACATATACATTTACGACATATCAATCATTGTGAGAGAACAATTAGCACCACTTCTTCGTTTTCCACGTATAGCCCACATTCCTAACATAGCTTGGTCAAGCAAACTTTCTAGAGTCATAAAACTATAAACCTTTAGAGTCATGTATTTACTTTCTAAGAAGTAAGAGGGTCTTTCATCTACGCATCCTAGGAGCAATTTCCAGACTTTGAGATGCCAAGTAGCCATAGCAGAAGATTCATGAGTATAATTACTCATATATGCAGATAGCAACTGCCAGGAGAGAAGTGGCCCAGCTGGGCTCCCACAACTCCCCCATTTTTATTTTAAAATGCATGAAGGACTGTGCTTGTCTTAGGTCGTTTCCTACCAGGTGCAAAATCTTACCAGTCATAGGGTCTCGATGAGTCATTCAAGGAGCCCTGTCTTAGGCTGATATTGCCCTGAAAAAATTGAACCTATCACTGACTACCAGGCCCTGTGCGAGGCAGTGCTTGCAGTTTTATTCCATGTAAATCTGCTTGTATACTAACAAAGGCATTGATCACAAGGTATACAATGAGTAGTAAAATGCATAAGCCTAGAATGACTATTGCTGCTAATCCGATAATTCCTCCAAGCAAGGAGGTAAATGAAGGCCAAGTAGGCACCAAAGATTGAAGCTGATCTACAAATTTTAAATGCTTTTGAAATATATATTTTCCTATTTTATACATATTTATTTGGATTTTGTAAGGTAGATTTTCCTAATAAAGCTATATGCTCACATTTTATTAAAATTATTAGACCAAATTAAAGTATTAAGATTATAAAAGTTAGTGTTCCTCCATGCTCATTATAAGAATATTTGGAGCCAGACATGGTGGCATACGTCTCTAATCTTAGAACTTGGGAGGCTGAGACAGGAGGAGTACAGGTTCAAGGATGGTGTGTGGTAACTTAGTGAGACATTTTTTGAAAATTAAATAGTTTAGAAAATGGCTGGACATGTAGCCCATGGGTAGAATGTCCCTGCTGAGTTCAACCTCAAATGCAAAAAAAAAAAAATTGGGGCTCTGCCTCAGGTGGGAAGGAACAAGTCTAACCATTCATATACACATTGTTCTGGGAACCACTTCGGTAGTGAAAGAACGGCCCATAAATTATTAGATTCTGGGAAAGACAGAGATGTACTTGTGTGAGTGAATTCTACCCCAAACATTGGAAGACAGGGTTGCATATCTTCTACATGTTGGTTTCTTAATGAGGGCAGTGAGCCAGGCTCCTGCTGAGAGCTACTTCTTTGGCTACACAAGGACTTTCAGGAGCCTCATCAAAGTATTGTAAAGAGAGAATTTTACAACACAAAGGACAAACAAACCTTTTGGGAATCATTAGAAAGTTATAAAGGCCACAGAAAATGAAAAATTCATGCTTTGTTCATGCCTGACATAAAAATGCAGTCCAAAGAAAATTAATAATGCAAGAAAGAAATTGAACTGCCCTTCAATAAGGACATCCCCCCCCAAAATGGTAAACTCCCAGCTGGAAGAGGAAATAAACCAGGAAAGGAGTATTCATCTATGATTCCTTCATGTTTGCATGAGCATAAATAGGCCAACAAAACAAATCTTGGAAAATGAGATATATAATTAACTAATACCTTGGGCCTTGAGATATGCATTAGAAAAAGGGGAAGAATTACTTTATATAACAGATTGTGAATGTATAGAACTGTCACAAATGGGTACATGCTAAAATATTAATAAATCTAAGAAAATGTTATGAAAATGACAAAAATAAATATGAAACTATGTTTCCATCAGGGGTGGTCTTTTCTTGCAACAGGAAGCTGGATTTGTAGTTGCTGGGGTTGGCATTATGTCCTGTGTGATAGGTTCTTTGTGGTTGCCACAGCAGAACTCAGAATGACTGAAGCTCTGCTCTTACCGACAGTGGCAACACTACAACTTCATGCCACAGCCTGGAATCAGTTTTAAACCACCAGGAAAGTAGAGGTCTGTTATCTAAGAAAAAGTATTATTAAAAAAAAAATTATGGCATTGAAGGTTGAACCCAGAGGTATTCTACCTCTTGAGTTACACCCCGAAACCTATTTTATTTTTATTTTTGTGTGTGTGATACCCCAGCCCTATTTTATTTTATTTATTTAACCTTGCATTTTAGGAAGTCATTAAACACCTTATGGCAACTTAATTCCAAAGTGTTACATTTAAAATGACTAAGAACCATTGCCATTGTAAATGACTTTAAAAAATGCAAAATAATAAATAAATTTTTAAGAGAAATCATTTTAAAAATGGAATTGTATATGAATGTATGCCCAAGAAGCACATGCATGTCTTACAAAAGTGTTCTCTTTAGGAGTAAACTTTTTTCAAAAGTGGTAACTTCTTTTCCACCAATCTTTGTCATTGACATCAAATTCCACTGTAAAATGATTCTTTGCACAAATTGAAGTATTTTCCGTCCAGAACAAATGTTCTGCACTTTCCTAGTAATGTCAAGGCACTCTGACACTAGGTATCCTCTTTGTTATCTTGCTTTTTGGCATATCTTCATTTATGTGTATGTGGTGTATGGTTATATTATTGTATATTTATTTATTTTTGCTTTTATCTTAAGCTAGATTATAGGAAACATATCTTATATTCAAAATGCCAGCAGAAGTAGAAAAGAATAATTAGTTTTAGATTAATATTAGTATGTGAAAATATATTTAATACAACTAATACATAAAACAGTATATGTGATATCAAAATATGAAGATCATGAATAAACCCACATAAGTAGATGTGGGTTTTAAGACAAAGTTTTTTGTGTTTTTACTTCTTTTGTTGCTTTTGGTACTGGGAATTGAACCCTTGAACCCAAAATCTCAATGCTACATTTGCAGAACATTTTATTTTTTAGTTGGAAACACAGTCTCACTAAGTTCCTGAGGGTCTCGCTAAATTTCTGAGGCTGGCCTTGAACCTATGGTTCTCTTTTTTTCTACCGCCCCAGTACTCAGATTACAGGTGTGCATTGTTACACCCATCTTCTTCCATTTACTTTTTTTCTGTATTTCATTGTGTGAATGTGTGTGTGCGTGCATTGTGGTGCTAGGGTTGGATCCCAGAGCCTTGTGCATGGCAGGCAAGAGAGTTCCACCACTGAACTACACAGCAGCCCTTTGTACCAATTTCTTTTCTTTTTTTTTTTTTTTTTTTTTTTGGCGGTACTGGGGATTGAACTCAGGGGCATTCTACCTCAGAGCTACACCCCCAGCCCTATTTTTTATTCTTTATTTCAAAACAGGGTCTCAGTAAGTTGTGGAGTGCCTCACTAGGTAGCTGAGGCTGGCAGAGAACCCAGATCCTCCAGTTTCAGCCTCCCAAATGCTGGGATTACAAGCATGTACCACCACGCCTGACACCAATTTCTAATAGTATTCCTTGGTAGTTAATTTGAGCACAGATTTGATCAGCACCATCTTGGAATGATATTGCTAGTTTGGCTGTCCTCAGTAATTTCTCTCATGATTTACCATATTCACACTGCATGAGGTAGGCTAGTTTTTTCTCATGACAGTTGTATATTACTCATTATTTAGCAACTCCTAAAAACACAAAATGTGCATGTACAAATAGCATATCTCAATAAAGAAAAATAAAATAAGAAAAATGTGCAATAACTGATTAGACCTTTCTTCCAAAAAGACATAAAAATGGCCAACAGGTCTATGAAATAATGATCAAAATCATTAAGTATCAGGAAAATCAAAACCACAACCATTATGAAGTTGACCTCAAACCTGTTAGTATAGTTATTATCCCAAAATCCAAACAATTAATAGATATTAATGAGGTATAAAGAGAACTCTTCTAGAAAGTTGGCACCAATTTAGATTGATTATAAGCATTATGTAAACAATACAGATTTTTCTAGGGAAAGTAAAAGTAGAACTGCTCATAAGACTCAGTGTAGGGCACAGAGGATGTGCAAGCTGAAATAACAGTACACCACTCGTTTCATACAGCCGCAAGTGAGCACTTAGTTATATGAGCATGACTAATTAGGTCACCCCGTGCAGCCGCAGATGTGCATACAGTTTTGTAAATATGACTAGGCGAAACACGATATGTATGTGCATTGCATGATGGGGTGGACATGTGTCATTTTGCCCAGAACCCTACACAAGGAACAGGTCCATAGAATACAACTGCTATTGTTCCTTGATGGTGACTCCACCTGTTTTCTCTTCTCTGAGTATCTTGTTAGAACCTCAAACAAATGTGACTCCATCTTGTAAAGATGAACACTAAGGCTTGCTTGATACATCCTTCTCCCTGCTTACCAAAATATCCTCATTGACTTGCCTGAGAAGCCCCTTGTTTATCACACCTCTCTGCTTCTGCTTACCGGAAAGTCCTAATGTTCTGATTAACTCTGTTGTAATAACCCCATTGGCAGTAGTTAACCATCACTCCCCAAACCCATGGAATCTACACTTAAGGACCCCTCTTGGCAACAGCTAACTACCACTCCCCCTCCAGAATCTCTCTTTAAACATCCTAGATAAACTTCTAGTCTGTAAGCAGACATTGGTTCCAAACTTCCCTGGAGATCCCCTCCTCAGGTTTTATTACAATAAAGCCTGTGCTGCCATTGAGCCGTCTCCCATCTTATTCCTCTCCTAAATCTTTCATGATGGTGCTGAAACCCAGGATGGGTAGTCAGGAATCATCCAGTAAGTTCCCTTTTGCAACCTGGGAAGCAATGAGTAGTGCCAGCTCAACCAGACTAACTTCCAAACCCTGAGGGGCTCCTGGTCCTCACTCTGGTTCCTCCCTCCCTGCTCATCTCCTTCCCCAGGGCTCCTGCAGTGACCATCTGAATTGTTGCTGTCTCACATTCACCAATGATCGATTCATCATCTCAGGATAAGTTCATACTGTTTCTCCCCACTTTGGCTCTCTCAACAGGTCCAGGACCCCCCCATATATCACCTTAGGAGCAATCACCAAAAATTCCAGAGTTGGGTGAAAGCAATGCCTTTAGCAATCCAGGATTACAGGACCCTCAGTTTCTTGGGAATGCCCAGAGGCTGTTCAGTCCTTCCATTAAGAGGTTTTCAGATGGCTGGGAGGTCCTCCTCCCCTCTGATTTAATATCCAAGGGCTTGGAAGTCTTTCGGGAATTGGTTTTCGACTTCCCCTCCCAAAGGCTTAGGGCCTTCCCACAGGTCTCCAAGGGTCCAGACCCTCCCACCAACCAACTCACAAATTTTCCAAGGGTCCAGGACCCTCCCACAAACCAACTTCCACTGCAGGGTTTAGGATACCCCCCAACCGAGACCAGCTCACAATTGGAAACTCTCTGTCCAGGTCACCCCAGGACACCCCACTCAGTTGCCTCTTTCCCAACTTTAAGGCCTCATACAAGTTGTTCATCCCAAATGCCTAATATTCTTCTGCAACACAATTTGGCCTCAGTATTATATAGGCAATGGCAGTCAATAGCCAGAAAATGGCACTTTCAATTTCCCAGGATCTCTAAACTCTTTAGCATCACAATAGCAGATGGTCAGAGGTCTCCATGCCTTCTCTTTGTCAAGTTTCCCACCCACCAATTACTCCCTTTGAACAGTCCCCCATAATCTCTTCATCTTTGAACTCTAGAGTCACACAAGAGCTCAGTGGTCCCTTTTCCTTTTCTTCTCCCTTTCTCTGCTGCACGACTCCCCATAGGCTTTTTAACTGCCTGTTGGTGTTTTATTGTGTAAACTATGCTTAGAATGAAAAAGAAATCCCCCACGGCCCTTTTGAGACTAAGGGAAAGAGCATTGCTTTTAAAAACTAGCCACTAGCTATATGGGTCTTGAAAGAGGATTCCTCTCTCTCTCTCTCTGTCTCTCTGTCTCTGTCTCTCTGTCTCTGTCTCTGTCTCTCTCTCTCTCTCTCTCTCTCTGTCTCTCTCTCTCTCTCTCTCTCTCTCTGTCCTAAGCCCACTTCCCCTTAGAAGATGAGTGCTTATTCATAAAAGGGCTGAAGATATGACTCACCCTTTAGGCTAACATACCCTATTCCTGGGTCAGGTCAGAGGAAACGTAAGTTATTTGTCCAGGGAAAACACACATGGGAGGTTGGTCTCTCATTGTTTTGAGAATCCTCACATATCAACAATCGTGGGGTCCTTTCCAGACAAATGTTGAAGGGATCTTAGATGTAATAGTCAAAGGAGCTTCACAAACTATCACATATTTATTCCTGATACCTCTTAAATCTTTAGCTCTCTAAAGCTTTTGTTGTAAATGTAAATGTGAAGTATCTCTAATCTTGTGTTTTGTGGCCTAGCAAAACCTGTCAGGCTGTCCTCTGCAGTTAATGTCAGCTAAGGAGCATTCTCAGAACTGTGTTTTAACTAAAATATGTTGACTTACAAATTTATTTTTCTATTACTTGTACTCAATATTTGGGGAAAAAAAAGTTAGACTAAAGCAACAGGTAACCCTCTCAGGCTGTTGAGAAACCCAGGGGGCCCTGCACCAAAAACTGGGATCATGAAGTTGAACACATTGGGTTCTCCGGAGAACAGATAAGGGTGCTCTAGGGTGGGACTGAGTTGGCAAGATTGAATGTGGTCATAGATCCAAAGTCCCTGGGTTTGGAAGAGACATCTCCAATCCAAATGGATATTGGTGTGTGAATGTGTGGCCACAATTGTGTGAGAGTGTCTCTCTGTTGGGTCCCATCAGAGAAGATTATGTGGTTCCACAGGTGAGGTCCTTAAGATCTCTAAACGGCTACGGAATCTGATTGGGCAGACTCTGGTAAGACTGGCAAAAGCTGTTGTTCCATGGAGGCATAAGATCTATGGTGGTACTGAAACAGAAAGAAAGTCACAAGTCACAATGTTGGGCCACTATGGTTAAGCCTCTTCTGGCCAAGTCTGCAAAGTGAATACTTGTGTGAATTGCCCTGTCTTGTGTCAGTTCGTTTGTTGTTGTTCGATTTATTAGAGTCCATGGGCTCCACTTCTTTTTGTTTTCCTGGGTGGTGCTCTAATTTTTGGATCTTAGGTCTCTACATCTCCCTGATCTTGTTTTTTTCTATTGGTTTGAGTTCCACCAGTCCTCAGGACTGGTCATGGGCAGAACACCTTTTACTTTTAGTTTGCTATATCTTTATTTGCTCCTTCTTTCTTGGTATTTCTTGCTGGCTCCAGTAATGGAGGAGGGAGAGTAGTGCTGGGACTTCCCTCAGGTGTATGTTGAAGAATTTCAAAGATTTTTTTTTTAGGGGAGAGTGATTATGGGATTTTCTTCTCCCCAGGAAAACCTCAGACTTTTTGCAAACTTGAGTGGCCCACTTTCAGAGTAGATTGGCTGAGGGAGGGCTCTCTGGATGTCCAAGTGGCCTGGGCTGTCTAGAACATGGTTACAGCAAGTGCTGGATACCCCAACTAGCTTCCATACATTGACTGGTGGCTCACCGTCCTTACATACTCTTCCCCCATGGTTACTGGCACCCCAGCCCACCTGGGATGATTGCCAGCAGCTTTTAACCACTCTCTTCATGGTTGAAGGGAGAGACAGGATTCAGGTAGTAAGTAGAAAGGCTACTCTCAGTCCTGGGAAATAACAAACCCCAACCCTGGAGGATGAGGGGCATATTAGAGAGGCTTTCCCCTCCACCAGGCCTAATTGGGACCCCAATACAGGAGAAGGCAGGAGGAGTCTGGACAACTACCACCAGATTCTATTGGCTGGGATTAAGGAGGCTGCCCGCAAGCCCACTAACTTATCCAAGGTAAGTGAGGTTGTTCAGGAACCTCAGGAGTCTCCCACAGGATTTCTGGAGTGGCTCTGGGATGCCTATAGAAGTTTTATTCCAATAAGAACTGGATACCACGGGGAAATAGCCAGCTATAAATATCACCTTTGTCACCCAATTGACTCCAGACATTAGGAGGAAGTTGCAAAATTTAGAAGAATTTAAAGGCATAAATAGGTCTCAGCTTTTGGAGATTGCCTAGAAGGTATACAACAACTATGACATGGCTGAGGGTAGACAGAATAAAAGGTTGACCAAAGTAGTGGTGGCAGCCATGAGGGAGGTGGATAGGAGGACTGACTGAAAGCGTAACCCAAAAGTACCCTGCCCCAGTGTGTAGGTGATCTTGTCACCTCAGAAACAGAGGAGAATGCAAAATAGCCACTGAGGGGCTCCTGCAAATGCTCCAAGACATGGGCTACCACGTTTCCGCCAAGACCCAGGTGACCTACTTGAGTTGCAGCCTAGAGGGAGAAAGGAAGATGCTGTCTTAGAGCCACATTGCTGCGATTCTCCAGATTCCAGTCCCAGGGAACAAGAGGCAAATGCAGGAATTTTTAGGGGCAGTGAGATTTTTCTGGCTATGGATTCTGGATTTTGTTGAAATCACAAAGCCATTGTATACCAGCCTAGGGGGAGATGACCCTCTCAAATGGTCGGGAGCCAAACTGGAAGCCTTTAAAACTCTAAAGAAGGTCTTAGTTTCTGCCCCTGCCTTGGCACTCCCTGATATCACTTGTTTGTGGATGAGGTCTCGGGCATCACTAAAAGTCCTTGTTCACTCTTTGGGTGTCTGGAAATGACCAGTGGCCCATCTGTCTAAAAGACTGGGCCCTGTGGTGGCAGATTGGCCATCCTGCCTGTGAGCTGTGGCCGGTACAGCTATGTTGATAAAGGAGGCTGATAGACTGATGCTGGGCCAAGAGTTGCTCCTGCTGTCCACCCCTCCCACTGTCAAGGCCCTTCTAAAGGGGAAACCCCAGAGCAGTGGATGTCCACTGTGCTAGTAACGCACTACCAACTACTTCTTCTAGACCAGCCCTGAATATACTTTTGCCAAATGGCTACCCTTAACCCAGCAAGCAAGTCTGGAAGTATCACTACACAACTGTGCTGAGGTGACTGATGTGGTTTTGTCAACTCACCCAGACCTGACTGATATTCTTCTATCAAATGCAGATGAAGGGCTCATTACTGATGAAAGCAGTTTTGTCTAGAATGGCATTAGATATGCAGGGGCAGTAGTGGTCACTGAGCATAAAACTATCTGGGCCCAGTCCCTCAACAGGGGAAAACTGACTCAAAAGGCCAAGCTCATTGCTCTGACTCAGGCACTGTGCTGAGGAAAGAAAAAGGCTGTCACAATATACACCAACAGCCAGTATGCATTTGCCACTGCTCGTGTGCATGGGACATTTTACCAGGAGAGGGGACACCTCACCTCAGCACGTAAAGAGATAAAAAATAAAATAGAATCCCCTGAAGCCAGAGGCAACAGAGGAGCTGACCAGAAAGCTCGAGAAGCGACCCTAGAACCAGTGGGGCCTCTTTCCATTTTGGTCACGTACCCTGAAACAGAACTGCCACAAGAGCCAATATAGTCAAATGAGAAAAGGGACTGGGAAAAACAGGAAGGGGCAACACTGGAAGAAACAGGGTGGTAGATACTACCGGATGGAAGCCCCCCTGCTCCTGGAGGCTTTAGAAAGAAGGCTGGTATCCCAACTCCACCAGACTACTCACCAAGGGGAAAAAAGCTCAGCGAGCTCCTTAGACCCAGGCACTACCTCACAAAGTTGAATCAAATTGTAAAGAATCTGGTGTCCAGATGCCAAATATGTGTACATGTGAATACAAAAAGGGGGAAAAGACTGCTGGAAGGAATATGAATTTGGGGAAGTACACCAGGAAAATTTTGGGAACTGGACTTCATAGAGGTAAAACTGACTTCCCTGGGATGTAAATACTTCCTGGTATTTGTGGACACATTTTTTGTTTGGGTGGAAGCCTACCCTACCAGGACTGAGACCACTTCAATTATGACCAAGAAATTACTACAGGAAATAGTTCCTAGATTTGGGTTGTCCGTTTTCACAATGGTCTGGCCTTCATGGCCAAGGTCTCTCAAATTCTGGCAAGGGCTTTAAACGTTAATTGAACATTACATTGTGCATACATATCTAAAAGTTGAAGGCAGGTAGAGAGGATAAAAAAGACTCTAAAAGAGACCTTGACTAGACTGGTCTCCAAAGCTAGTGAAAGTGGGGCCACTCCTTTCCTTTGCCCTCCTACTGGCAAGGTGTACATCATATTGGGGAGGTTTCACACCTTTTAAAATAATGTTTGGAAGACCCCCTCCCACCTCTCTGCCCTAAGTTACATGATGTGCCCAAGGTTAAAATGACTAACCATGCCCTTCTCAAGTCCTTACAGGCTCTTCAGAAAGCAAAAGAGGCTGTTCGTCAGACTGTAAGAGACTCCTATCCCTTCACCACTGGAGAACCAGCACACCCCTTCCATCCTGTGGGTAAAGTGACACCATCCCAGACTTTGGAACCAACCTGTAAAGGACCTTCCGCCTGGCAGTGGTGAAGGTCACTGGAGTCTTGTCTTGGATCCACCACACCCAGCTAAAAGGGGCTCTAGTGGAGGATGGGAGATGAAGAGCAACTCAGACTTCAGATCCACTAAAGATAAGACTCACATGGGAGGCCTGATTTTATATTATCACTACCTGTCACAAATTTTATGGAAATTTATAGGCCTCCACAAAAGTGGGGTGGGAACTTAGTGCTAGAAGTTTGGCTGCCCATAGGACATGCCGCTTCATTTGTAGGCAGCCCATCAGGACCTATGCCAGGCTGTGGAGACTTAGATTTCAAAAGGAATCTCCAACATTCTCAATATTACACCTGTCTGGCAAATGGAAAATCCCACTGCCAGGGATTAAAAAAATCATCACTGCAGGAGGGGGGGATGCAAAACAGAGGCCTCAAAAGTCATGAGGACCCCCATATCAATCTACAGAGGTTCCACCCCCTGTCCTGGCTGTAAGGAGATAAATTAATGCTAAATAAGTCCCATCAAGTAATTAATAGATTAACTATGAGTCTGGGAAAGGACTACTGGCTATGTTTAAATCCCAAACCCCCATACTATGTGGGTAGAGCAACCAACCAATCAATAGTCACCTAAGCGAAAAAAATAAATAAATAAATAAAAGACTGTGGGTAAAATAGGCCTAGATTTACTCTTTGGGGGATTTGCAGGGAGAAGACTCATGCTTATTTTCATCTACCTATCACCCCCAGAACTCCCCCTATAGGTCAGTTTGTTCTGAGGCCATACAGTCTAATCTTTCTTTCTCAGAAAGGATCTATTGCACCAGTGAACTTATGAAGCGCCTTCCTTCAGACCAGTTACAACCCACACCAAGCAGCTCCAGTGTTGGTCCCCCTGTTAGTGGATGTAAGGATAGCAAGGCCGGTGGCCATTCAAACCTCTGCTTTAGTGATAGGCGATACAAACTTTAAGGAGCTGAGCGCCCAAATAGATGCTGACCCAGGGCATTCAAACAACTTCGTCTCCTGTTTGGAGGAGCAAGTAGATTTCCTCACTAAAGTGGTCTTACAAAAATAAAAGAGGGTTAGATTTGCTGTTCATAAAACAAGGGGGGGGCTTATATATGACCTTAGGGGAGACATGTTGCTTTTATGCTAATAAATCAGGAGTTGTTAGAAAAAGCTTAGCTTTGGTTAAGAACACCTTAAAAGAGAGAAAGGCGCTGTCAAGAACCTGACAATTGGTATCAGCCACTATTTTCTTGGTCTCCCTGGCTGACTACACTGATTACTGCCACTGCAGGCCCCTTACTATAACTGTGGGGCCTGGCATCATAAATCGCTTAGCGGCTTATATCAGAAAAAAGAGCAAATGCAGTCAAAGTACTAGCTATTAGGGGACAATATAACCTTTTGCCTGCATATGATGAGTCCATGATTCGACTCAGTAATAAAAATCAGTGGGGAGTGAAACAGTTTATATCTATTTTTAGGTAAAAGTCTTAGGCAAGCTCTCCCAGGCCCTTGGACTAAAGGTCAAATGGGCACCCTGTAACTAAACCAGGATGTAAAAAGGAATTTTAACTGTCAATTCAGTATCAGCCATGACTGGTGGACCCTGCACCAGACAGCCGCTGCCAAACAGGCTTCCATGTGCGTGTTCTGTATCTTATAATCTATTACTCACTGCCACAAGACAGATATCTGTGGTAGGTTGTGTTTTCATATCTGGAACTTTAAATCTGGCATTGTTTAGTAAATATTTGTAAATCTCTTGTCCCCTATCTGTGGGGATACAAGGCCTGACAAATTAAATTAGATATGTTTGCTGTCTATATTTTTATATATGTTTGTATCTATATGTGTCTGTCTGTTGTCTGCACGGTACCAAAAATTGGCATATTAATGAAACACCACTCACAAAATTAAAAAAAAAAAACAAAACACACAAATACTTCTTAGCCCACATGACTTAAATAAATCTGACAACTTAGTAAATTTAAGATTTGTTAATGAAAGCAAAAATGTCCTTAAAATTATTAACATATTTCCTTTTCTAGGTAAATAATCAATTAAAATTAAGTTTGCCTTTGTAGGGTGTTTCCAAATACAGTGTTCATTTCTTTTGAAGTTTTTCTCTGTGGCAGGAAAAATGGTTTAAGAAACTAATGATGTTTATCTGATATCTTGATTTTTCAGGAGCAATCTAGGATTTAATTATTAAATTGGGTAAATATAAGATGTGATTATTGCTTTAAAATGCTCATAGCTTTAAATCTACAATACCATTGGGTATATTAAATAGGCTTCTAAATTGTTGTTAAATAGAAAAGCAATATCTTAGGATGGCTTTGTTTTAGGATCTTTACTAAAGACAACAAAGATTGTTGAAATCAGCATTCAAGTTAATGTATAATTTTGTATGAAAAATTTATACATTGCTTTGATGGGGACAGCTATCCATTCTTTTGTCTGAGTACCCTAAAAGTTTGGAGACCATACTCAGACCAATAAAACACTCATGAACAATCCTTAGCTCATAGAGCTGCATGGAGATTTTCAAAGCCCCTAGAAAAAGAGGCGAAGTTTTTTTTTTTTTTTTTTTTTTTTTTTTTGGTCAGATACTGAAACTATAATGATGCTGAGAGTTGGGCTATGTATCCCAAGCCTCAGTCCCATATTATTGGCCTGGAAAAGCTAAACATAGATAGACTGGGGACACCTCCCCTAGAAGACACAGGAAAGCCACAGGCAGGCAGCTGTGACAAAAGGTCAAAAACAGATACCAGCTCTATATTTCACTGGTTGAATTATTTCCATGGATGAATTCAGAAGACTCATCCCACCTATAGCCGTGCATGGACAGAAATCAGGTTCAGGATCCAAGCAGCAGTTCAGGACAGTCAAACAGTGAGAGAAGTTAAAAGGATGCTTTTATTCCTTCTGTGTCTTACAAATGGTAAACTCTCCATCTGCCAAAGTCACTAGCACCTCTTAGATTGTATCTTATGGAACTGGGCTCGGTTGACCCCCAGACACTAAAGAGAAAATGCCTAATCTTTTTTCTGTGCCTGAGATTGGTAATACAGTTAAAGGACAGAGAGGTTGGTGACCAGAGGGAAATTTAACAATGATACTACCTTGCAGCTGGATCTGTTTAGCAGGAGGAGAGTAAAAAACCCAAAGCTATGCCAGCAAGGTAAATTGTATGCAGCCCTTCTGGCCATGCTGACAGATGAAACTTTGCCACTCCATTAGAGTCCCAAAAGACAAAAGAAAATCCAATAAATAAAATGATATTTATAATTATTTAAAGCGTTTTTCTAAAAGTCAAATATAATTCATTGATTCTATGTTTAAAACAATTAAGTTTCTTTAAGATATTTATCTGTTCCTGGATAAAATTTTACAAAAATTAGCCTAGAAAAAATGTTGCATTTTATTAAGATAACTTCCTATGTTCTTCATATTTAAAGCAATATAATTTTCTTTCTTAACATTTACTAAGAACTAGCATAAAGAAAGATTATGTTTTATCAAGATAATCTCTTGTGTTTATTGCCATTGATTACTTGCCTTTGGTTACTAGCAAGGTGTATCTTAGCAAAATCAGAGTTCATGTGTCTGCTTTACAGCCTTTATAACTCAAGCTAACTGAACAACTATTACTTTACCATCTGAATGCCTACCCATCTTTCTGCACTCGAAATTTCTTTTACTGTATATACTTTGCCTTCTTTATTTTTGTCTTTTCTTCTATATCCATGACTATTTGTTTTCAGGAACTAAGTCCAGAGGACTGTTTGCTAAAGAAACACCATTAAAACAATTGCTACTTATTGCTCATACCTTGAGAATCTTGCACATAATCTCATAAACTGAGAACATTTTCTCTGCTCGGGTCCAGTCCCAGGTGGTCACCTTTAAAACATGAGAATATAATAAGTCATTTGTTTTGGAAACATAACTCCTATGTCCTTTATTTCATTGGTATAATATGATGCATGACATGTGAAACATTCACAGATATATCCACTTGGTCTTTCAATTATGAAAGTTATTCTCGTGTGGTTTTAATGTTTTGGTTTCCACTACTTTATGCTTTATCACCATTTTTCTTCATTTACTAGTAAACATTTTATTTTTTTGCAGTACTAGGGATTGAACTCAGGGGCATTCTACCTCTGAGATATACCTTCAGCCCTATTTTTTATTCTTTATTTTGAATCAGGGTCTCACTAAGTTGCGGAGTGCCTCACTAGGTAGCTGAGGCTGGCCGCGAACCCGGATCCTCTGGTCTCAGCCTCCCGAATGCTGGGAGCAAACATTTTATGCTACAGGCAATAACTTCTATTCATCCAAGTTGTTTAAGTAGTATGTATATTTCTCTTTTTAATCTTTACACTTTTATTGGTGCATTGTAATCATACCACACACTGGGATGAAAAGTGATACACACATACAGGTGCAGAGCACATGGTGTATTTCCCTCCAGATCCTACCCTGCTCCCCACTCCTCCCTTCATGTACATGCTAGTGAGACAAGTAATGCAACTTTTATATACGGATATATTTGATGTTAATACTACATGTTAATATTACAAATTTATATTTTACATATAATTGTTTTCTTGGTCTGCCACCATCTAAACAGAGGAGAATATGAAATAGTAACACTGATTTCAATTTTTGTGTGTTACTGGGGATTGAATCCAGGATTGTACTTCTAAGTTACATCCCTGTCTATTTTATTTTTTATTTTGTAGCAGAGTATCACTAACTTACTGCACACTGGCCTCAAACCTTCAATCTTCCTATCTCAGTCTACCAAGCACTGGGATTACAAGTGTGACTTCAGTTTTTTTTGTGTGTGTGGTGCCAGGAAACAGGGTCTTGATACATTGCTGAGAGCCTCACTAAATTTCTGAGATTACCTTTAACCTGTGATCCTCCTGTCTTAGCCTTCCAAGTACTGGGATTATAGGCATGTGTCACCACACTTGGCCTCAAGCTTCAATTTTTAAAAGATATGCTTTATGTTAAGAAGTAGCTTCAAGATGTTTAACGATAATGGGAAGACATTTTAAAAATAAGTTGATCCACTTATTTATGTTTGAAATAGATTTTTTTGTGTCCAATCATAAAAAATTCAGAATAGAAATATAGCAAATGATATAAATATTGAGATATTTTTCTTGTATATGCTTTGAATTTTATGTAGAAATAGACACTAAAATAACCTGTCAGACTTGAAAATTTCCAAATCCTCTGTATTATTAGACCTGCAAGTGAGTGGACTGGTATTTTGTATTTATATTCAATATATATTTATTGAGTGCCTACTGTTCTGTAGAGCACATGTTTCCAAAAGCAAGACTTTTGATGCAATAGATATTCATACTTATTTCATGTGAATTCCAATGTCTAGAATATAGAGTGTAGTAGATTATCAGGAATACCACTGATTTGATTTAGAGATACTTGCACTTTGGTGAACATACTTTGATAATCATAAATGGTAGTTTACCAGATGTATTTCTGATTTTTGCAAAGGACAAGACCCTCTAATTTTGAGCTATTAGCACTATAGAAGTTAAACTCAGTTGAGATAGACTAACATTTACTGGGAGAATCTGATTGTTCTATATTTTGTTCTTTATTGCTCATTAATGATCAATTAAATATAAATTGAAACTTGATGCTTGTAAGAACCAGGTTTATGAGTTGAAAGGTGTATCTCCTACACAAGTTTATAATGTTTCCCTTAGCATTTATCAAGTGTTTGTTTTTATGCCAAGCAAACTAAAAGGGATCTTAAATGTCTCTTTGAGACAATGAGATTAATCAGTATGTTGGTTAATGTATAAACAATCTTTAAATCTATAAACTTCACTTTTATTAATTTCTTAATATGTTCATTTATTGAATCTATCTTCATTCAGTTAACAGAAATGCCTTCTAAATCTTTCAGTGGTATTAAAACAATATTTCAGGAATATCTGGAGTGTTTTCCATTTTATTCCATATCTTATTTTCAAAATATATTGCTAATATTCTACTCGGTATTATTCAGTTGATGCCAATGTATTGTGAAAAGATTGGTAAAATTCACAAATTTGAATAAAAATGCTTACTGGAGGTGCTGGAAACTTGTAAAGGCAGGAACCCCTCAGAGCAAGAAAGGTTGGTGAATACACTCGATCCTGGAGGGGGTCCTGTTCCCGTGCTTCACACCAGCCCATGTAGACTATCTGCAAGGAGATTGCATAAATTGTTTTTATTGTGACTTCTGACAGTTTATAAGAACATATGAACTTCAACTTACAATTATTTGAAATCTTCAAGAACTGTATTTTTAAACCTGTTACTATATGCATTCATACATTTTTAAGAATTTTATTGGTGCAATTTAATTGATGCAATACATCATAGTAAGATTCAAAACTATGCACAGATGATCACAGATGCTCACAAGAAGAATTAACTGTCAAAAACTCATTACAGACACTTATGTGCATTTTGCATGTTTTGTGTATTATAATCTTTTATAGAATTATCAAGTTAATTGGTAAAAAAAAAAAAGTCCACAGAATAAGACTTGCCTTCGATAAGAGTATGGAAAACTCACACAAGTTTCTACTATGTTCCCATCAGCATTTGCCAGTTGTTTGATTATGTGACCCAACTTGCATGAATTATGTTTTCCACGTTCTACTGTAAGGAATATTTAATTGTGATACAACCATTGCATCATCCATTCCTTTCACAATCAGTGTCATTTAGTGTGTGGAAATGAGCTCTTGTAAGAAAGTGTTTGAATGAAGGAGGCCAGCCAGAGAGACACACCGTGTTAACCACTGCAGCCACGATGTGCCACATCTCCCCTGTGGGGACATTTATGACTGACTCATTGTAAGCATTGAGCCTGACAAATACGGAGCATGCTAGCACTTTTCATACATCAAACAGTAATGACAATGATCTTTGCTTTAGCTTATAAACATAGATAAGATCAATTTCCAAAAGAAAGTCACATCCTAGGAGTCATTCTAATCTATTATTTGATTCCTGTGAGGATTAAACACATACATAAACATTTATTAAGTAAATATTGCATTCCCCACAATGTACTCACATGGAATTTCATTCTTTCTCACCATGACTCTTGACTCTTGTGGAATATACCCTTCCCAACTCACATAATTATCTTTGGTTGTATAGTTGGCAGAGTTTTTCCTTTCCCCCTAGAATTGCATTTCTTTGCCATGATGCCTCTACAATCAGTGGGCATATGACAAAAGTGTAGTTGGGCCCAGCATCTTGTGCTTTTGTTATTACCATGAGAAAATGCCTATTTGAGAGAGAAAAAAGAAGAGCAGACCAGAGCCCAGCCTACAGGTGGACACAGGCCCAGACAACTGAACCTAATGGCTAAGGCGAGGCCTCCAGCTTGCTGGCAGAGAGGAATCACACTATTCTATCCCACCTAGTTTTCGGTGCTATGTTACATTGTATTCGAGTGGTAGCAGTTGATTAATAACACAGCCCTGATTTTAAATAAAATCTGTGTTTATTCATATATCCCATCTTCTTTCTACTGTTATAATTATTCTCTAAAATAATTGGATTTTCTTTATCCAGTTACTTTAGTTTTTATTAAAAAAAGCCTCTGAAATATAAAATCGATGATTTACCAAATTAAGGAATTAATATTTAAACCAAATACTTAAACAATTGAATCACAATTGTTAATCAGAACTGGAATTTAGACCAAAGGTCCTTGCTTTTTAAATTATATTGTATGTTATATATTATCTTAGATTACTAATGTATGCTTTGAAATTGATATCACAATGGATCTATTTATAGGAACTCCAGTGACTAATAATAATATAAGAAGAACAAGCTATAAGAGTTAATTATTTAGTATGGCTTATGTGGCTTGGTATATACAGTCAAATGCAACATAGTTTTTAAAAAGTTAAGCTCATTACTTAACAATCCCATAAAGAAAGATGATGTAATTTTATATATAAGAATATGTAATGTAGCCGGGAGTGGTGGCGCACGCTTGTAATCCCAGCATTCAGGAGGCTGAGACCGGAGGATCCGGGTTCGCGGCCAGCCTCAGCTACCTAGTGAGGCACTCCGCAACCTAGTGAGACCCAGTTTCAAAATAAAGAATAAAAAATAGGACTAGGGGTATAGCTCGGAGGTAGAATGCCCCTGAGTTCAATCCCCAGTACCGCAAAAAGAAAAAAAAAGAATATGTAATGTGTCAGAATAATTGAGAAATAGAAGAGATATGATTAGTTTCCACTTCTAGTAGCTATAAATAAAGCAATTCAGACAATTTTCCAGCTAAAGTCACCCTCAAAATGTGGGGAAGAAAAAATATGCTTAAGGTACTAAATATTTTACAAACTATTAAAAAATAAGAAAATCCATAGTTTGTGGGGATTGAGAAAAGTTAATCCTGAATCCAAAGGTAGAGTGAGTTTTTGCACAGGGGACCTTTCTATGTGGAAATATTACATGATCAATGCAGCTGAGGGGAAACGCTACAGTTCAGGTTCCTCCAGGTTTGTAGGCCTCAGTAAATATGCTCTGCTTTAATTCCAGGTCCAAATGCAAGCATCCTAACAACAATGGTAAGGCAGGAGCCATCCAGCTCCATGAAGACTCAGCATCAGTTTAGGCCATTCAGACTGAAAGTGTCAAGTTCAAAGTGGTTGATGATGATCCTAGTCCTCCTAGCTCCTAAGTAAAGAAATTGAAATTCTCTCCTGATGATGATAATCTACTGTACTCAAAACGTTTTCATAAAAATATTCCTGGAATATGACAAAATAGTTAAGAATATAAGAGGACAAAACATTATGAGTATGTCAGGAGAAAGCATAATCAACAAAAACAACAGATAGCAGAACTCAGTGGTTCCAGATGTTGGGAGGTTCTAAGAGACACTAACTTTCTCTGTGCAAGAAAGTAAGACAGAAGTTTGAAACTTTCACCAGAGAAGACATCTGAGATAACGGATTATAAAATGTTATAGTTAGAAATTTTAAAAATATACATTTAAAAAATGTAGTTAGGGTTAACAACAGATTAGAAACAGCAAAAGAAAGAACTGGTGAATTGAAAGATCGCTCAGTGAAAAATGTCTAGAATGATGACTACAAAGACAAGTTTTGGATAAAGAGAGAAGAATTAGAGAAAAACAGTGCTGCAGTAATGACTATGAAACCTTTCTGAGTCCCAAACAGGAGAAAGAAAAAATAGACAAAAGATATATTTAAAAAGACAACAGGTGAGCTGGGAGTGGTGGCACACACTTATAATCCCAGTACTTGGGAGGCTGAGACAGGAGAATCATAGGTTCACAGCCAGCCTTGGCTACTTAGTGAGGCCCTCTGTAACTTAGTGAGACCCTGTTTCAAAATAAAGAATAAAAAATAGAGTTAGGGGTGTAGCTCAGAGTTAGAATGCCCCTGGGTTCCATCCCCAGTTCCAATAAAAAAAAAAAAGGTGAAGTGTCTATTTAGTTCAATGGCCAATTAGAATGGCAGTAATCAAGAAGTCAAAAACAATAAATGCTGGTCAGGATGTGGGGAAATAGAAACTCTTACACACTGTTTGTGGGATTGGGGATTGTGAATTAGTGCATCCACTATGGAGATCAGTGTTAAGATTCCTCAGAAAACTGGGAATGGAGCCACCATATGATCCAGCTATACCACTCCTGGGTATCTTTCCAAAGGGATTGAAATCAGAATATTATAGTGATACATGCATATCCATGTTCATAGCAGCACAATTCAAAATAGCCAAATTTGGAACCATCCTAGGTGTCCATCCACAGATGAATGGATTGCAGAATTTGGGCTATACGTACAATGGAATAATACTCAGCAGTCAAGAAGAACAAAGTTATGTCATTTGCAGGAAAATCAGTGGACCTGGAGAACATGTTAAGTGAGATTAGTCAGTCATAGAAAGTTATGGGTCATATGTTTTTCTCTCCTATGTGAAGAGAAATCAGGATACTAGAGGGACTTTAGATAATGGAGGAAAAATCCCAGTGCAGCAAAGTAAGTGGTCTTTGGGGCAGGGATGAGGGAGAATTAATGAAGGAAACAATTCCATTGACATTATATACCTATGTGAGAATACCATTGCCAACCACAATATCATGTATGGGGAAGTGGGGTGAGGGGTAAGGAGGGAGACAGGGGAAAACTCACCAAGTGTTGTGTGAATGTATGCCATTATCACTCTGAACTACCTTATGATGTGAGACTATAATGCACCAATAAAAATATTTTTTTAAAAAGCAATGAATAAGACATTTCCCAGATACATAAAATGGGGCCAATTCACCAATAATTGTAATCCTACCTAGGCACTACATCACAGGTCATCAGAAAACCATCAACAAAGAACATACTAAGAGAGGATAGAAGTCAGGGGAAAATACAACCTTTAAAGAAGCAACAATAAATGTAGGCTCATAAGAAATAAGATAAGCCAGAAAGCTATGCAACATAAACTTCAATGAATAGAATGAAAATGATAGGCGACATAGAATTCTATACACAGCAAATTTATCTCTTAAGATAAAATTCAGACTTTTATAATATGTATGCTTAAAGTGATGGAAATTGGCTCTGATAGAAGAAGTATAAATTTGAGGGATTCAACAAAAGCTATTCCTAGGATTGTACTGCCTGTATGCACACATTTGATATGACTAAAAAATCCATAATTTAGGGATTCAAATCAAGAAAGTAGAAGGAACTTAGAAATAGAGAGTGAAGGAAACAGAGGGACCCAAAGCAAAGTTAGAAAAAAGAAGTGATTAGAAGTAGATACTAATGAAATAGAAAAAATATATAGAGAATAGGTATTTTAAAATAGCAAAAATAATTGTTTACAGAGACTAATATGAATATTCATGCAGAGAGGCATGAATTACTAATACCCATTACATCGGATCCTGCACTTTACAATAATGTTAAGATCATAAGCAGTATTTTGCAAATAAAATGCATTAATTCTTAGAAGGATATTGGAATGGATGCAGGAAGAAACTTTTAAAAAATGATAAACCTGTAATTATTAAAGAATTTAATTTATAATTTATAACACTCAGAAAAAGACAACTTGAGGCCTTGGTGAATCTCCCTTCAATTTGTGCAAATTGTTGAACAACAACAACAACAAAAATGATAGAAATACAGTGTCTTCCAGAAAATGACATGAAAGACTGCTCAGTACCCAACTCAATTTATGAAGTCAATAACCTTCACAGCAAAACTGTCAAGCATGTTCAGCACTAGAAGGAAATTTACATTGTAATCACCCTCTAAATAGAAAAGAAAATTATCAATGTGTTAATAAAATAATCCTGATGGTGTGGTGATATTTGTAAGCATCAATACACTGGATACAGTAGCATGTAACTGCAACTCCAGTACTTAGGAGGCTGAGGCAGGAGGATGGAAGGTTTGAAACAAGCCTTAGAAATGTAGTGAGACCTTGTCTCAAAATAATGAATGAATGAATGAATGAATGAATGAATGAATGAATGAATGAAAAGAGCTGGGAATGTACATCAGTGGGAAAGCATCTCTGGATCAGATCCCCATTACTACACACGCATATGAGAACATCAATACCATTCCCAATATAAAGATTGAAAGATTGAACTCATGATATAGTTTCAGAAAAATAACAGAAAGTACTTGGTGAAATCCAGCATGTATTCATGATAAAGAGTCTTATAATATTGAAATGTAAGAAAGCTCCTTTTTCTAAATTAAGATATTTGTATTTTTTTAATAAACCAAACGATGTACTGGCTGAATTGTCAAGTGTTTCTTTGAGATCAATAACAACTAAGGAATACCCCATTACCATCACTAATGGTTAAATAGAAATTTCAGGTTTTACCCAATGTGATGTGAAAAGAAAATATTCTGATTAGAAAAAATTAAATAATAATTTCATTAATAAAATAAACTTGGATATATAAAACAAAATAATCTTCAATTAAATCCTTATAATATGTAAATTTATATTTAATGTGTATATTATTATTGGAGGTAAATTGCATTCTGAGAATTTCAAATGCACAGTAAAACAATAAAAACTTAGAAATGAGACAATTAACAATAGTATGGACTGAGTAAAAGAAACAAACCAGTAGGAAGGTGGGAGACCCACATTCTACCTCGGAAATACACCACCCCCTTTATTTTTTATTTTGAAACAGAGTCTCACTAAATTACTGAGGCTGGACTTGAACCTGTGGGCCTCCTGTCTCACCTACCAAGTCGTGGAATTACAGGTGTGTGCCACCATGTCTGATATAATGATATTCTGGCTATTGATTTTCTAGAAAATATTCAGCCAAAATGCTCATTAAATAAATCCAATTTAAAGCATCATATATATATATTTAAAGCATCATATATATGTACATATATATACATATATATATATATTTAAAGCATCATATATATGTACATATATATATGTATATATATATATATATACACAACTAAGGAATACCCCATATATATATCCTGTGAAGTGGCTTCAATTAAAAGGACAGAAAGTACCAAGTTTTGGTGAGGAATTAGTAGTTCTTCATCAAAAGCTTTTTTATTATTTTTATTTTTATTAATTAATTTTTTGTGGTACTGGGGATTGAACCTAGAGACATTATATCTAAGCCACACCTTAACCCTTCTTATTTTTTGTTTTGAGAAAGGGTCTTGCTAGGTTACTGAAAGTCTAAGGTGCTGAGACTGGTCTTGAATCTGTGATCCTCCTGTTTCATCCTCCCAAGTACTGAGATTACAGGCATGCACCACCACATCTAGTTAATGTAAAAGCTTGCACATGGCTGGTGAGAGTTTGAGGTCTCACCTGTAATATATGCTGAATACAGTTGTGGATACAGGTGCACTAAGGCACATGCATGAGAAAGTTCACAGCAGCATCATTCTGCGTATTCCCAGCTATGCACTGATATTTAAAAAATAGCCAATTGTATACTCTTCCATATGGGGGAATGCAGCAATAAAGTGTGATATTAATGTATATGGCAAGTAAAATTATTAAATTATTGTTACATGGAAGATAATGTTAATTGAAAGAAGCAGACATAATAATACATCTTTATGAGTCAATTCAAACAAACCCTAGTGATTATAAATGCATTTGTGATTAGAAATGAAAGCAGTATAGAAAAGCAAGACTGTCACTGCTCAGATTGTCAGGATAATGGCTACTTTGGAAGCAAGCAAGCTGGTTGTGCCTGGAGAAGAATGACAAGTAGGGAGAGGAGCTACTTTTCTTGACCTGAGTGGCAGTGGCACAGGGGTTTGCCTGTTTAATCATGAAACTGTGCATCTGTTTTAGGACTTCTTGTGTAAATGCTATTGTTCAGAGGTGATGTGTCTTCCAGAGGTTCAGATGCTGGAAGCTTGGTCTCCAATATAAACTCTAAGAGGTGGGGCCTCGTGAAAGGTAATCAGGTCACAGGGCTCCACCCTCAGAAGAAATTAAAGCCCATATTGCAGGAGCAGGTTAGGCTTCTTGGAAATGGACTGCATACCTCAAGAGTGGGCTGTTGCAAAGCAAGGTCAGCATTCTGAGTTTGCTCTCTTGCTCCCTCTCTTGCCATGTAATGCCATCTTCCAGGGCAGTACACAGGATGAGGACCTAAGCAGATGCAGCCTTTGGATCTTAAACTTCCCTACTACCAACACTGTAGGCTAAGTAAATATCTTTTCTTTTGTTCTTATCCAGCCTCAGGCATTTTGAGATAGTAACAGAAAACAGACTAAGACAACATGCATGATAGTTTATAAAATATCATTTTTAATTATCATATAACATATGTTATAAATTACCATTTTATAACAATATTTTCTTAACATAGAGTTCTATGAGTTTTCTAGAAAGAGAACAGTAAGAAATATGATTAGATCGGTTAAATCTGGGGTCATTACAGTAAGATGAAATTAGTAATAATGAATTATATTAATCATCATTACCCAATTTAATCAGAGTTTTTAGTTTTAATCAGTTTGATGAAATTGATAGCCTCTCAGTTCATAACTTCTCTACACTAGCAAAAAAGGGGTGGGGGCAGGGATCTTGAATGGCATACACAATCAAGAAGAGGGAAGGGGTAAGACCCTTAAGAATGACATTTGAATTGTTTTCTCTTTCAAAGACTGTAATTTGCTGCAAGCTGAAATATTCAGAAAGCTATACTGTTAGTACTTAAAAAATATCATCTTGAGACATAATTTTGTTATTTTGAGCTGGTTTACTCTGGGGAATGGGCTGGGTGTATAACTAATAGAAATGGGATTATCTATCAGGCATATTTCCTCCTGCTTTCTCTTTCCACCAGCCTCACCTTCCCACTCACCATTTCTATTTTCATTTTCATGCCCAACAAGAAGAAAAGGCTCTGAGATATCAAAGGTATTTTTCATTTTTCATTATTGTGAAGACCCATGTGAAATAATTACATGGCTGAAGAGCACTAAGTCATTTTAAGTAAAATCTTTCTATGTGTGTCATAATATATAATAATTCTAAAGAAAAATGTATCACTTAATCTTAGATAATGTAAAAAGGGGACATATAGGTATACTAGAAAAGGGATGTTTTAGAAACAGAGTTGAAAGTAAACAGCTTCCTATGCATGTGGATGACAAGGGGACTTTCAAGCACCGATCATTTTTTCAGATAGATGTTTTGGAGGCTTACCTACATTCAGTGATTTCAAAACACACCTGATATGTGGAATATGTACTGCACAGGAACTTTGCTAAGGCAATAGAAAATGGACTATGCATATTTTATTTGATAAAATGTTTTAATATTTTTAACATTTATTTAACTAGTTTTTTCTTTTCTTTTTTTGTCCACTTCTTTCCTTTTATTTTTCACAGGCTGAGTGATCCAACCCAGGACCTTACACACACAAGGCAAATGCTCTATCACTTGAGCTATATCCCAAGTCTCAATTTTTTTTTTTTTTTGGTTTAACATGAAATGTCATTGGGTATGGTAGCACAAGCCTATAACCCCAGAATTTGGGAGGCTGATACAGGAGGACTGCAGCTTTGAGGCCAGCGTCAACAACTTCACAAGACCCTGTTTCAGAATAAAAAAATAAATAAATAAAAAGAGGTGGGGATGTAGCTTGAAAGTAGAATGCCCCAGGGTTCAATCCCCATTACTCAAGTAAATTAATCAATAGAATGTAGTTTCAGAGAAGTTCTGGGCTCACAGCAAAATGGAGTATGAAGCACAGAATCACCATACACATCCCATGCTCACCACCGAAATCCCCTATCCCAGGGATACTTAATTCAATCTGTTCATTTTCTTTGGCACAGTATCTATTCAGGTATTTTGCCTGTTTTTAATCAGGATGTGTCTTTTTTTAGTACTTCTTATTATTGAATTTTTAGTGTTTCTTGCACTTTGGGGTAATAGCCCTTGATCAGGTCTGTCTTTGCAGACACTCCCTCTCACTTTGTGGCTCTCAGTCTCATACTCCTGCAAAATCTTCCAGGGGGCCTCGCTTCTCACTCTCAATGAAGTCCAGTTCATCAACTATTTTCTGCACCTGCTTTTGGTATTTTATCTAAAAAGTCTTCACCAGACCCAAAGGCATCTACATATTCTTCTTTGTTGTTTTCTAGAATTTTATAGTTTTGCCTATTACATGTAGCTCCAGAATACATTTTGATTTAGGTTTTTAAAAATGTTTTTGGATAAGCCGGGCGTGGTGGCGCACGCTTGTAATCCCAGCATTCCAGAGGCTGAGACCGGAGGATCCGGGTTCGCGGCCAGCCTCAGCTACCTAGTGAGGCACTCCGCAACTTAGTGAGACTCGGTTTCAAAATAAAGAATAAAAAATAGGGCTGGGGGTGTACCTCGGAGGTAGAATGCCCCTGAGTTCAATCCCCAGCACCGCAAAAAAAAAAAAAAAAAAGTTTTTGGATAAATTGACGCTTTTATTTGTGCACAGTGATTATATATCACAGCAAGATTAAAAGTGACACATGCACATATGCACACATAACTTAGTGTGCTTTCTTCCTCATCCCGCACCGCTCCCCCTCCCCTCCTCGTACGTCAGTGAGATCAGTAGTAACACCTCTGTATGTGTATGTCACTTTATTTGAACTGTTTCCTTCCTTAATCCTCCTTTTCTCCTTCCCATTCCTTTATCTTGTTCCAATGTTCAAATTATGTATCTGAAGTCCCCTTTGTTTCTATTTTCTTTCTACCTTTCACATATGAGAAGACATAGGACCCTTGACTTTCAAAGTCTGGATGATCTCTGTTAGCACAGTATTCTCTAGTTCCATTCATTTTCTTGAAAATGACGTTATTTTGTTCATCTTGATGGCTGCATAAAATTCTATTGTGTGTATATACCACATTTTCTATACCCATTTGTCTGTTGATGGACACCTAGGTTGGTTTTGTAATTTAGCTGTTGTGAATTGTGCTGCGATTAACATGGGTATGCATGCATCACTAATTATAAAGGGCTCAGGGTCTATATCTAGATTTGTTATTTCATGTGCATGTTCAGTTTTTTCAATACCCCATTTGTTAAAATACTATTTTCTATTATATGGCCTTTTTCCTTTTTCTAAGATTAGTTGATTATATTTGTGTATGCTATAGTCAGGTATAGAATGCCCCTGGAAGAGCTCATAAATTGGTGTTCAGAGTAGATATAGTTGAGTGGTGAAGGTTGTAATACCAACCCTAAGGTGGTAGCTGAGGCAGGTAGGGTGTAGCTGGAGAAGGCGGGTCTCTGGCTGTGGGGACTTGGAGATTACATATGGTTTCTCCTCCTCTTGCTTGCTCTCTCTGCTTCTGGCCCCATGATATGAGAGGAAAGCCTTGTACACTCTCTTCTCTGCTTCCTGCCACCATGCCCTGAGATTTGTGGTACCTAGCCTCACGTGGACTGAACCCAAAAATCTCCAAGGAAATTGCAAACAAATTCTTCCTTCTTTTAAGTTGTATGGTCAGGTCTTTTAGATTATAGCAGTGATGATGTTGATTCAGTGTGTGTCCATTTCTAGGATTTCCATTCTGTTCCACTGATCTGTGGAGACCACATTGTTTTGGTCACTGTGGCTAAAGGTAAGCCTTGAGGCTGGGTTTGTGTGAGTTCTCCAACTCTGCTCTTCTTCAGTGTTGCCTCTGCTATTCTTACTTTTTTTTGCCTTTTCATATAAACTTTAGAATCATTTGTAAATATCCACAATAGAAACTGCTATAATTTTTATTGGGATTGACAACATTTTATAATTATTGTATTTGTATATTTATTTCTAGACTTTTGATGGCAGAAGGAAGCACTTTCAATTTTTTATGAAACAAAATCAGTATAATGTGTAACAACATATTCATAATAACAAAATTAAAGCAAACATAAGGCAAAGATGAATTCTAGCAACAAAAATATTATATCTTACTAAGACTTCTGACTTTATTAAAATAGTCTCATAAGTCAGACATAACGGTGCATGGCTGTAATCTCAGTATTTGAGAGGCTGAGACAGGAAGACTACAGGTTAGAAGCCAGCCTCAGCAACATAGCAAGATTCTGAGCAAACTAGAGAGACTTTGCTTCAAAAAATAAAAACAAAAGACTTGGAGTGAAGCTCAGAGGTAAAACTCCTGAGAAAAATAATCCATATATATTTGTCTGCCATTTCTTCTCAGCCAAGGAGAAAATGTGCTTGTCTGATATTCCCTGACAGTGTGGCTCCTGGTCAGTATGATCTGGGAACTTACCAAAACTCAAATTCACAGGCCCTGTACCAGACCCAATGAGACATAAGAAACCTTATGAGGTCAATCTCAATATTGTCATAAATGTTCCAGAGGATGTCGATGTTGTCTGGAGCTTGGACTGATATTTACTCCAAAGTTAGGGAGAAGACTGCATATATGCTGTGATTGCACCACTGGTAAAGCTGGGCACTAAAGAGAACAGTGCTGGTGGCTTCAGGCAGAAGGGGCCATGTGAGAGTCCTCTGGGAATGGAAAGAGACAAAGAAACAATATGTTCTCAACAGCAGAGGCATTTCCAGGAAAGACAATGGTGGACCATCTGGCTGTAGACTAATTCTGTCCCCAGCAACAAAGAAAAAAACAGGCAAAAATTTTAAAGGTAGGATTAAAAACATTTTAGGGATCATTACAATGTTGCCATGGCAACAAAGAGCTTAGGAACAAAGCTCTCAGTGGAAAGAAGAGCTCAGAGATGAGTCACCATCAGTGTGGAGCCCCCTGCCTTTCTTCATGGTGTGGGAGTTGCTATGAGGCTGAAATGGTGAATACTGCCAGTTTCAAAGGGCCATATTTCTCATGCAGTGACTGAATATGAAGAAAATTGAGTCATTCATACTATCTCATTAAATTTTCTTTTTGCATTGCTAAATTGACTTCTTAAGCAAATTTCCAAATTTATGTTTTTGTTTTGTTTTCTTTTTTGATGGTGGTAGAATTAAAACATGTTTAAATCCACAATGATGACTGGGCATCGTGGTGCACACTTGTAATCCCAGTATGTAGGAGGCTGAGACAGGAGGATTACAGGTTTTTGGCAAGCCTCAGCTACTTAGTGAGGCTCTCTGCAACTTAGTGAGACCCTGTTTTCAAAGAATAAAAATAGGGCTAGGGGTGTAGTTCAAAGGTAGAATGCCCCTAGGTTCCATCCCCAAAACTGCAAAAAAAAGAAAAACAAAAAAGAAAAAAGAAAGGAAAAATCCACAATGATGGTATCAAGAAATTTCAAGATCAAATAAGAACTTGAAGTGACTTATCCCTGGACACCAGTCATAAAACAAATAAAACCTAGTGTGTCACTGCATGCACTAAATAGTCATATATGGAAAAACCTTGTTGATAAATATCTAGGAAGAAAGAAATCTCGAAATGATTTTTGAAAGGACCAAAAATCTTACTCCATCACAATACACTAAAGGATAAGATTTGTTTACTGTCACAGATTTCAGTTTTAAGTATTCAGGGTGGGCCTTTACCTGATACATGATTTGAATATAAGTTTTCAAATATAGATTACTGTAGCAGAGGTTTATTTGAATTTTTCCTACCAGTTATCTGTATAAATCTTCCAGGAAGAGATTGTAGGCATAATCATGAAGAATTGTTTTGGAATGAACAGTAGATGTTTTCATACCATAAGAAATATATAATTAATACAGAAGCAATAAAATCAAGTCTCTTTTGTTACAGATCAATACATGGGGTTGCATTAACTGAAGAGCTTCTGTGCAGCAAAGGAAACTATCAAGAACCTCAACAGAGAGCCCACAGAATGGGAGAAAAATTTTGTCAGCTACTCTTCTGATAGAGGATTAATATCTAGAATACACAGAGAACTCAAGAAACTCACAACTAAGAGAACAAATAACCCAATAAAAATGCTCAAAGGATCTAAATAGCCACTTCACAAAAGAAGAAATACAAATGGCCAATAAATGTATGAGGAAATGCTCAACATCATTAGCAATCAGAGAGATGCAAATCAAAACTACCTTGAGATTTCACCTAACTCCAATCAGAATGCATATGATGTACTTTCACAAACATATCAAAGCCAATCACTAAACTGAACATGAGAAGGAGAGAGGGAGGAGGGAATGGGGCAGGAATTGGGGAAGGGCTAAATGAGAGATATGTACATGTATGCCTCTCCCAGCTTGTACCTAACAAAGATGTGTGATTACAATGCACCAATATAAAAAAAAAAGTAACAAGAGCAACATGCCTTGTTCTTAGTGATCACACATAGCTATACTGGCTATAATTTTTGCTTCCATTTCTCTCCTATTCTTTAGGACCCAGAAAGGTGAACTCTGTGTGCTGCTTAGTTGTGAATTTCTTGAGTTCTCTGTGTATTCTAGATATTAATCCTCTATCAGTAGAGTAGCTGACAAAATTTTTCTCCCATTCTGTGGGCTCTCTGTTGAGGTTCTTGATAGTTTCCTTTGCTGCACAGAAGCTCTTAAGTTAATGCAACCCCATGTATTGATCTGTAACAAAAGAGACTTGATTTTATTGCTTCTGTATTAATCAAAACATCCATAGTTGATGGGCAACCAATACAGCCCAATACAATAGAGGTAAAAGCAAGGTAAATCATTGACCTCTGCACTTAGTAAGCACACTGTCCAGAGACAAGGAGGCACCACCTGCCTAACAAATAAGTTACAAGTGCATTTCCTTGGTAGTGCTGATAAGAATATACCCAAATCTGTATTTAAAGGCTGGGGTGGGGAGGGGGCCAGAGTTTTGTTTTCAGGCTTTCCAGAGTGTCTGCCAGGCATGTTGCTTTTCTTCTCTTCCCTTTCTATTTTCTACTGACTTTGCAATAAAGTTTTTGTTGATGCTAGAACCAAGCTATTAGTTTTAATTTCCTGATTCAATTTGTTTTCTTTAAAGCAAGGAAAAGAGCCCCCAATGCCATTACAAGCATAACAATTAATTTCTAGTTTTGCATGAAGAATAGATTCTCCTAAATATCATGTTGCAGTTAGCATAAGTTCTTACACAATTAAAATATTATATAAGCTCCAATAATTAAATAATCTGAAAGTTTAAAAAACAAACAGTAGTAATCATAGTTCAGCTTTTTTTAGCATACTGTGGTCTTTTCTGCTAATTTGTTAAATCAACTAATGATAAATTTATGTGTAACTATATGTAATCTGCCTAGATATTGATATTTAGGTCTTTATAGACATCTTATATAATTTTGTTGATGCTGACCAACTGCCACTATTATACCTCACCCTATTTTAAACTCTAATTTTAATTTCAGAAAAATCCTCAATGAGATACAGCAGTGTCTGATGTGAGAGGGTGTTCTCTGGGAGGAAGAACATCTACAGAGACATGGGCTGGATGCCTCTTACTTGGGGCAAAGGCATACATTGCAGACTTCAAGAAGTTTCTCAAGAATAGCGCAGGTCCCAAGAGTAATTTTCTTCTCCATCTGAATGTATCCCTTCATTGAAGGACATTTTCTATTAGGATACCATGGTATCGCTTTCTCCTGATAATAAGTTTCCTTCCATGTGAGTACCCAGTGTTCTTGAAAAAAACAAAAAACTAAACAAAATAAGAAAAAAAAACACATGGAATTCTACTCCTTGAGTTTTCCATAAAAGTAGCAGAAAAATATGAAGAAAATTGATATTATACAATACTTTTGAATCTACTCTGAGTTAAAAGTGATTGCAGATTTTTCTACTACATAGTGGTATTTTGTTTCCAGATACCAAAATCTGTATTGGTTTTCTATTGTGGCTATAAAAAACTACTACAACCCCAATGGCTTAAAAAAGTACACCAACAAATAAAGATCAACTTGCAGGATATGACTTAGATACTGGTCTATCTCAGGAACCAAGATGTAATATCCTTTTAAAGCTCAATGTCTTCCTTATGTAAGTAGATGATGTCATTATTAATTATTCTTTTTCTTATTGCATTCAATTCCTTATTGACTGCTTAATCTTGCAAAGCAGTGTGCAGTGCTTCGGAAATTAAGTGGTTAATTCATGCCGCAAGTGTTCATTAAGCCTCTATGTTACCACACCACTCTATTCAAGGTAATTGCTACACATACACTGAACACTTGTATCCTCCCAAAGTCCGTAATTTAAATTCCTCTATCCAATATGAGGGTAAAGGGTACCTTTTGGAGGTAATTAAATTATAAAAGTGGGGCCCTCATGAAAGAGATTAGCACACTTAGAAGCCACAGAGTTCCCTCACCCCTGCCCTTTAAACCACTCAGATACTATCTATAAACAAAGAAGTGGGACCTCTCCAGACACAGAATCTTTTGAGACTTGAATATCTTGGAATTTATAGCCTTTAGAACTGTAAGAAATAAATATTTGCTGTTTAAAAGCCACTTAGTGAATGATGGCTTGATACAGCAGCCCAAGTGGACTAAAACAATAATCATGACGTTTTTGAACATCCTTAAGAATTATTTAGAATTTATGAAGGAGTAATAATCTGTTGGGGGGATAGAAAGCTCAAAGATACATTCCAACATGATGCCCAATGGCCATACCCTTGCATAACACATTCATCCTGGGCATGAGTGGAACCAAGAGTCTCTTGGATGTCACTTCCATGATGATGTAGCTTCACATGGCAAACATTAAGGCATACTGTGTACATGTAATTAAAGTCTTTAATTTAATCAGAGAGCATATTTTCCTGGAGGGACTTGATCGATCGGGACATTTATAGCAAATTGGCCATATCAGGGACACATGCCTAAAACCTAGAAGAAAGAGGTCCTCAGTATGTGCTGGCAGCAGGCTCATAAATAAATTATCCTCTGAGGCTATGTGAGCGGCAAGAGCTGTAAGGAAGGAACCTGCTTATCTACCTGTGAAAATTTCCAAGCAAGGTGTCAAAGGTGCTGCTTGGTTTCTTGCAAAAAAAGGGCAAAATGCAGGTGGAGAAAGAGAAATGCTTCATAGAACTATTAAACACAAGTGAGACAGAGCTGGATGATGTTTAATATTCTTTGTCTAGAGAGCAACGTATGCTAAAAGTTGGATGGTTCATCAAATTTTGGCATAGAAAAAGCCTGGGGGTGTAACCATATAATCATTCCCTACAATCTTAGATATGGAATTTTCACACATAGGATACTTTGAAGACATGAAAGATGTGACTCAGAGATCTTTTCAAGCAAACTGGAGGACACTGGAGACTTATTTAAAGGTCCTGTTCCTCAGACTTCATAGCATTAGGTCAAGCAATTAGCTAAAGAATATCCATGAAAGTGACTTCTGTCTAATGAAGATAATATTCCTAAAGTCTTTGAGACAATGATAGTTTATATATTTCTTTTGCAGAAATTCAGCTTGAACTATGAGGAGGACTAGATAGAGTATAAAATTAGGGGTGGATTCTAAATTCTATAGACAGGAAATAGTCTAAAATAACTACTTGGTAGGTTCATTCCCACTCATCTGAGGATCCTCCATATTGTTTTCCAAAGTGGTTGCACTAATTTGCAATCCCACCAGCAATGTATTAGGGTTCCCACTTCTCCACACCCTCGGCAGCAGTTGTTTTTGTTCGTGTTTTTTATTATTGCCATTCTGATTGGGGTTAGGTGAAATCTCAAGGTAGTTTTGATTTGCATCTCTCTGATTGCTAATGATGTTGAACATCTCCTCATATATTTATTGCCCATCTATATTTCTTCTTCTTCTTCTTCTTCTTCTTCTTCTTCTTCTTCTTCTTCTCCTCCTCCTCCTCCTCCTCCTCCTCCTCCTCCTCCTCCTCCTTTTGTTTTTTTTGTGTGTGGTACTGGGGATTGAACTGAGAGGCATTCTGCCTCCAAGCTATACCGCCAGCCCTATTTTTAATTCTTTTATTTTTGAAACAGGGTCTCATTAAGTTGTGGAATGCCTCACTAGGTAGCTGAAGCTGGCCACAAATCCTGACCCTCTGGTCTCAGCTTCTCAAATGCTGGGATTACAAGCATGCGCCACCACGCCCAGCTGTATTTCTTCTTTTGTGAAGTGTCTATTTAGATCCTGTGCCCATTTTTTGATTGGGTTATTTATTTTCTTAGTTGTGAGTTTCTTGAGTTCTCTGTATATCCTAGACATTAATCCTCTATCAGAAGAGTAGCTGGCAAAATTTTTCTCCCATTCTGTGGGCTCTCTGTTGAGGCTCTTGATAGTTTCCTTTGCTGCACAGAAGCTCTTTAGTTTAATGCAATCCCATGTATTGATCTTCCTTTGAGTTACTTGTGCTTTTGGGGTCTTGTTGAGAAAGTTTTTACCTGTGCCTATGTGTTGAAGTGTTGGTCCTATGCCCTCTTCAAGTAGTTGCAAGGTCTCTGGCCAGACTTCCAGGTCTTTGATCCACCTTGAGTTGACTGTTATGCAGGGTGATAAAGTGGAGTTTATTTCCATTTTCCTGCATATGGTTAACAGTTTTCCAGTGTATATTTTTGGCTCCTTTGTCAAAAATCAATTGACTGTAATCACATGCATCTGTTTCTGAATCTTCTATTCTGCTCCATTAGTATATGTATCTGTTTTTGTGCCGATACCATGCTGTATGATCCAGCAATACCACTTCTGGGTATCTACCCAAAAGAATGGAAACAAAACTATCAGACCAATGCATGTGTATCTATGTTTATTGCTGTGCAATTTACAATTCAATTGCCAAACTATGGAACCAGCCAAGATGTCCATCAACAGATGAATGGATTACAAAACTATGGGATATGTACACAATGGAATTTTACTCAGCCATAAAGAAGAACAAAATCATGTTATTTGCAGAGAAATGGATGGAACTGGAAAACATGTTAAGTGAGAATACTCAGTCACAAAAAGTTAAAAAATCATATGCTCTCCCTAATATGTGGAAGTTAGGGAGAAAAAGGGACATAAGAGGGACTCCAGATGAAGAAGGAGAAACCTTAGTTGAGCAAAGAGTTTGACTTAACTGAAGGTGATGGAGGGAGGGGGGACACCCCAATGCACATGATGTACTTTCACAAATACATCAAAGTCAGTCACTAAACTGAACTTGAGAAGGAGGGAGGGAGAGGTAGTGGGGTGGGAATTGGGGAAGGGTTAAATGAGAAATGTGTGCATGTATGCCTTTTTCAGCTGGTACCTAACAAAGATGTACGATTACAGTGCACCAATTAAAAAATAAAATAAAATAACTACTTGGCTACAAATACATACTCCATTTATATCCACTCCACAAATGTACACAGGCAAAAAGCAAAACTAAACAAATAAAAAATATGGATGGACTAAATCAATGTGAATATCTTTCTTGGGATACCATGCTATAGTTTTGCAGAAAGATGGCATTAGGGGAAAACAGGTCAGGGGTGCACAGGTTTTTATTATTTCTTAAGCCTTTATGCAAATCAATAATTGTGTCAATAAAGATTTCAGTAAAAACTTGCTCAGCAAGACAAAGCAACCTGGATAAAACGCTTGTTTGAAAATCCTGAACCTAGCCGGGCGTGGTGGTGCGTGCTTGTAATCCCAGCATTCGGGAGGCTGAGACCGGAAGATCCACGTTCGCGGCCAGCCTCAGCTACCTAGTGAGGTACTCCGCAACTTAGTGAGACTCGGTTTCAAAATAAAGAATAAAAAATAGGGCTGGAAGTGTAGCTCGGAGGTAGAATGCCCCTGAGTACCGCAAAAAAAAAAAAAAAAAAAAAAAAAAAAAAAAAAAAAAAAAAAAAAAAAAAAAAAAAAAAAAAAAAAAAAAAAAAAAAAAAAAAAGAAAATCCCGAACCTAAGTTCAAAGATTTAGCTGCACAAGACAAGACTCTGGTGCCAGAAGAAGACTGGTCTCTCCTGTGGGGATCCAGAGGAGTAGGACAGACAGTGACCAACAGCAGTGATTCATTCCACAGTTAGCACTTCTCCCCAAATGGGTCTTTAATCCTCCAGTTGAAGTTTTCCCAGCAGCAGATCAAATCGCTAGGCTACTTACAGCAGATGTCCATAGAAACTTAGCCAGTTTTATTGAGGAATTTATTAGCAAGGTCAAAGAAAATGGCTTTGAGTCCTTCCACTGGGAAATGGCATGTCTCTGTTGGCCTGCATAGCTGCTGCTAGGACTAAACAGTTCCCGTGGGCAGCTTCAGGCCAAACCATTGACTCAAGCCAGATCCTTAGGGGAACCTTCTGTGAGTACAGGATTCCATTGACCTGGTGGTTTTGTGTCAAGTGGTGGGATTAGGGATAGCATTTACCCCCAAATGGAAGCTGGCACTATTTCATGAAAAGGTGAGATACTGTTGGGGCCAGGTGGCTATATTCTAAAATGTCCCATTTCCATTTGACAAGTAGAGTCTTGTTTAATCC
This sequence comes from Graphiurus murinus, assembly GCA_004027655.1. NCBI lineage: Eukaryota > Metazoa > Chordata > Mammalia > Rodentia > Gliridae > Graphiurus > Graphiurus murinus. The sequence continues at coordinate 49,503 of PVLC010000394.1, forward strand.
TCCACACCTTCTAAGTTGCAGAGTCTGAGCTGACCTGCTTCAAAATGGAACTGGTAAGTCAGAATCATAAGGTCTACCTGGGTCACTGCCATAGCTGCAAGCAAAGAACCACTTTTCAAAAAGGTGTGGACCTGATGACCAGGTCAGGCTGGTTATGAATAGAAAACCTCAAAGAATACCTCTGGATAGAGACAGCTTCCTTTGTTAGAGATTCCAATCAGCAAAATGATGACAGTCAGAGATGATAGCTCAGAAAGGTCATGCAGGGTGTGGAGCTACAAAGGCATAAACTCTTCTGTACATGTGTCTATTCTCAATTGAGAGTCTCTCTCTGACACATGTGAGACAATTAACAGTAAGTATGTGGTGAACAATTTCTACTGTATGTACAGATACAGCAGTAGTAACAAAAACACATTGAATCGGCCGAAACGGCTGAGCCCTTTGGCACACTGTAACTGCTTCACAAGTGTCAGTTGCTGAATACAGATCCCCTGCTCCCCACAGGAACAGGCAGGATGGCAGCAGGAGCACAGTACAAAGAACAGTACAGTTGTCAGTCCCTTCCTACCCTAGCACCATGGCATGTATGGACTGGATGGGGATGTATTAGCTGCTTGGGAGAAGAGAGATTTCAGAAGCATTTCCTCTAATCATATTTCCCCCCAGGGAAGCGAGGGCAGAGGGAAAGCGTGGAGGAGGAACAGGAACACAAAAAGTGAAAGATGCCATGCGCTAGAAACAAGGTGTGGTTGCTCTTCTTTCTGAGCACAGCTCTTGCCATTAGTCCTTAAAATACATTATTTGCCCAGCTCTCTCATCTCTCAAAGGAACCAGGTAAAGCTCTCACTATTCCTATAGTTACTATTCAATGTTTCTAGAATTGATCTTTAATACTCTTGGTAGAGCATATCTGTCACTGTTGTTTGAATAGAATAAAAAAATTTCTGCCGTCCCAGGACAAGTCCAGCTCTTTCAAGAGGAAAACTTCTAGATTTGTCTAGAACCTACCAGAAGAGCCATGAGCAGCACTCAGTGCACCATTGAGGAGACTGCTTTAGAACTGAATCCCCAGACCGCTGTGTCTTCTTTCCAAATTACTCCTGGTCAACTGGGAATGATCTGATGGACAACTCAATGACCTTATTGATCAAATTATTTCATCAATGTATTTCCTACTGATAACAATGGACTTCTTTCCAATTGGATTATTTATTCATGAGCCCTTTGTCCTTCTCCTACTCAAGGACCAGGTCTCTGTCATTGTCTCAGCCTCACTACCAAAGTGTTATGGGCTTTGAAGGTTTAGAGATGTTACCAGTGAATAAGTTATCCTGTCAGGGGTTTATGCATCCTGGCAGGAGGTACAATATTCTGGGATCATAATTTATTACTTATGGCACAGAATACCTTGAGTCCAGCACGCTGTGCTGATGAGCCTGCACACACAGTGGGCCGGCTGCATTAAAGCAGAGGACCCTTGACCTCAGGAGACCTGAATCTTTTATAATGTGCTACAAGCATGCCTTCTATTTGCGCTTGTGTCTGAAATTATATGTTTCCCCAAACAGTAAGCAAACCTGCCCTGTGCTCTGAAGGGAGGAACTATCTGTTATGTTCCAATGCTATATTACATGCACACATTCTTGAGGATGGTTTGGAGGAAAGTGTTTCTATTTGAAAACAATTCATAGATGAGGAAGCTATGGAGAAATGTGTCTAGCAGTTGGGCATTTTTTGAAGGGATATTATCATTCTTCTCTTTTTCACATTCCTATGGGTCATGAAAGATCTATTTCTGTGAGTTTTGACAGGAAAATACAAAAATGGCTACAACTTTTATTTATTTATTTTTTTTGCGGTACTGGGGATTGAACCCAGGGGCATTCTACCTGCGAGCTATACCCCCAGCCCTACTTTTTATCCTTTATTTCGAAACAGGGCCTCACTAAGTTGCAGAGTGCCTCACTAGGTAGCTTAGGCTGGCTGTGAACCCAGATCCTCCAGTCTCAGCCTCCCAAATGCTGGGATTGCAAGCATGCGCCACCACGCCTGGCTACAATCTTTATTTTGAATATGCCTTCCCATTGTATGTCACTTGATCCCCCAATGCCTGGCACAGCCATCAATTTTCATTTGAAAAATCAAGTTATCTCTGCCTTCTTTAGAATAAAAGGCTTTACTGGTTCCTATCACCTCACACAGCTCTTCTTACCTCCAGCCTCTCTTGACCTACATAGATGTAAAATACCAGCATCACACACCGCAGACAACCTAAGCCCACAACTCTCCTCCTCAACACTTGATTTGCTGCACCAAATTTGGCTGCTTATCTTGGTCTACTTCCTGTCACTATATCAGAAATACCCAAGACTGGGATGTTTATAAAGCAAAGAAGGATATTTTGCTTCATGGTTCTAGAGTCAGAGAAGTCTAGGAACATGGCACTGGCCTGTGCTATGCTTCTGGTGAGGACTTCATGCTTGTTTAACTCAAACTCAAGCAATCCTTGCGAAAGAGGGAAACCACAAAGGGTGGTTTCACTTTGACCAATCTGCTCTCCAGGTTACTAACGTATCCCTGCAAGAGTGAGAACTGCCACAAGGTGATGGCAGGCCCTTCATGAGGGTGGATTCCCATGACCTAACGCCTCTTGATGGTCCCCCCACCTCTCAATACCATTAGATGGGGACCAAGGCCAAAGTGAGTGTGGGAACAAATCATATTCAATGCACAGCACTTCTCATACTGAGTTTACAACCCTTCCTTCACCCTTTTTATTTCTTTTTTCAGCATTGTTTCTCACTAATAATTTTCTCTTCCCTAGTTCTGGTATCCCAGGTAAATGCCCACCTTGTTCAAATGGGTTTGGAGCCCTCCAACTTGGGGACAAGGCTTGGCAGGGCAATAGCCACCAACCTTACTCTGGGTCTACAAGAAGAAATGAGTACCTTCCACCTTTCCTTGTCATACACCCACATGTTCTTTGTGAATATGGTGATCACCTTCAGATTCCTGTGTTTGAGTGTGCTAATTTTTTACTGGTTTATTTATGTTTCACTAATTATATTTTATTTGCTAACATTTAACTCACAATTATACATGATTTAGCATTTGTCTATTTGTCATGATAGAAATAATACACAAAATATATTTTTATCAAGCTGACAAAAGACAATAAAAATAAAGCTTATGACATGATAGTTGCTTTACCATATATTTTTCCAATTCCCAATGCTACACTCACTTTTACTGTTTGCACATAATTATATACATAAATATAATTTAATAGACACCTGTATATTTTGACTTGCCTTGCCCTTCAGTTAATAGCATCTCTCACGCTTATGAAAATTCCCACCATAGAAAATTGTGAGCCATAAAGAAGAATAAAATCATGTTCTTTGCAGGGAAATGGATGCAACTGGAAAACATTATGTTAAGTGAGATTAGTCAGTCACAAAGAGTTAAGAAGCATATGTTCTCCCTAATATGTGGACGCTAGGGAGGGGATGGGGCATAGGAGGGTCTCCAGATGAAAAGGAGAGACCCTCGATAAGCAACGAAGTTGATTTAATGTAGTGGACGCAGGGGGCAGAGGGACGCCCTAAAGCACATGATGTAATTACACAATCATATCAAGGTCACTCACCAAAGTGAACCTGAGGGGGAGGGAAGGGGAGGGGATTGGGGTGGAAATTGGGGAAGGGGTCAAATGAGAACTGTGTGCAACTCGTACTTAACAAAGATGTATGCTATATTGCACGAATTACTACAATAAAAAAATTAAAAAAAATAAATATGATGCAAAGTAATGTAAAAAAAAAAAAAAAAAGAAAAGAAAATTGTGTTTCCTAAACAGAGCAGGGTTTGCCTTTCCAGTGACTTTATTTTTAAATAATTTCTTAAGGTCAGATTACTTAACATAATAGTCCATTTGAGTTATTCTTTAATGCTTCAAATAACACTGAAAATTGGACGAGGAAAATACAAAACATATTGGTTTAGTGCTAGCATCATCAAAAACTTGTAGAAAGGGGATCATAGCAGAAAAGAAAGTTTCTGCCTCATAGGCATCATGGAGCATAGAATCACTCATTATTTGACTCCAAATGGGGTGAAGTGGGAGAGATGGGTCTCCTACGAGACACATTCTAACGGAGCTTTTCTCTAGTACCAGTCATTTACAGTTCCCTGCATGTATCAAGGAGGGTAGATTGTACAGTTTGACCAATTAAATCACATTTTAAAAGAGTGATAAAAAAGTAGAATACAGTAGTTGTCTTATCCACACATTATTTAAAAACATAAATATTTTCACCTATGGGGTTTGCTCTAGTGTTCTCTAATTTACCTCTATAAAAGTAATTATCCCCTTGAATAAAGTTCTTGGTTATGGGATTCCAAGTCCTTCATTGTTCATTTGATGAGGTCAATGAATGTTATAAACTGTTCCAAAGCTTGGGCATGCATACAAAATGAGTTCTGGTTAAACTATATTTACATTCCTACAAGGGAACATAATCAGGACCATGATTGGCACTTATGAGAAACAACAATCAAGAAAATGCTGTGTTGCCTCTCACCAAAAATAGTGTTGAAATAAAAAATAAAAGTGGATAAATAAATAAATGAATAAATGAATAAATAAATATAAATAAAACAAAAAGGAGAAAGTCCAGAACTTGGAGACAATTAGGACATAAAATCCAGGAACATCTGGGGTTTCTGGCCCTTGGGAAGCATTTTATATTATAAAAGCTTAGAGCAAAGGGCCGGGACCCTTCATATCCAGTCTCTAAAGGAAAATTTGTCTATCTATCCTTTCAGGTACAGAGTGGGGCAGTTGTCTTTCATTAAAGACATGAAGTAAAGCCAATGTTCTTCCTCATCTCTCTTTTAGGGGCATAATCTCATGGTCAAGTAGAAAAGTTTTAGCAGCTCTCATTATGTGGCCCACAGATTCCAGGTTGAGTCATGGGTATTAACTCATGTTTCTTTAGCTGTAGATCTGATTGTATCAATAAAGAACTGTTTCAATGACTCGGATGCCTCTTTTTTGTGCAGTATCTACACACACACACACACACACACACACACACACACACACACACGACAGAATCCTGAAAATAAGTAATTGCAATTACTTAATTCAAGATCCAATATTCATTGGGCAAGTTGAGGATACACAAAGATGATTATGTGGTTATGTAGGTTATTATGAAAGGTTTAAAATCATGAAATATTTGTGTAAGATCATGAAATATAGGATGAGAATGGGTATATCAATTTTTTGCAATTTTTGCAATTTTTAACAAAATTGATGTATTTACCATGTGCACAATAGTTCTATGTGCTGTTTTCATCTATTAAATCACATCATGCTTTAAAATAACTCATTCTATAGATAAGGCAACTAGAAAGTAAAATTTAGGTCAACTACTAAGGACACTTGACCAGTAATATGTAAAGAGAAAAGATATTTAGCTTGAGTAACTTTCAAACGCTATGTCAAATGCAATGCTGCCCTCACCACACATGGCACCCAGTGGGACTTAGGAGCTCACAGAAGATAATGTCTGCGTCCTCTTCTCTCAAAACTTAAGTGAAGGGAATCTTCAATCTCTCTTTGCTTCAAGCAAAATTATTATATGATATCCTACCTTTATCACTCAACGACAGGCACAGATTATGCATAAATTGATATACCCATTCTCATCCTATATTTCATGATCTTACACAAATATTTCATGATTTTAAACCTTTCATAATAACCTACATAACCACATAATCATCTTTGTGTATCCTCAACTTGCCCAATGAATATTGGATCTTGAATTAAGTAATTGCAAAATTTCCAGATATTAGAAAAAAAATCAACTGATTTGTCAATTGACAAACAAATGCACTAAATGTCTACCATGCAGAGGCTGTGGGTCACATGCGGGTCATGCATATTCATGTGCTCTGGGGAATTATTATGCATTTCCTTTGACACAGTGGCAAATTAATCAGTGTATCTTTCCTACATTTTTAAAATATAAGATTGTATCAGTTTTGGTATAGCATTTTAAAAGTCCAAGGAAATACGTAATTTGCAATATATACAAGCAGAGGAAATAGCAAAACGTATATGGCTCTGAAGTTGCTAAAATGAAGTGCTCTGTGTAAATCTTTCTGGGAGAGTAAGCAGAGCAGACTGCTCTACAAACAGGGACTCCACGGCTAATGTCAAGGACTTGATCATTCTCTCAGCATCTGAAAATGGTCAGTATCATTAGGACATGTTTAAATAAACTGCAGTGGAGATCCAATAAGGCCTGGACATACACAGACATTAGATCCTCAAGAGCACAGTGCTTAAGCCATGTTCAGGAAGTGCTTTTGGGTCCACTCAGGGACAGTTTGAAACTGGATTCTCAGGAATGGATGAAAGCAGGAGTCACCAGATCCTCTAGTTAATGACCTTTGGCGATCACAAGCTCAAACTTGCAGAACACAACAAAAGGTGTCCTAAAACTTGTGCTTCTCACCATCCAATCAACAAGAAGCATCTTAACTTCTTAGTGAGACCCTGTTTCAAAATAAAGTTTTTAAAAAGGGCTAGGGGTGCAGCTCAGAGGTAGAACACTCTTGGGTTCAATTCACAGTATCAAACAACAACAAAAAATAAACAGAAACAGACCACAAATATATAATGTTAACTATAGTCCCCAGGCTGTATATTAGATCCTCAGAACTTGCTCATTTTATAACTGCAAGTTTGTATTCTTTGGTCAGCTCCTAAAAACCATCTGATTTTATGATTTTTGACTTTGAAATTCTACATATAAATACGATCAGGTAGTATCTGTCTTTCTGTGGGAAAAAAATTCAGACCAGAGATTACTACTAAGAGAGGATTTGAAGCCACCTAATGAGGTAGCTTGTCTTCTGCAAATTGTTCTATGCAAACTTGCTTTTTGTTCTCCTTACCTTTGCCCAATATTTTAAATTCCAAAGAAAAGCTACATCTAAATGATTAAGACATTAATTGCTCAAGTCAGCTAGTCCAGGAAAAAGGAACAAGAGAAACATCGGTCATAGACCTCCTAATTAGTAATCTCTCTTTATGTTGATAGAGCCTAGAGCATCTGTAACCTTTAGATAACATCAGGATGCATACCAAAGAAAAGAACTGCTGAAGGATTAATCATCATTCTAGCACCACTCATCTCTGGCTGAAAGCACACTTGCTTCAATTTCCTATGTAAGTCCTACAACTGTGGTTGTTAGCTGAGATTATTCTTAGGAAGGCAGGGCCCCCATTTTCTCCTGAGTAGCTCTTCATAATGAAGCTTTTCCTCTGATATCCCCTTGCCTCTTGACTAACTGGATTCCTTCATGCAGTGAGTAGAACAGGGCTTTTGCGGGGGCGGGGAGGCGGTGTCACAGATTGACTAGGAGGAGGCAGGGTTCCATCTCTTGATGGGAATTTGTGTCCCACAGCTACAGGAATCCACAAACATGCCTTAAATGTGTGCACTTCATTGTAACTTATTCCTACTAAGAAAAGTAAACAAAAGAAATACATATGACCTCATGTTATGCTTTTTCATTATTCTTTATATATATATACATATATATGTATATATATACATATATATACACCCCTTGTCTATATTATATATATATAGACAAATAAGATAGTAAAACCAAAAGGGAGAGGAAGAGAAGTTGTTCCATTCAAAAGAGAAAAGAAAGTCAAATTCTGAAATTTATATAAATGAAGATGAAATTGAAAGGTACAGTCAGAAAATTCAAACAATGGAGGGTAGGACTAAAAAAAGTGAGGGAAACAAAATGAAAATAGATGAGGAATGTAAGAGGATCAATGAGAAAGCAATAGTTATGATAGAGAAGCAAAAGATGCTAAATATATACATTCTTTTATTTTCTTTTGGGGGTGGAGTACTAGGGATTGAACTCAGAGGCATTCTACCTCAAAGCTATGCCCATAGCCCTAATTTATTTTTTATTTTGAAACAGGGTCTCATTAAGTTACCAAGAGTCTCACTAAATTTCTGAGGCTGGCCTCCAAGTTGCAATCCTCTTGTCTTGGCCTCCCAAGTACTAGGATTACAGGCATACACAACCATACCTGGCCGTATACATTATTATTCACTCTGAATAAGATGAGATGAATAAAATAAAATAAATATAAAAGTAAAATAACAGAAAAATAGTAAAATGGTTTAAAACTATGAATTAAATGGACAACATTCCTCGAAGAATAATTGAACCAGAATAGCCAATCCTGAGTCCTGAATCAATTAAGATATTTAACTTCAAAAAAGTAGGAAAGAATTTGTTGGTCAGAAAGGTCAATAAAGAAATCTCATAGCCGGGCGTGGTGGCACACGCTTGTAATCCCAGCATTCGGGAGGCTGAGACCGGAGGATCCGGGTTTGCAGCCAGCCTCAGCTACCTAGTGAGGCACTCCGCAACTTAGTGAGACCCTGTTTCAAAATAAAGAATAAAAAATAGGGCTGGGGTACAGCTCGGAGGTAGAATGCCCCTGGGTTCAATCCCCAGTACCGCAAAAAAAAAAAAAAGAAATCTCATATAAAAAAAATCAGTATAACTTAATCAACTATATTGAAAATTTTAGCATGAAAAGAAACTAATATTCTGAAAGAAAAAAATGTGAACTTTCAATACTGTGATATCATGAAATATATAATTGATCTTCCTCACACTTTCAGGAAAAAAGCTCCTAAAAATCCTTGGAGTCACTGAAGTGCTGAGTGCCTTTTATATGCTAACGCAATGGCTGGCCACTGCGGGCCTGGCCTCAGAGTGGGGACTGGTGCCTAAAAGACCAACACCTGATTACAGGCTGGGACTCTGAGCTGCTGCTACCTTTTTCTAGGGAAAAAAGAGGACTGTGGCTGAGTTGATTATCAATGGTGTATGATGTATGATCATACCTAGGCAATGAAGGTCTGGCAAAAACCCGAAAGGAAGGGCTTGGATGAGCCTCCAGAGAGCAGAACATACTAAGATGGCGCCCAGAGAGGGCACCAGAACTACTGCCCTTCCCTTTCCCTCACTCCAGGGCTTGCTTTCATCTGTCTCTTCATCTGTGCTCATTGGAATAGCCTTTAAGATGAACTGACAAACCTAGGTGAAGTGTTTGAGCCACTCTAGCAAATTGAGTGAATCTGAGAAGAGGATCATAGGAACCTGTTTCTATCCAGTCAATCAGAAATATAGGTACACTTCCATTTACTTTTCTTGTCTAGATTGTACTTCACAGATATCACAACTTTACAAACTGAGGGTCCATGGCCATCTTGCCCCAAGCAAGACTGTCAGAGACATTTGTCCAACAGCATCTGCTTAGTGAGGCCTCACTGCTTACAAAGACCCTGCTTCAAACAAAAAAGGGTGGGGGGAGGGCTCAGAAGTAGAACTCCCCTGGGTCCAATACCGAGTACAAAGCAGGGAGGGGCAGGAGGATGAACTTTTTTCAACCAAAGAAAAGAGACAAATATATATATATATATTCAAAAGAAATAATGAAGCTGGGCCTGGTGGCACACACTTGTAATCCCAGTACTTGGGAGGCTGAGAAAGGAGGATCCAGGTTCGAGGCCAGCCTCAACTACTTAGTGAGGCACTCCACAACTTAGGGTCTGGGGGTGTAGTTCAGAGGTAGAATACCCCTGGGTTCCATTCCCAGTACTACACACACAAAAAAAGACATAATGATATTATATAGTAGAAACTATAGTAAGACAAAATCTGAATTGGTGATTTTTATTACAAAATATAATTAAAATGTTACACAGTATGGCACTGAAGAAAGTAAAATAATTGAAATAGTGGGAATGATTGGAGAAAGGAAACTATTACATTATAATTATGCTGACCAAATCATTTCTTATAGCCAGTTATTAAAATATATCACTTAATGTTAAAAAATGAAGTAATAAAGAAGTAAATATATTAAAGGTATGAAAGTTATTTACTATGGCAATACAGTAAAGGAAGGCAATATTAGTAAAGAAAGAAGTATATACATTCCTTATCTTTCAAATTAGAAATTATATAACTCATATCAAATGAAATGAGGAATTACTGTAAATTGGAGAAATATAGTACAGAAAACACTGAAACAAAACTGATAACAGAGGTTTTAAGTGGTAAAATATATAAAAACTAATAAAATATGATCATACAATTAAAGCATACATGTATATAATTATAAATAATATAAATGAAGTTCATTTATCTATTAAATATGTTTTACATAGATTTGTCAAACAAAATTCAAATTTGTAACATATACAAAAGAATGGAAAAAGTAACCCAGGAAAAGTTGAAGTTCCATCAATATCTAAAATGTCCCATACAGAGCTCATTTATTAATGTTTGAGTCATGAGGGTTGTAATCACAGCAGTGAATAAACCCATTGTAATGGCATTCTCTGGCTGGTGGCCTGGGCTGGTAGGGTGTGGCTGTGGAGGTGGGTTCCTGGGGCTGTGGTCTTGGTTCTTCCTCCCTCCCACTCTCTATCTCTTGCTCCTGTGATGTGAGGAGCACAGTCCATATGCTCTCCCTCTGCTTCCCACTGCTATGCCCTGAGATTCTCGGCCCCTAGCCTCATATTGACTGAACTCCAAAGTGTAAGAAAATAAATCTTCTTTCCTCTAAGTTTTGTGGTCAGTCTTTTAGATTATAGCTTCAAGAATGCTGACCAACCAGAACAGGGAGATAGAGATGATAAGAGGAGGAGCAGGACCCAGAGCACAGGAGAGCCTCAATCTACCTATTGTGTTTTCCAAGTTGGAGAAACAAAGGTAGGAACTTAATAGACCTGCAGGATCTCAGGACATTTCAGCTGACTGCCAGCCAGCCAGAGAGTGGAGACCTCAGACTCACAACCACAGGAATTGGAGTCTGCTTACGCGCTGCCTCGTCCTAGTGAGAAAGGGGCATGCTCTCCCTGAGGTCCTACATAAAGGAGCTCAGCACTGCTGATGCCTTGATGCTAGCCTGATGAAACACATGTGAGACATCTGATACAGAAAGTAAGATGATAAAACTTGAGGTAAGATAGAAGAAATAAAATATGGGTAGAAAGGAGATGAATTGGGAAGGAAAGGAAAAATATAGTTTTAAAATCTAGAAATTTCGTATCCTTAGCTTCACCTTACAGAGCCTGCTCTTTCTTAGACAAAAGGTTTTAATGGGACACATTTTTAATAACAGTAGCCTATTTGGCCCGTCCTTTACTTGTTTTCTCAATAGGCCTAGCTTCACACCTGAAATTCCTGAGATGCTTGACAAACAAACAAAAAATCCCAAAGCAAGTCTCACCTTTTGTCAAACCCAACACCAACCAATGAAATGGCTGAAATGGTGAGAACCTGAACATTCAAAGAAAGGAGACAAGCCATCTCATGTCACCCAATCCCCACCATGTGCCCCCAGCCACCCTTCTCTGGTGGTCCCTTATAAGAAAAGGATTGCAGATATCCCAAGGCCCTCTCACTCCCTCAGTGGCCAACATTCTCCCTTGAACATGTATCCTCACTTTTCCTAAATAAAACCTCTGTCTTTGTCTCTGACACACATGTGCTGAGATTTTTTTCAACATGGAAGCCAAGAACTCTGAACCTTCCCCAAACCTGGGAACTCCTCGGGACTCTCCACAGAATTGTGTGTTTTCCCATGACAATCTCAGCTATTTAAACTACTAGGGCTGGGCCAATTTGTTATGGCTGCAAAAGAAAATTAAATAGAAAATAAAATAAAAAATAAATAAAGTGCCCAGTACTGATCAGAAAGCAGAGAATTGAATACTTGCATGTTTATGGATCCTGTAAACTAAAGTAAATGCACTTTCTAGAACCTAATTTTTCTATTAGTTTCAAAATAATTTAAATATTCATAGTATTTTAAATAAGATTCACTTCTAGAATGAATCTTAGCATCTGAAACATGGTATTCAGCAGAACCACTCTGATACTCTACCATTGAGAATTAAAACATGTCATGTACACAACATAAAGTTTACATTATATGATAAAATACTGTTATACATAATGGCTAAAAAAACAAAAAAGGAATAGTCATATGCACAAAACATATTGGGGAAAATACTCATCTGTGCTTAGTAGTTGCCCTTGGGAAGTAAAATATGTCACTCTGGTCATATAAATGTGTGTGTGTGTGTGTGTGTGTGTGTGTGTGTGTGTGTATAGAATTCCATCTTGGCAGCACATTTTAAAATGAATATTCTGCTGTCCTTGAAGAAGCAAATAGTCATATGAATTACTTATAAAGAGGGCCCATGGCAAAGGACTGTGGATGGGCTTTAGAGATTGAGGTCTATAGTAAAGATGGACCACTATAGCTTCAATGAACTGAATTTAGCCAACAATGTACTGAGCAAGGAAGTGGATTCTTCCCCAGGCAAACCTTCAGATGTGAACACATCCTGACCAACTGGATTGTAGCACTGTGAGGCCTGAGCAGAGGAGCCAGCTAGGCCATGGAGTGATTCTGACAGACAGAACCTAAGCTCATGTGTTGCATTCTTCTTTAAGCCATCTTATGGCAATTTATTAGAGCTGTAAGAGAAAAGGAACACAGGGTTCTTGCTGGACCATTTTCTTAAACATTGGTAGAAATATGTAGATAAAAATAGCAGTCATCAACATAACAGTGGAAATTGACTAAGGTGTAAAATTAGTACAAAGAAAGAATTCCCTGGTAAAAATGGAATGTTCAGAGACAATATCAGAGAACAGTGTCCAGCACAGGTGCATCAAGGTGTTTTGCTGGTAGCCTCATTGTCATAGTGAGAATTACATTCCCTTTGAGTATTTTCCATTCCTTATGTGTTTGCAGTTTTTTAATAGCAATCACACAATAAAAAGTTTAGTAATATAAATTCAATAATATAATAATATTAATTTTAGTAATATTAATTATAATAATATGTTTAGTAAATATAGAGTTTAGTGTAAATGTCATAATGACTCAGGCACAGATATGTACTGTTTTTCATGTTTGCATTTCTTAATTTAATTAATTAATGATTAATAAATTGCTGTTCACCAAACTAGGAATATTGTGATGAAGAGGTATATAAAAGATTCTGGTTTTTACAGACCTTAAATTCTCAGTGCATCCAATAGAATTCCAAGATTCAAATTGTTCATCAAACAAACTAATCTAGATTTTTAAAAAAATATATACGTAGTTACAGACCTAGGAGAAAGATTAGTGAACACAAGAGAAAAAGTCTATACCCTTTTGTTTTTGTATTCTCACAGATGGATTGGGTAATTAAGAAGGAAACCAATGCATAGTGTGGCTCCAGGCAGCAACCAGTGCTCTGCAGAAACATAAAGCACAGTCAGAGGGACAGAAAATCATGGAAAAATGGACACATTGCCAGGCGTGGTGGCACACGCTTGTAATCCCAGTACTTGGGAGGCTGGGACTGGAGGATCCGGGTTCACAGCCAGCCTCAGCTACTTAGTGAGGCTCTCTGCAACTTAGTGAGACCCTAGTACTACAAAAAAAAGAGAGAGAAAAAAGAAAAGAAAAATGGACACATTGCACTAAATACCATATTCTAGAAAGGTATAGCTCAAGAGTGATGCATGTTAAGATTCAAGTGCCATAAGGAAGAACAAAATTCTGTCATTTTCAGGAAAAATGGATGGATATGGAGTCTCAGAAAGTCAGTAGTTGAATGTTTTCTCTCATGTATGGAAGACAGAGAAAAAATAGGAAAGAAAAGGGACTTTGGATAATTGAAAGAGAGACCAGAAGAATAGTGGAAGGAGACAGCAGGAAGTGTAAAGGGGAAAAGGAAGAACTGATGACTCAAACAGTTCAACTGATGCTATGCCCATGCCTGAAGGCATCAGCAGTGATCTCACTACTGTGTATGGGGAAGGCGGGGAACAGGGTGGAACCTGAAGGGAAACACACCAAGACATGTGTGCATGTTTGCTTGTATGACTTTGAACCTCACTAAGATGTCATTATAATGCACCAGTAAAAATGTTTTTAAAAAGACCCAAATGAAGTGAGTGAATAAGTTGAGAGCTTATCCGATAGAAAAGCTTGATAAGCACCCGTGTCATGGTCGATACAGAATGTCCCCTCAAGAGCTCATATACTAAGCTCAGGATTGATGTGGTTAATGAGGGTTGTAATCTCATCAGCAAATAAAACCAGTATTTATCTGGGTGGTAACGGTGTGGCTGGAGAAGCTGGGTCCTTTGGGGTGTCGCCTTGGAGATCATATTTGTGTCTTTGAAATCCCTTGCTTGGTTGCTTTCTCTTTTTTGTGCTTCTGGCCTCAATGATGTGAGAATGAAGACTTGTGCTCCCCCTCTCCTCTTCCTGCCACCCCGATGCCAAGATCTGTGATCCCTGGCCTCATATGGCCTGAACCTCCAAATCCCCAAGGAAACTGTGAGGAAATAAATCTTCCTTCCTTTGCAATTATAGCAGTGAGAATGCTAAGAGAGCAGGCAAAAGCAAATGGCAAATTCTTGAGTTGGAAATGTATTTACCTGGTATGTTAGATGAGAAGTATCAGACCTGTGTAGCTGGGATTGCATGAGGAAGGAGAAGAACATTCACAGGCTGATTCTGAGTGGTGTGTAGAAGGCAGGTCATGTAAGTCTAATGGAGCCCCAGGCTGTGCCATCTCTCCTTTTCTCTCCTATAGTATAGTCCACAGAGAGGTGGGCCATCTTGACATTCTGGTCTGCTGCATGGACAACACTGTACTGACCTGTTCTGGCTTGGCAGGAGAATAGGGTCAAGAGGGATGCTGGCAGGGTATAGACAGGACTTTCTTGTTTTTTGTGAGTCTCTTCCTCTTCACTGCCTTCTTTTGCTTCCTATAACCATCACCCTAGAGAGACTTCATCACCATTGCAGCAGCATTACTACAGCAACAGAAGCTGAGTCCTGTTGGTAGTCTCTCCAGCATCTGCAGGACACGATTCAATTGCACCATCCACAGAGGGGCAAGTCAGTGTCTCTTTTCCTAGCCCTGTGCCTGTAAGGTCTCCTTTCTGAACTCAGAGACACTGGCCAAGGACGAGTTTCTCCTTCTCAGAAGTCTGAATCTCATTTCCTTAAGACACCTCACTTAAGTTTTTATGTTTATCTACCCCTACCTGTGACGGTTATTTTTAAAGTTATGTTATTAGTACATCACAATTATACATCTCAGTAGGTTCAATGTGATAAAAATATACATGCACGCAGTTCTCGGTGTGTTTCCTTCTACATCTCACCCTGATCCCTCATCTTCCCTCCACGTGTGTTAGTGATACCGTCACATATGGCCATAGTATTATCAGAACTGTTTCCTTCCTCAGTCCTCCCTCTTCCCCTCTGTAAGTCCCTCCCCTAACCCCCTTACACAACTCACATTATTTAAAGTCCCTTATGCATCTTATTTTCTCTCTAGATTTCACATATGAATGAAAATATACAACCTTTGACTTTCTGAGACCCGCTGATCTCAGTTCCATCCATTTTCCTGCAAATGACACAATTTTATTTTCTTATGTAGAAACCCATTGTGTGGATGTTTTTTTTTTTTTTTATGAGTCAACTGGGCTAAGCTATAGTGCTCAGCTGCTTGGTCAAATGTTCATCTGGATGACGTTGCTTTGAAGCTCTTTTGTAGATGTGATTAATATGCTTATAATATGAGTGGGGCTCTTCAAGTCAGTTGACAGTGTTTAAGAGCAAAAACTGAGATTTCCAGGACATTTTTTTGCAAGACTTGACATAGAAATCTTGCCTCCTGGCCTGTCCTATAGATTTCAGAATAGAATCAATATTTACATGAGTCAATTCCTAAAGATTTCCCCAAATAGATAGACAGTCGGGCATGTGGCCCTCTGTTGGCTCTGTTCTGCTGGGGAGCCCTGACTCATGTGCCACTTTCTTTCCCCTTCATCCCAGGTGTGGCGGCTCTTCCAGTAGCCACCCCTTGCATGATACCCTAGTGATCTCTTTAAACCTTCTCAACTACTTTTGTTTTTACACTTTAAATCCAGTGACAATTCTTTACATTAAATTCTCTCTGTTCAAATAACAAATGTGATTTCTGTATCTCTCTCTCTCTCTCTTCCTCTCTCTGTCTCAGCACTTAAATATCCATGACAGAGCCGGGCGTGGTGGCGCACGCTTGTAATCCCAGCATTCAGGAGGCTGAGACCGGAGGATCCGGGTTCGCGGCCAGCCTCAGCTACTTAGTGAGGCACTCCACAACTTAGCGAGACCCTGTTTCAAAATAAAGAATAAAAAATAGGGCTGGGGGTGTAGCTCGGAGGTAGAATGCCCCTGAGTTCAGCCCCCAGTACCGCAAAAAAAAAAAAAAATATCCATGACAGAAAATTGGATAAGAAAAATGAGGTACACATGCACAATTGAATGCAACAAATCCATAAAAAAAAGCATGAAATCCTGTCATTTGTAATCACATGACTAGAGGTGGAAAACACTATCTTAAGCAAAAGGTTAAGCATAGAAAGACAAACACTTAATAAACTCACTCGAATTTGGAGTCTAAAACTGCCCATGCCATAGAGGTTGAGAGCTACCAGAGGCTTGAGAGAGGATGGGGATAGGGAGTTGGAGGTTGGTCAATGGGAAAATGTCATAGTTAGATCGGAAGAAGAGTCCCAGTGATCTATGGCACAACATAGTAAATTTAATTAGCAGTGATGCAATATAAATAATATAAATATATATGTGTATTTCAAATAATATATATTTCAAATTATATATACATATTATTTTTTTCAAATAATTAGAAGAGAGGACTCTGACTATATACACTGTAAAGAAATGATAAACCATGCATGGTGGCACATGCTTGCAATCCTAGTATTTGGGAGGCAGAGATAGGAGGATCACAGGTTCAAGGCCAGCCTCAGCAATTTACCAAGGTCCTCAGCAACTTAGTGAGACTCTTTCAAAATAGAAAAACAAAAAGGGCTTGGGATATAACTCAGAGATAGAATGTCCCTGAGTTCAATCTGGGGACTGAACAACAACAAAAAAAGAATGTAAGGTCTTAAGATCATCAATATGATAACTACCCTGTGTTGATCATTACCAAACATGTGCATGAATTCAAACATTATGTTGTACCTCATACACATAGTTACAAATATTACATTTCAATAAAATATGGTAATTTTAAAAAGTGATTTCCATCTCTTAGTAGGACTCTGATGCTTTCTTATATGGTTATGGACATACAAGGGTGATTGGACGCTACTAGAGAGGTTCTGTGAAATGACCACTGCTTAGGACTCTGGCTTTAACAAGCATTCCAGCACCAATGAAAACATGATTTCCACCATTCATGCCCTTAGCTAGGCTTCCTCCTCAAATTTATTTTTACAGTCTCTATAAAAAGCTCTTTGGAATAGTTTTCTTCAAGATGGGTGCAGTAGCACACACCTGTAGTCCAAGTACTTGGAAGGCTGAGACAGGAGAATCATAAATTCAAGGCCAGCCTTAGCAATTTAGCGAGGCCCTTAACAACTTAGCAAGACTTTGCCCCCCCCAAAAAAAGTGTTGGCAGTGTAGCTTAGAGGGGTTCAATCCCCAGTCCTCACCCCCCCACACACACATAATATTCTTCAAATGGAAAGCCTTATGTGATTTAATTGAGATAAACACCAAAATAAGCTAAGCAAGGACTTAATTCTGTGCAGTGCTGCTGCCAGACTACTTTTCTTCTCGTAGTTCTCATAGAACATTCAATATTAACTTCTAGAGGTACTATGTAATTTTTTCATACAGAAAAATAAACCTGTCATTTAAGACCTCAGATTATCTTTTTTTTTTTTTTCATTTTCCTTTTTGTGGTACTGGGATTTGAACCTAGGAGCATTTTACCTCTGAATTATACTCTCAGCCCACTTTTTATTTTGAAGCAGGATCTAAGTTGTTGAAGGTATTGCTATTGCTAAGTTGCCGAGGCTGGCCTGAAACTTGTGATCCTTCTGTGTTAGCCTTCCAAGTTCTGGGATTATAGAGATGTGCCACCATACCCTGCAAGACCTTTGATTATCTTAAAAGATGTTATCAGAAATCTTTAACTGACCTACGGAGTTGTAGTTAAAATGTGTTATATTTTGCATGTTTGATGTGTATAATGCATTCATGGTTTGTTCATGGAACAAAACACAGCATTTTATGGAGTGTTAGAAATCCAAATAGACTCTACTTTTTAAATTTTCAGTTTCAATCATTTACACATATGTATATTATGCATACCCATTTTAGTACTTCCCCTAGAGCTTCCTGTTGTTCAGAATGCAATTAACATTCCCTCATGCCTCAGTGGGTAGGATCATGTAATTAAAATGCAAATTTCAACTTTGATAATTTCTCACTGAGCAGTTAAAAATAACTACAAATGTTACCATGACATCTACTATATGTCAATTTGTCAAAATACATCTTGAGGCTTGACAAATTAATTATACCACTAGCTAGATATCTGATTTCATTTTAGGGGACAAACTAAAAGTTAAAAAGCCAAGAAAATCTCCACTTTTGATAAAATAATATTATCTCCTGATTTATTAAAACTGTAAATCATGGGCTTTTTCTACTATGGAAATGGTAGGCATTCTAATCTAGAAAGAATTAATCTGCTTCATGATCAATAATATTAGATGCTGCTCCCCATATTTCAGAATAAAAATATAATTGAGTTATTTTAATCTTTGACAATTATGTCATAAGATCATACATCTCATCTATATTTTCTTTCTTTTTTTTTTTCAGTACTGGGGATTGAACTCAGGGGCATTTTACCTCTGAGCTGTACCCCCAGCCCTATTTTTCATTCTTTATTTTGAAACAGGCTCTTACTAAGTTGCAGAGTGCCTCATTAGGTAGCTGAGGCTGGCTGCAAACCCAGATCCTCCAGTCTCAGCCTCCCAAATCTGGGATTACAAGCATGCACCACCACACCCAGCTTTATATTTTCTTTACTAAGTAGCTGAGGTTGGTTTCAAAACTGCGATCCAACTGGAATTACAAGCCTGTGCCACCACTCCTGGCTTATATGTGCATTTTTTGGTTAACAATATTCTTCTTGAAAGAGAGTTTGGGGTCAAATGATGTGCACAATTGTTATTTTGCAAATGCAAAGCTGTAAGGTCAATCTGGATTATCTATTTGATCAAATTGAGAGATACCTAGGAAGCACCATGGGTTAAGAGACTTCTGGGTGTGTCTAGGAGGGTGTTTCCAGAGATGACTGACAGGTGGGGCAGCAAACTGAAGGGGGAAAACCTGCCCTGAATGTGGATGGCACTGTAAAACAAGCTGAGGGCCAGGATGGAACAGAGGGCTGAAGCAGGGGGAGACCACCCTGGGTGCAAGCCCATGACTACTGCACCTACCTGTACATTGGAATCCAGACACCCTGCTCTGTGATTACGCTGTCTGATAATATGGAAAATTATCTCACTTGTATTTTATTTCATTCTAGATGAGAAATCTTGGCTTTGTATTAAAGATATTGTAGAGAGTAAGTCAGACTTACATAAAGAAGCATCTGCAAGATATGATGTTCAATATCATAACAGCAGAGGGAGCATGACTATGAATCTGATTGGGATTTCTTCACTCCTAGACTTATAAGTTCTTTCTCTCATCACTTTGATTCATTTACAGAACTGTAAGTAGATCATTACTTTCTTTTTTTTTTTTTTTTGCAGTACTGGGGATTGAACTCAGGGGCATTCTACCTCCAAGCTATACCCCCAGCCCTATTTTTTATTCTTTATTTTGAAACAGGGTCTCACTAAGTTGCGGAGGGCCTCACTAGGTAGCTGAGGCCAGCTGCAAACCCATATCCTCCAGTCTCAGCCTCCCAAATGCTGGGATTACAAGTGTGCGCCACCACGCCCAGCTTGATCATTACTTTCTAATATATATTCCAACACATTACAAAATCAGTGAACATGAGGTGAGTTCCTTCTCATTTGTTGAAAGTTAGTACTTTCTAAAGAGAAATTTTGAGTTTGAACAAATCAAATGCTCATTTATATGTATATATATATACATATATATAGCGAATATATATATGATATAACATATAATATATATTATATATAACATATATAGCGAATATATATATATATATTTGCTATGCTAAAATATTTTTTGGCTACTATTATCAGGTAAGTACTTTCAAAATACTTAAAAGACTCAAAGATTAACATGGTGGTATAAAATACTTTAAGCAGCTGTTTTCACTGTGAAGTCACCACAGCATTCAAGGCCCTCTCACTTGTGCTTCAGAATCTTAGGAGTAGCTCAATAGGACAAAAAAAATGTGTTCTATACCGCTGTTTAATCAAGAATATCTAACATGGCTTGAAGTAGAACAAATATCATAACTATTTATTTTATCATTTTCTCCTGAAAAAATTCCAATACATTGATCCAATGGGGAAATCAATAAAATCTGATATCACTTACAAAGTAGGACACGTCTCTACAGTGTCCTCCTAACACATACGTGTGCACATACACACACACACACACACACACACACATACAGGCACAACATAATTTTTATCCTTCTAACTCTGTTCTGTGTTTAGATGACAACTTCTAAGTACTTCATGAATCTACTTCTTTGCCCTCTTGCTTCCTAGTGGTCCTTAGTGGGAGAAACACAGGAACAGAGGGAGATGATATCTACTTTCTAACTCTGTCTCTGCAGAGGTTGAGCAAGATCCTATGCAAAAGGATACACCTTCTGTAAAGCTTTCTTATTCACTAAACTATACTTAAATGACTCTTACAATAGCTCTATCCCCTTATATCTGTAGGACTACAAACTGCCTCCCCCATAATTTTATACTCTTTTTAATCTTTCAAAAGTGTGCCTGTGCATTTTTAAATAGTTTCTTAATTTTAATATCCTCAAATTACCAGTTCAATTTTCTTTAGCTTTCTCTTGTCTATCAAGACCTTACATGATACCAGAAAAAAAGCAAATAATATCCATATAAAACAGGCTTAAACATGAAAAACAAATGGTTAAAAAAACCCAAAAAACAAAAAAACAAAACAAAACAAAAAAAACCAACTATTGTCCAGTCACCAAGAGCAGTGTCTGATCAACAGCAATCAACACCTGGGACAACCATCTTAAGCCTGCAGCAAGGACACCTCAGATCATGCCTCCCACTGGAATCAGAGCAGCAGGGATCTCTACATTAAATTGCACCTCCAGGGTATGCCGCTATACAAAGCGCAGACTCAGTCAGCCGCCCTTTAAGCGACTGGATAAGAGCAGAAGTGTGAGAGTGAGCCGGTTCACACAGGGCATAGAGAACTTCCAGGCACCCTACAAAATGCCTGGTATATAGATTGCATTCCCACCACCAGCAAAGGCAGAGAGAGAGACGCAGACAGGCCCTGTGGAGAGCTCCGAGACAAGCTTGCAATGGGAGAGGCATCAGCAGAATTGCTGCCTGCACTGACAGAGCAAATAAGAATACCAGAGACACACTAGAAAATTTAATAGGGTGATCAGACATTTAAAAGCTGAAAATATCCACTCAGATGCAAAAGGGTTGCAGAGGCCAACTCAGCTCTGCAGTTATAAACTAGCAGGGTTTTTGTTTTTGTTTCCTGTTGTTGCTTTTTGGTTTTGTTTTGGTTTTTTGTTATGTTTTATTTGTTTTTATTATGTTTTCATTTTGTATTGCCTTGATTTACTTATGTTTGTTTGGATGATGGGTTGCCTTGATATTTTTTGCTTAGTTTGTTGACTCTCCTCCTTATCCCTTTTACAAGCTTCCCTCCTTTTCTCCCATCTATATTCTTCTCCTCAACACTTTTTCTCTTCTCTTTTCTTTTTCCTTTTTTCCCTGTCTCATATCAAGACCATCTCATTGTACCACACTTAAAACTCTACATTGACTACCAGAATCCCCCCACATATCTACCATCTCGAATCTTTACAATATATCACCTCAACACACTAAATCTCTTATTCCACTGGACTATACCCTCTACTTTACCCTATTCTTGATTCATTACTGTGACTTCTCACCCAACCCTTACCACTGAACACAACCTGTCCCTGTATATACCAGCGGACACCTCTAAAGCCCCACTGCAGAGATTGGATGAGAATGCTTGCAAGAGTAGCAAAGATATAAACTTAAGAACAGGGGAACCATGGGCAATGAGCCACCACAACTCCTCAGTAACACATCTCACCAACCCAGAATGGCAGAGATTACCAGAAGAACAATGCAGAGCCTTAATACTAGAATGAATACAAGATTGTGAGAAAGAATGCAGGGAGAGTTGGAAAGAAATAAAAGAACAAATCAACAAAGAATCTGACACCCTGAACAGGAACCAAGGAGAAGCATTGAAGGAAGTGAAAGATGCAATAACTGAAGTCAAGGAATCAATACAAGCTATAAACAGTAGATTAGACCACATGGAAAATAGAATATCACTCTTAGAAGATGATGATTCCAAAAACTAATCCATAATACATAATTTAGGAAAAAAAATTCGACAGTATGAATTGGACATTGATGAGATCTGGGCAAAATATAAAAGAGCTAACCTAAGAATAATAGGCATAGAAGAGGGATTAGAAGTTGAAATAATGGAATAAACAATCTTTTCAAAGAAGTAATATCAGAGAATTTTCCAAACATAGAAAGAGAAGTTGGCACACAGGTACAGGAAACATACAGAACTCCCTCAAGACAAGACCAAAGAAGAGGTTCATCACATCACATAATAATCAAGTTGACTAATGTAGAGGCTAAGGAGAGAATTCTAAAGGCAAAAAAGGTAAAAGACCAAGTAACATTTAGAGGGAAACCAATAAGAATCACTCCAGACCTCCCAAATCAAGTCATGAAAGCCAGGAGGGGCTGGAGCAACATATTCCAAACTCTGAAAGAAAATAACTTGCAGCCAAGATTCTCATGCCCAGAAAAACTCTCTCTCAAAATTAATTGGGATATAGAAATCTTCCATAACAAACAGAAACTGAAAGAATTTATGTCTTCCAAACCAGCACTAGAGAAAATACTCAGAGATTAACTACAAAGAATAACTAACTAGTAAATGTCAGAACCAGAGAAACAATAATTTCCAGGAAGCAAACAATTAAGCAAAGAAGAATAAACACCACCAAAAACAGAAGTTCAAAACTCAAAATGTTAGGAATTAAAAATCATCTCTCAGCTGGGCGTGGTGGTGCATGCTTGTAAACCCAGCACTTAGGAGGCTGAGACCAGAGGATCCGGTTTCGCAGCCAGCCTCAACTACCTAAAGAGGCCCTCCACAACTTAGTGAGACCCTGTTTCAAAATAAAGAATAAAAAATAGGCCTGGGGGTATAGCTCAGAGGTAGAATGCCCCTGAGTTCAATCCCCAGTACTGCAAAATAATAATAATAATAATAATAATAATAATAATAATAATAATAAAAAAATCATCTCTCAATAATCACACTGAATATAAATTGTCTCAACTCCCTAATAAGAAGGCACAAGGTAGCAAAATGGATTAAAACCCAGAATCCATCTATATACAGCCTGGAAGAAACACACCTTAAAAGCAAAGATTCCCACAAACTAAAGGTGAAGGACTGGAGTAAGGTAATCCATGCCAATGGAACTCAAAGACAAGCAGGAGTAGCAACCATGATGTCAGATAAATTAGACTCCAAGCCTAAGCTTATCAGAAGAGACAAAGCAGGTTATTTTTTACTAGTAAAAGGAATAATCCAGCAGGAGGAAATAACAATTATCAACATCTATGCCCCAAACATAGGTGCAGCCACTTTCATAAAACAAATTCTGCATAATATAAAGACACACATAGATCCTAATACTATACTAATACTGGAAGACTTCAATATTCCTCTCACGTCACTAGACCTATCTTCTAAACAAAACGTCAGTAAAGATGCTTCATACCTAAAGAATACCATAAATCAAATGGACCTATTAGACACATATAGACTCTTTCACTCAACTACAGCTGAATTCACATTTTTCTCAGCTGCCCATGGAGCCTTCTCCAAAATAGACCACATTCTGGGCCACAAAGCGAGCACTGGCAAATTTAAAAAAATGTAACATAATTCCCTGCATCTTTTCAGACCACGATGGAGTGAAACTAGAAATCAACTCTAAGAAGGCCCAGAGTAGCCATGTAAACACATGGAGACTGAACACCACACTGCTGAATGAGGAATGGGTCATAGAAGAAAGAAGGGGAGAAATTATAAAATTCCTCGAAACCAATGAAAACAGAAACACAACATATAAAAACCTCTGGGCCACCTTGAAGGCAGTAATAAGACGAAAATTTATAGCAATGAGTGTGCACATAAGAAGAACAGAAAATCACCAAATATATAACCTAATGACACAGTTCAAAGCACTCAAAATACAAGAACAGAATAAGCCCAAAGCTAGTAGAAGACAGGAAATTATGAAAATCAGAGCAGAAATTCATGAAGTAGAGAATTTAAAAAAATACAGAAAATCAACAAAACCAAAAGCTGGCTTCTTGAAAAAATAAACTGGATAGATAAACCATTGGCTAACCTAACCAAAAGAAACAGAGATTCAACCTAAATTACCAAAATAAGAGATGAAAAAGGTGATATTACCACTGACAGTATGGAAATACAGAGGATCATCAGAAACTATTTTGAAAAACTATACTCCAACAAAATGGAAAATCTAGAAGAAATTGACAAATTTAGACACATATAACCTTCCTAAATTGAGTCAAGATGATATAGAAAACTTAAACCGACCAATAACAAAGAGATAGAAACAGCAATAAAGAGTTTACCATCAAACAAAAGCCCAGGGCCAGATGGTTTTCCAAGTGAATGTCATAAAACATTTGTAGAAGAGCTAATCCCAATACTCCTCAAACTATTCCATGAAATAGAAAGAAATGGAACCCTCCCAAATATATTCTATGAAGCCAATATCACATTAATGCCAAAGCCAAATAAAGACAGCTCAAGAAAAGAAAACTATAGGCCTATATCATTGATGAACTTAATGCAAAACTGCTAAACAAAATACTAGCAATGCGCATTCAAAACCACATCAAGAAAATTATCCACCATGACCAAGTCAGGTTCATTCCAGGGAATGCAAGGCTGGTTCAACATACGAAAAACAATCCATGTAATTCACCACATAAACAAACTCAAGACAAGAATCACATGATCATCTCAATTGATGCTGAAAAAGCATTTGACAAGATCCAACACCCATTCATGCTAAAAGCACTGCAGAAAATTGGAATAGAAGGGACATACCTCAACATCATAGAGGCAATATACAATAGGCCTACACTCAACATCATATTAAATGAAGAAAAACTGCAAGAGTTCCCACTAAAAATAGGAACAAGACAAGGAATTCCATTATCACCTCTTCTGTTGAATATAGTACTTGAGACTCTATCCAGAGCAATAAGGCAAGAAAAGGAAATCAAAGGGGTAAAAATAGGGAAAGAAGAACTAAAACTATCCCTCTTTGTAGATGACATGATACTATACTTAGAAGACCCAAGAAAGTCAGCAAAAAAGCAGACAGCTGATCAACAAATTGAGCAAAGTATCTGGATATAAAATCTATCTTAAAAAATCAGAAGCTTTCCTGTGTACCAACCATAAATCCACTGAGAAAGAAATCCAGAAAACAATTCCACTCACAATAGCACCCCAAAAAATAAAATACTTAGGAATAAACCTGTCCAAAGAGGTAAAAGACCTCTATAAGGAAAACTATAAAAAGTTGAAAAAAGAAATTGATGAAGACCTAAAAAAGATGGAAAGATCTACCATGCTCTTGGATAGGCAGAATAAATATCATCAAAATGGCCATCCTCCCAAAAGTGATCTACAGATTCAATGCAATACCCATGAAATTACCAAGGTCACTCCTCACAGACATAGAAAAATCAGTCCTCAAATTCATTTGGAACAACAAAAAGCTCAGGATAGCCAAAGTAGTTCTTAGCAACAAGAACCATGTAGGAGGTATCACAATACCTGACTTCAAACTCTACTACAAAGCACAGTAATAAAAACAGCATGGTATTGGCACAAAAATGGATACATAGACCAATGGAGCAGAATAGAAGATTCAGAAACAGATGCACGTGCTTACAGTCAATTGATTTTTGATGAAGGAGCCAAAAATATACACTGGAAAAAAGATAGTCACCAACAAATGGTGTTGACAAAACTGGTTAACCATATGCAGGAAAATGGAAATAAACCCCACTTTCTCACGCTGCACAAGAGTCAACTCAAGGTGGATCAAAGACCTGGAAGTCTGGCCAGAGACCTTGCAGCTACTTGAAGAGGGCAGAGGCCCAACACTTCAACACATAGGCACAGGTAAAAACTTTCTCAACAAAACCCCAAAAGCACAGGCAACTCAAAGGAAGATGAATACATAAGACTGCATTAAACTGAAGAGCAGCAACAGAAACTATCAAGAACCTCAACAGAGAGCCCACAGAGTGGGGGAAAATTTTTGCCAGCTACTCTTCTGATAGAGTTCTAATATCTAGGATATACAGAGAACTCAAGGAAATCACAGCTAAGAAAACAAATAACTCAATCAAAAATGGGCAAAGAATCTAAATAGACACCTCACAAAAGAAGAAATACAAACGGCCAATAAGTGTATGAGGAAATGTTCTACATCATTAGCAATCAGAGAGATGCAAATCAAAACTACTTTGAGATTTCTCCTAACTCCAATCACAATGGCAATCATAAAAAACATGAACAACAAATGCTGGCGAGAGTGTGGAGAAGTAGGAACCCTAATACATTGTAGGTGGGATTGCAAATTACTGCAACCACTTTGGAAAACAGTAGGGAGGATCCTCAAACAAATGGGAATGAACCTACCATATGATCCAGCAATACCACTTCTTGGTATGTACCCAAAAGAACGGAAACCAAACTGTCAGACTGATGTGTGTGTGTGCATTTATGTTCATAGCTGCACAATTCACAATTTCCAAACTATGGAAGCAGCCAAGATGTCCATCGAAAGATGAATGGATTACAAAACTATGGGATATGCACACAATGAAATTTTACTCAGCCATAAAGAAGAACAAAATCATGTTATTTGCAGGGAAATGGATGGAACTGGAAAACATTATGTTAAGTGAGATTAATCAGTCACAAAGTGTAAAAAAGCATATGTTCTCCCTAATATGTGGATGCTAGGGAGAAGATGGGGCATAAGAGGGACTCCAGATGAAAAAGGAGAAACCCTCAATAAACAAAGAAGTTGACTTAACTGAAGGTGATGGATGGGGGGGGGGCATAATGCACATGATGTACTTTCCCAAATATATCAAAGTGAATCACTAAAGTGAACTTGAGAAGGAGGGAGGGCAAGGGATTGGGATAAGAATTGGGGAAGGGGTTAAATGAGAAGTGTGTGTATATTTGCCTTTATCAGCTTGTACCTAACAAAGATGTATGATTACAATGCACCAATTAAAAAAAAAACACAAAAGACTATTTGGGGACTCAGATCAACTGAAGACAGAATTTAAATGGAAAAATATTATCCTTCCCAAACTGCTAGAACTTTGGGAGGAAAGTGTGGAAATTCGTGGTCTTACTTCCTCAGTTCACTCTCACTCTCCGTGTCCAACCTCAGCAATCACTGAAAACAGTTTGTCTCTGTCACCATGAACTCACAGATAAAGTCAGAGAGCAGCATTAATGGGTTATAAGTAAAAGCAATACATCACATTACATGAGATGCAGCTAAGAAGTATTTGAAATAAACTATAACTTTCAAAATACATTAATAGAGTAGATCTAAAAATTTAAACATATATTTCAAGACTCTAGATAAAAAAGATTAAATCAAGCCAAAGCCAAAAGAAAGGAGATATATTATCTTCTGATCTATAATCAGAGTAAAAGAAACAATGACATAGAAAAAGGAAAATAATGAAAAATTTTTTAAAAATCAAGTTATTTTGGGGGAACAATCCTTTTTCCAGACTGATAAATAAATAAAAAAAAGATACAGATAATCAAAATCACAAAGGCAAAAGGTTCATGAAAATAACAGGAGAGAATATTTTGAATAAATGTATGCCAACAACGTAGATAAGTAAAATAAAATGTATGCATTCCTAGAAAGACAGAACTCCCAAATATTACCAAAAAATTAACTTGATAACCTCATTGGCAAAGGAATTTAAAAATGATATAAGATTATTTGAATAATCTGTACAAAGAGTTCCCAGTCTGGATAACAGTACTGGAATAGTTGTAGCAAATGTTTATTGAAAAAAATAATATCAGTAATGTTATGTTTATATATTAATGTATCATTTCCAATCACATCGGCATGCATAAGAAGAGAGAAGAGAGGGTTGGGGTGTAGGGGTAACCACACAAAGAGGGGTTGTGTGCATATATGAATGTATCACTTTGAATCTCACTATGATATATAACTAGAATGTATCAATAAAAGTGACAAAGGCAAAAATACTGAAAATGACATGAATAAATATATATTCCTTTTCCAAAAAAGTAATATTATTATGCTACAGAAAATCCTCTAGTAAATTCAAAAGGGAGACTACTTCCCAACTCATCTATCAAATTAACTTTTCTCTAAAAAATTCTTAACTATATATATATATATATATATATTTTTTTTTTTTTTTTTTTTTTGCGGTACTGGAGATTGAACTCAGGGGCTTTCTACCTCCAAGCTATACCCCCAGCCCTATTTTTTATTCTTTATTTTGAAACCGAGTCTCACTAAGTTGCGGAGGGCCTCATTAAATAGCTGAGGCTGGCCGCGAACCCGCATCCTCCGGTCTCAGCCTCCTGAATGCTGGGATTACAAGCGTGCGCCACCATGCCCGGCAAAAATTCTTAACTATATTTTAAGAAATTGAATTTCATGATAAATAAAAAAGTCAAGATATGATTGACTGTGGCATATCTGAAATATGCAAAGTCCGTTTAACTTTTGAAGATTAATTAATAAAATATACCTTACTAGTAAAATAAAGGGCAAAGACACACTATATCAATAGTCACAGAAAAGGTATTTAATTAAATTTAACATTCATTCTGATAATCTTCTCAATGGCTGGTAATAGAAGTTTCAACTTGATAAAGTATATCCATAGAAAACATTCACCTAATATTATACATTATATTAAAATGTTGCATTCCCCTGAAATTGAAAACAAGGTATAAATTTACACGTTCACCAACTATATTTGCATGGTATTGGATGATCTCACCATGTCATAAACCAATAAAAAGAAATAAAATATATCACTATATAAAACAAGAATTAAATTTACTTTTATCCATAGGGAACATAGGTGTCTACACTACTAGAATTTAAGAGTGAGTTTTGCAGATATATAGAACATAAAAGCAATATAGAAATTATTTGTTTGCTCTACTCTAGAATTATTGAAAATTTAAATTAAGAAACAATGCCATTCTAAACATGAGAAAAATATGAAATGCTTATGGATAAGTTTAATAAAAGATGTATGATATCTATATACCAAAAGCTGAAACTACTTTTGGGAAAAATTAAAAAGGACCTAAGAACCTTGGAGAGATAGACCATGTTCCTGAATGTCAAGATTTAATAATGATGACATGTCAACTTTCCCTGGATTTAGTTATGGATTCAATGCAATTCCAATGATAATCCAATGCCCTTTAAAAAGTGTGTAAATTGTCAATTTGGATCTAAATTTCATGTACAAATGGCTAATAACAAAGCTCATGAAATGTGCAGAAATACAACACACACACACATACATACACACTCATAAACACACACACGTGCACAAACGCACACATACACTCATAAACATGGCTTTCCATTGTTTACATAACCTTTCTTCAAGTCTTACAAAATGTAATACATTTCATCTTCATTATCATAACTATTTTTTGCCTGACTAGTTGTGGTCTCTTTTAGTTCAATTGTAAAATAATGTTTATATCTATTTTTTCCTATGAATCTTTTTCTATAAAAATTGATAGTTTTTTTAACAATAATTTTTGGATAGTTGCTTTTCAAGTGTTTATATAGAAAGACTGCTTTCATGAAAAAATC
>PVLC010000394.1:79850-221927 GCA_004027655.1 Graphiurus murinus
ACTGGGGATTGAACTCAGGGGCATTCTACCTCCGAGCTACACCCCCAGCCCTATTTTTTATTCTTTGTTTTGAAACCGAGTCTCACTAAGTTGCAGAGTGCCTCACTAGGTAGCTGAGGCTGGCCGCGAACCCGGATCCTCCGGTCTCAGCCTCCCGAATGCTGGGATTACAAGCGTGCGCCACCACGCCCGGCTGAAAAAATCCTTCTTTAAATAACAAAATGTCAACAAATTTTATTGTCAAGTATTATAAAATAGACTTCAATAATAAATCTACTTTAAACTAGATTATGTAACTCTGTGATTTATTATCAACATTTATACATTAAATATATGAAGAACTAAAAGAAGTGTTTCCTCGACTTGAAAAAAAAAAGATTTTGAAATCTCACCCACTCAAAATAGACTAATTGGCAGTCTTGTTAATAAAGCATTCCATTTCGTTTGAAATACATATACAAGCATAGACATAGACATGCACATATCTTCAATAGAGTTAAAATTGAATTACGTAAAATTGAATACTTGTGTTCTATTAGTTTATACATTTTAGGCTTATTGATTTTAACCAATGCTTGGACCAAGATTAGAAAATCGAGGGATATGAGCAGACAGAGTGGCTGCACTGGGCATGTGAGCTGATACTTTCACCAACACTCTGTTACTGGAGGACAGTAGGTAGGGCTGGATCAAGTTGGAATGCCAGAAAGTCAGCTGTTCTTACTGTAGTGTAGTAACCACTGGTTTTCTTGAGTAAGTGCTACTTGAGTTCAGCAAACCTTTGAGGAATATTCTTATTTGTGAAAAGTTGATTCTGACTATTTATGCCAGTTTTTAATTTTTTTCTTTTCTTTTTTCTTTTTTCTTTTTTTTTTTTTTACGGAGAAGGTAATTTGGGGAGGGGGGCGGTTGAGGGGCTCCTGGAGATTGAACACAGGTCCTTTCTTAATGCACAATAGGTAAGTGGTTCTATCACTAAGCTACATCCACAGGCACTATTTTTATTTCATGTTAAGATAGAGTGTCACTAAATTGCCCTGGCTGATGATGAACTTGCCATCCTCCTATCTCAGCCTCCCCAAGCTAGGATTATAGGCTTGGATCACTACATCTGCAAAAGCTATCTTTTGGAGGTTCTTAATCCTCTGTCTTCCTCCTTGATACTCCAGAAATGGATTTTTACAGTTTTCTTCATTCTTTAGCTCTCTCAAACACATTAAAGACAACAAATCACCTTTAACTGTTTTGCAGTCGTGTATGTACATCTCTATAATAATGTGCCCAAATTATTATGAAGAGTCCAATACGAGTATTAGGAAACCAAAGCAGTATTCTTTTTGTTTTAAAGGTGTATCACTTCGTGTGTGTGTGTGTGTGTGTGTGTGTGTGTGTGTGTGTGTGTGTGTGTGTTACTGGAAATTAGACCCATAGGCATTCTACCTCTGAGCTCCATGCTTAAACCTATTTTATTGTTATTTTGAAACAGAGGTCTTGCTAGGTTACAGCATGCTGATCTCAGACCTGTGATCCTCTTTTCCCAGCTTTTCAAGTATTCAAACTATTAAAAATGACTTCTGATATCATAAAGCACTTGATAAAGGGAGCGCTTTATTTTAAAAATGTTACTTTTGATAGATATATTTCAGGATGGAGGGATTCTAGATAAAATGTAGAAAATGATAAATGCCATAAGTTATGGTATATACAGCAACGTGGGACAGATTTGGTTGTCTGAATGTACATACATTGGCCTCATGATTTCATGCCCATGGACTATCACTGCTTTATTTTACAGCAAGAACACCATCCACTTTCCATGATTTTCAATGAACATATATCAGAAGAAGTGGAATTCAGTGAGTTCACTAGTTAAGTGCATCCGATCAAATTGTAATAGAGGAAACACATTTGCATATCCCAGATGCACAGGGAGAATGGAAACTGAGCAAGATAGTGAACTAGGGACACACTTGGGTAATTTCAAATGGAGACAGTGATTAGATTTGCTCAATTATTAATGGACTTTATGGACATATATTTATTTCAGTTTTGAACTTCTCTGTGATTCTTTTGTAAATCTACATTTTGACCCCATGTCCTCTTGTTGACCTACAATTTGGATTGTATTTTGTTATTTCTCAAAAACAAGAGAGCTAAAGACATTCTTGAATTTTTCTTTAATCTCTGCATGACATTCTCCCTTCTTGTGTTTTGTTTCCTCACATGGTGTATAAGCTTGGACACCCACCTCTCTTCTTGTGAGAGATTTCACTGGAAGCCTTGTATATCCTGGACTGAGGAGAGGCCCCATAGAGATAATCTTTAGCACTGGCCTCTTGGCCTCTGCTGCATAGATGGTGGAACCTTTCTCCAGGCCTTTTATGATTTGTTTTTATTTTAACTTCTCAGATTGGGGTAAAGGTACTACCTGTGTAGTACAAACTCAAATCAAAATCTCTCAGGAAGCAAAGTAATAATGATCATGTCTCTTGTACTAATTTCTTTATTTTATTTTATTTTTTTGTGGTGCTGGTGATTGAACTCAGGGGCATTCTACCTCTGAGCTATACCCCCAGCCCTATTTTTTATTCTTTATTTTGAAACAGGGTCTCACTAAGTTGCGGAGAGCCTCACTAGGTCACTAGGTAGGTGAGGCTGGCCGCGAACCTGGATCCTCCAGTCTCAGCCTCCCAAATGCTGGGATTACAAGCGTGCGCCACCACGCCTGGCTTCTTGTACTAATTTCTTTATTTTTTCTTTTTTTCCTTGTTAGTACTTAGAACAGAATGCCAGGAATATGGGGGGGTCTTTTCATTGCATATCTTCTTCTATTATTTTAACATATTCATATGTTTAATCACAAGCATGTATGTAAAGATGCACACACGTGCATATTTATTTCTAATTTAAGTTTTAGAAGTGTACATCAAAATTAAGTTAGGGGAAATTTTGGGGAAGAAAGCTACACAAAGTGATTAATTCCAAGGCAAAAGTCATATTTGAATGGTAAATCTAAGTGGGAAACAGGATTGTATTTTTATTTCAATTTCTTCAAGTGGCTCACACTTTATTACACAGGAAGCATACTCTATTCTCTTACTGTACTGTTTTCATGCTTTTCCTATTATGCATATATGTTAATGCTGAACTCTAAACTAGTCCTATTTCTTCAAATACTTCATTTATATGATGCAAAGTAGTAAGGGAAAAGTCTACTGAATTCTTGATTTTGGCTTTTTAACATGATTTTTTATCATGATTTCCAGAATTGTGAGATGCTGAGATGTGAAAAAAAATTCAGCATAACTCATAACATTAAAATGCTAACAAATGAGCCG
Organism: Graphiurus murinus; assembly: GCA_004027655.1. Taxonomy (NCBI): domain Eukaryota; kingdom Metazoa; phylum Chordata; class Mammalia; order Rodentia; family Gliridae; genus Graphiurus; species Graphiurus murinus. The sequence goes on from PVLC010000394.1 coordinate 83,189, forward strand.
GATGTAGTGGCGCACGCTTGCAATCCCAGCATTTGGGAGGCTGAACCCGGAGGATCCGGGTTCGCAGCCAGCCTCAGCTACCTAGTGAGGCCCTCCGCAACTTAGTGAGACCCTGTTTCAAAATAAAGAATAAAAAATAGGGCTGGGGGTGTAGCTCGGAGGTAGAATGCCCCTGAGTTCAATGATCAATCCCCAGTACCGCACACACACACACAAAGAATGCTAACAAATGAAGAAAAAGCCATGGATAATGTCATGACTTGCCTGTGGTGTGAGCGTCCCCCAAGAATTTATTTGTTGAGAACTTGGTCCGCCAGTGCTGTGATGTGGGAGAAGACAGAAGATTGCAAGGAGGTGAGCCAGGGGGAGCAATGAAGCCCCTGGAGGTGCTACCGCTGAAGGCACTGAGTAGTTTGCCTGGGACTCCTGTTAGTTCTGAGAGTTGTTGGAAAAGAGCAAGCCATGTCTCTCTCTGGCTTCCTGTCCTGCCATGTGGTCTCTTCCTCTTGAACTTGGTCCTGACTCTTATTCCATATGCCATGGTGTCATGGAACCAAGGGGACCTTACCAGAGACTGAATCAAAGGGGTTACCAGGCTTGGACTTCCCCTTAAAACTGTGAGCTAAATAAACCTCTTTTGATATACTGCCCAGCCTTAGGTGTTTAGTTATAATAATGGAAAATCAACAAACACACTGATGTATGCCTGTGCTTAGTATATATAGATGTGTGTTAGGATATTATATGTAGCTAGGCATGATGGTGCATGCCTGTAATTCTAGTACTTGGGAGACAGAAGCAGGAGGCTCACAGATTTGAGGCCAGTGCATGGTAACGTAACAAGATCCTGTTTCAAAATTTAAAAAGAAATAAAATAGGTCTGGGGATATAGCTCAATGGTAGAATGCCCCTGGATGCAATTCCCCATACCACACACACAAAAAGAATATTATATATGTATACAGCATTAGAATATTAAAAACTTTTAAAATTTATTCTATATAGTAGTCAGATTCTCATTAATCTCACTCAGAATTACTCTAAACCTGGACAAATGCAGAGATATCAGGGAGTGCTGTTTTTCAGGGAGCTGCTTGTACAGTGTTAAGGTAAAATGACTAGGGCCTGAGGGGCCCTCAGCAGACAAAACCACTCAGGTCTCATAAGCAACCTCAGCCTTGTTTGATTTACAAAGATCTATGAAGCAATTTGTGCTATTTCTTGAAAATGCTTATGTTGAAAAAAAACCACAAAACTTAAGATGAGCCAATCATGACTAGCCCAAAAACATATGACTAAAGACTTTCTAATAGAATAACAATGCTATTAATGCAACCAACCAAATAATTTATTTTACTTTTGCATTTTTCCTCAGAAATACTAGGCCCTGACAATTGGTCATCAAAAAATGAGACAAATTCAAAAGGAAAGAGAAACTATAGTTTTAAAATCTAGAAACTTCATCATCCTTATCTTCACCCTACAGGGCCTGTTTTTAGCCAAAAATCCTCAGCAGGCCCACACCCTTAATCATAAGGGCCCATCCCTCTACCTGAGATTCCTGAGAATCTTCGTAAGCAAAGAATCTATAAGGAAGGTCTGACACTTGGTCAAACTCCATATCACCCAGCCCAGCCACCACCCACTGAGGATACTGAGGAAGTCCAGACCTTCACCCCTGCCACGAGCTCCTATCCACCCTCTAGGAGGTCTCCTATAAAAGAACTGTGAGACCCCAAAGGTGCTCCCTTCCTCTTGAGGAGATGAGCTGGGAAACAAAGGGAAATATATTTTTAAATTCTAGAAACTTCCTAATATTTAACTATACCCTACAAGGTGTGTCCTATTTTAGGCAAAAGCCTCAATAGGCCCACACCCTTAATATAAATCCACCCTGCCAGATAGATTCTAGCTTAAGCAAAAGCCTCAGTGAGCCCACACCCTAAATCAAAATCACGAAGGCCTCTCTCCCCACCTGAGATTTCTGAGATGCTTAGCAAACAAAGGCTCCACAAGGGATGATAAGTGACCAGCTATTGTTGTCCAGAACGGGAGGATTAAGAGGAAGTCCAGACCTCCACCCCTGCTGTGCTACCCTACCCACCCCCCCACCCCCCATGGGTTCTATAAATGAGAACTGTAAAAGCTGCTGGGACTCACTCTTGCTTGACTCTCGCTGCCCACATAAGCGCTTGGTCTCTCTAGAGATTGCCCATGTTCTCCCTCAAACGTGTATCCCTCACTTTCCTAAGCCTCTGTCTTTGTCTCTGACCAGCACATGCTGAAATTCTTTTCTGCCTCCAAAGCCAAGAACCCCACACATGGAATTATCACATTTTCCCATGACAGACCTGTTTTCTGTACCATAAACAAGGACCTCAATGCCCTTATTTATTTATTGCAGTGGAAAGACACGCCTCTCTCCAAACTGCATCTGTCTAACATATCATAGGTGCCTCAAAGGAGGAGTGATAGGATGCCCTGGATGGAAAGATGGAACACCAAGAAGTGTAGGTATGCCGAGTTCTCCAAAGCCGAGCTCTTCTTGGGAGCATTTTGATTATGCCTGGCTTTGTGGACTCATGTCAGAATTTCTACAAAACATACATTCTATATTCGAAGAAACAAGTGTAGAAATTTAGCAACAGTAATAATTACAATAGCATATATTTAAAACTTACGTGTGATTATCATTTAATCCTCAAAAATCAACTTAAGTAATTGCCCTTATCTAAATGTTCCAGATAAGAATACTAAAGTTTAGATAAGAAAGCAAGTTGTTTACTTCTGATAAGTTGAAGAGTATTTAAAAATTGTTAACATTATATTTTTATCAAAGTAATAATATATAAATATCTAAGATAGCTTTTTGCAAATAGTAAGATCAATTAAAATCAACTTGTTATTTGTAAATTTTCAACTGACCTTACCACTTATAAAGATAGTCTTTCTGTAAAGGTATCTTAGATATTTATATTTTGAGCAATGATTTCAAACAAAAGTTGATATAAAGAGCAATACATTTATACACTTTATTTGACCAATAAGACATTATTTTCACACTGCACATTAATTTAGATTAATTTGAAATACCATCAACAAATTGTGAAAATACCTGAAACTTTGAGATCAATTTAAAGTATGTCTTCCAAAAGTTAAGAAAGATATACTGAAACTGTCTCATGAAAATAGTACCACAAGTTCTTAAACACAGTATATAGTATCACAGATTACTAAATACTGCATACAAGTAAATACAATTATTTTGCCAAAAATAGGTCCTGTCTTAGTTTACTTAGATACAATTTTTAAAAACCACTTTTTAATGTGATCAGAGAAACTGATATATTAAATATCTTCAAACAAATCTCTTAAAATTATTTTTTCTCTAAGTATTTGTGTATAGAAATCAGATAACATTAAACTGAATTTTTATACATGATACAACTAAAGAAATATGTGATTTGATTTTCCAAGCATTACTTTGCTCTTACCTGCTGATTTACAGGAAAGTTTCTGTTGATTTTTTTAATCTGTAATGATAAGTAAATAAATAAGTGAGAATAATAAGGATAAAATAGGGTCCCCCAAATTTTATGAAGGTCTATTTTTAGTGAGTAAATATATCAATATTCCATCTTGACAATCTGAAGTCACTGCATATAAAATAATTTTAATTGGCTGTCATAATTATACTATTTTTCATATATAAGCATTTAGCAAAATATTTCCATTTAATATTTTTGCACTTATGAAAAATTGAAAGTCTATGTTTCCATGCAATATTAAGTGCTTATTTCCCCAAATGTAGAAAGTAAGTTTCTACAATTTATTTTTTGTACTTTGAAGTCATATACTGTCCAATTTAACATTCAAGAGAACAGAGGAGAGGGACTGGTCCAACACCACAGAATAAAGTACCCATTTCAAAGTATTTTCAGCCAGGATCCCAAATATCACACAACATTTATTTTAAGACAAATTAATGAATTATGTTTTATACGTATTTAAAATGAAACTTGAAAGAAATATGCCTTATGTAGTATGCCATCAAACAAATTTTAAAAATCAAGTGAAAATGAATATCATGTTTAGGTACATGACCTCATGTAACATAAGCCTTTGCTCAATAGTGCTCTTGCCAAGTAAAACCAATTATTATTTTTCACTGGAGTTATAAAGAAACGTAATGCTAACACCATATGGTTTAGACCTACATTACACTAAACGCAGACTGTTTTCACTTATATGTTTTTGGTTGACTGTGTTTGTTTTTTCTTTGTTTAGCTCCCTTTTGTCCTCCTGATAAATGTGAAAGAGCTGGCAACATTATGGTAAAAGGCACAAAGTTAGAAAATCACAAAATTGCTCATCTGCAGTTATAGTCTGCCCTGCAAGGTATTTCTCAATTAAAATGTAAAATAAAAGATAAGGTGGAAACATATATGTTTTAGGAAGGGCTATGTACAGAAAGACTATCTTTATTACATTGTTATAAGTTAAAATAATTTCAAAATCTTTTCCTTTTTGGCAAGGACTCTGTTAGGGATTTCTAAAACTCCTAGTACCTTAGGCTAATATCAGGAGTTTTGAAGTGTCAGTTTACTGAGCTGGACATAGCGGCACACACCTATAATCCCAGCAACTGGCGACTGGGGAAGGCTGGGGTGGGAGGATTGCAAGTTTGAGACCAGATGAAACAACTTGGTGAGATCCTGTCATAAAATAAAAGTAAAAAAGGTTTGGAAATGTAGCTCAGTGGTAGAGCACCCCTGGATTAGGCCCTCAGTAACATACACAATCTGATTAGTAAACATCATTTATTAATCAATCAGAAGAAAACAACATTTTGTTTTTTTTTTACAGTACTGGGAGTTGAACTCAGGGGCATTCTACCTCGAGCTATACCCCCAGCCCTATTTTTTATTCTTTATTTTGAAACCGAGTCTCACTAAGTTGTGGAGTGCCTCACTAGGTAGCTGAGGCTGGCCTCGAACCCGGATCCTCCGGTCTCAGCCTCCCGAATGCTGGGATTACAAGCGTGCGCCACCACGCCCGGCTAGAAGAAAACAACATTTAATACTTGTGGAACTATAGTTTTTTGCTACTTCTTATAGATTGTAATAAAGAATTATAAAATTCAGCTGGCCATGGTGATATACACCTGTAATCTCAGTACATGGGAGGCTGACATAGGAGGATCAAGGTTTGAGGTCAGCCTCTGCAATTTAACAAGACTCTGTTTTTATTTATTTATTTATTTATTTTTGTGGTACTGAGGATTGAATCCAGAGGCATTCTACCTTCGAGATACACCCCCAGCCCAATTTTATTTCTTATTTTTGAAACAGGGTCTCACTAAGTTGATGAGAGTCTCACTACTTGCTGAGGCTGTCCTCGAACCTTTGATCCTCCTGTCTCAGCCTCCCAAGTACTGGGGTTACAAGAGTGCACCCCCACGCCCAGCTACAAGACCCTGTTTTAAAGTAAAAAATAAAAAGGCCTGTGCCATTGTGCCAGGCTTTTTATTCTTAAGTAGTTTTCTGTATTGGTATTACATACTATTACTGCTAAGAGAACAAAATATATGATATATTTACTCAACTATTAGCCACGATTGTGGGAATAACGATTTAGATGGACAAAATTTTAAAAATAAGTAAATTCAAGAAAGAATATATTAATGATTAGTTAGAATGAGTAAGCAGTGAAATAAGCCAAAAACCAGAGTAGTCTAAACAGAATAATGTGTAAGATGTTTGGAAAATTATGAAATGACCTTTAGAAATTGTTTCTAGATTTTTTCTAACATATAACAAGTATAATAGTAAGACAATTAAGTATGACACAGCGTTACTCATAGTAAGTCAACTACTGAATAACTAATATGGTTGAAATTGCAAGTACTAATAATCTGTGTTCCTCTTGTCCAGCTGATGCATGCCACCTTAACTTTAACACCTTTTAACTTCACATACGGCTCATTTATTTATTTATTTTTGGTACTGGGAATTAAACCCAGTGGAATTCTACCTCTGAGTTAAACCCCTAGCCCTTTTTATTTTTATTTACTTTATTTTTTATTTATTTTTATTTTCAAACAGGGTCTCATTAAATTGCTAAGGGGCTCATTAAATTGCTGAGGCTGGCCTCAAACCTGTGATCCTCCTGTCTCAGCCTCCCAAGTACTAGGATTACAGTTGTGCACCACCATGTCCAGTTTATTTAATTCATTTATTTATTGAAACTGTGCTGCTATATTGACCAGGCTGGCAATATTCCTGTCTCTGCCTCCCAAGTCGCTGGGATCACAGGCATGGACCATCAGCCCAAAGCACAGTGCTTTGTTAGAGCTACTTGATAGTAGTCAATTTTTCTTACCCCAGGACTATGAGAAAAATGTCCAGATAGAGTAAGATAACACTTTAAAACTGCCACCTGTAGTATTAATAACTTTATTTGGTAATGGGATGATTTAAGCTTCTTTTCACAGCTCCAACTATGTGTTGGGGTAAGATCAGCTACTCAAGTTTGTTCACACATTAATCAAATGTGAAAGGAACCAGTCCAGCCATTGCAGCCACAAGGGCAACAAGGACATGGTGCTCACCGGGCTGGGGTGTGGGCCACAGCAGGAGAGCTGGCACGTTCTCTTGAGGGTTTTCTTGGGGAGTCATACACACAAAATAATTGGTAGAATTTTAAATCTTTACATGCCCAAATCCATGTTAAAGATAATTCTGATCTTTCCTACAGTGGAGTAGAACAATATAAAATATTCCATTTTCCAGTTACTATATTAACATTTTAAAATAAAAGAATAAGAAAAAAATGAACATCTCACATCTCAAAAATTTGCAAATCTAAAATGCATCAAAACAAAAACTGAAATATAACTGTTTAGTAACAGTGAAGTTTTTGCTTTTCTTCTCTCAACCTGAATTCTTCAATCATTCATGACATTTTAAAGGATTATAACCACCTCGGGTTTCAGTATTGTGTGTGTGTGTGTGTGTGTGTGTGTGTGTGTGTGTGTGTGTGTGTGTACAGATGTTTCTAATCATTTACGATGGGATTACACCACTATGAAGCCACTGTAGATGGAAAATGCATCCATGTGCCTAACCTAACAAATATCACAACTTGGCCGCACAGTTACACTGTACATTATTGCACCCATATCATGAACTCAAGAAAAGATCAAAAATCAAAATCTGAAGTATATCTTTTACTGAATGCATATTTCTTTGTGTCATTAAAAAGTTGAAAAATCCTAAATGGAAGCACTGTAAGAGGTGCAGTATCCTGTTTGTCAATTGGACATAGAATACTTTCTTTTACATTTATAACTATATCTCAGGAATCCCAAATTATAGATGAACTCTTGGTATAGATAATATTAGCAGTAATTTTTAAAAGTACTTATCTTATAATTATAACAGTATCAGTAGTATCAGTAAGATATTAAACTTTGTAAGATAAAGTATTATAAATGTTTGTTCATTTCAATTTCAACTTCTTTTAAGTAAACCATTATCCATATAATTGAGATAGTGTTGAATTAGATGTAGTAAACTATTAAACCATAAATAGTATGTTCTTAAGAATTAAATATGTTCCTAAAACAAAGTTTTTTTTTTTGTTGTTGTTGTTTTGCAGTACTGGGGATGGAACCTGGGGCATTCTACCTCTGAGCTACAGCCCCAGTCCTATTTTTTATCTTTTATTTTGAAACAGGGTCTACTAAGTTGTGGAGGGCCTCACTAAACAGCGGAGGCTGGCTGCAAACCCGGATCCTCTAGTCTCAGCCTCCCAAATGTTGGAATTACAAGTATGCGCCACCATGCCCGGCTCCTAAAACAAAGTTTTTAAAATTGCCACTTTGGGAAACAAAACTAATTCTAAGTGAGTATTATGGAAATTCTGTATTTTCTAAACCATCTTAAGTCTGGTCTTCAAATAAGAAAAATGAAAGAGTTTCTAACAATTTTCATCTTAGACTTCTTGGAAACCAATGGTATTTATGTGTTACCAGAACAAATAATTGTGTTATAATTAACCAAGAAATTAACATCATCTTGAGCAATGTAAAGACAGTGCCTGAACATGAAGGTTATAGAGATGAAAGAACATAATTGCTGTTCCCACGATGAAGCAATTGCTTGTGGAGCACAATTATTGAGCTATTAATCCTCAGGCTATAAAGGTGGCAGAATGACTGAGACTGAGATTACAAAGAGCAAGTGATATAAACTACTACCACATCAATTGCATTGAGATGAAATGGAGCCTCTGGTAAGGCTTTTAATCCAAAACAGAATATGTAACACATCACATATTCATCTTTGCTTGATCTCTGGAAGATCGATTCTCACTAGCTACTAATGTGGACACATTTTTGGTTTTTCTTTTCTGGTCCCAGATAACAGACAATTAAAGTTCCTATCTATGAAAATTCCCTTTCTGAGGCCCAGAGTCTATACTTGGCTGGTGAAACTCCTCTTTGGCAAACCCTGTTCTATGGGCACTGAGAGCCTTCCCAGCCCCAAGCTCACTGGGTTTCCCGGGGAAAGCAGAGATGAAGAGAGTGAGGATTAAGGTCCACTGAGGCACTTGCCATCCAGTACAGCGCACAGGCCAGCGCCCACAAGACTTCAGAACTGAAGCAGGTTCCAGATCCCAGAGCAAATAATTGATTCTTCTTCTTCACACACACTGGGGTATTCCCCATCTGTTACCAAAGCTAGGCTTGGATATAATGCTTCTTTCCTAACAAGCACTGAACTAAAAACTAGAGGATCCTGTCAGTCACTTGACCCTGGGATACTCCTGGGACATCAAAATTACCTGCTTCAGGAACTAGCATCCTTTTCTCAGTAGTCCCCTTAAAGTGGAGGGCCGTATCTTACATCTGCCTCGCTTTGAGGTCTGACATGCTGGAATGGTTGCTGTTACTAAAAAGAGTAATTTCCTCTGGACACTTTGCTCCATCCTTAGTTTTTTATTTATAGCAATAGTAACTACTTTGACATTTTTATGGCTCTTTGGAAGTAGACTCTTTTAAGATGGATCCTGTATTTATTGTTGCTGGTGTTTCCTGTCCCCTTGGGGTTCTGGATGCTTTCTTGAACAGTCACATGAAGTAAACACATAAATGTTGAACAATAAGTTATATAATTTGTACTCCTTTAGGATAACTTTCTCGGATATGAGTCCTTCTTAAAACAATACTCTCTATTGTTGCTACATGAGCTATATCAGATTTTAATTGTTTGCTGTTAAAATATACTGGCTACTCTATATAGACATGATTTGAGTTAAGAATGGGGAACACAAGGGATGCCTGCTTGCAAGTGTAGGAAGACACAATTTCTGTTGCTTAATTTTTCAGGAAGTCCTCTCAATCTCATAATAAAAACACAAAGTATCCTTGAGTCCTTACCTATAAGCAAAGCATGAAATACAGAAATAGGCAGGGTAGAATAGGAAACCACTGTTCTTACACAGGAGTGGAGAAGGAGAATTTCCTTTGCTACCTTAACAGAAGACATTTATTTCAAAGGCAATAAAACGTCTAACCTCTTAAATCACAGACCACTTTCCAAATGTAAGTTAACTTCTGTGACCTTTGAGAAGAAAAAATGCTCAGCATTTTGCTTGCAGTTTCAGTGGATTTATAGACACTTTGAGACATAATAGAAACTTCCAGAGTATAAGAAAATTAATACCATGGCATAATAAACAAATCTGGTGTGATGTGCTTGCATCAGGTAGTAAGTGCATCATGAATGCCCCCCCCCCCCCCCAGAGAGGTAAGGGCAGCCTAACAGACCTGAGCCTGAGCAGAGAGTGTTACGCAGAACACTCTGCATACCCAAGAAATGTAGATGCCAGAGTCATTTACAAACATAGGAACTGATTTAATAAGTCATACATATTTTGAAAGAAGACATCTAGATCCAGGATGATGTGCTTTATAGAAGAGGAAGAAAATCTAAGTAGATAGTGTTAGTTTCAAATTTTATTTGAGGACACAATATTATATTAATTAAGATCCCACAACTTTATACATCATATCTATGGTGAAAACCAAACACTTTAAAATTGAATGACTAGTTATTCTTGTTGTCTGCTGCAAGTGTGCTAAGGCAATGTCTCATGCATTGAAGCATTTCTAGAGTTATCCTTGATTCCTTGGATGCTGTACGCCCTTTGGCAGTGGAAATTCTGTTTTCTTCTATCCTTTAGATTCCAAAACATGCATTTCAATTCTACAAATGACATAAACTATCCCAAAGAAAGTTTAAAAGGACAACTTTGCACAATATTTACTTTAAATGCTATTCATTAAAATTACTATTTGAGCCAGGTGTGGTGATGCATGCTTGTAATCCCAGTACTTGGGAGGCTGAGACAGGAAGATCGTGGGTTTGTGGCCAGCCTCAGCTACTTAGTGAGGCCCTCTGCACCTGGATGAGACCCTGTTTCAAAATTAAGAATGAAAAATAGGGCTGGGGGTGTAGTTTGGAGGTAGAATGATGCTAGGTTCAATCTTCAGTTCTGAAAAAAAAATGTCATTCAAAATTTAGCCTGTACCATAATATTCACTTAAATGAGGATCTCAGATTTGTTTAAGGAAAAAGTGAACTATGCTTTAATTTCTATTTTTTTCTAGAATCAAATTCAAATTGGGACATTTTCTTCTATGAGAAATTGCAAGCAGACATGATGGAATAGTGAACAATTTGAAAAGTAAAATAAAATGATTTTATTTACAATATCATCAAAATGAATAAAATACTTAGAGAATAACTTAACCAAAAGGTGAAAAATTTTAAAAGTAGACTACATCCAGAATGCAAATGATAATAATGATAATAAGTGCTGGTGAGGGATCGTTACACACTGTTGGTGGGACCGCAAACTAGTATAACCACTATGGAAATCAGTGTGAAGGTTCCTCAGAACACTGGCAACAGGTCTACTACATGACTCAGGGACACCACTCCTCAGTATCTTTCCAAAGGAATTGAAGCTAGAGTATCATAGTGACGTGTGCATATCCGTGTCTGTAACAGCACAATTCACAATAGCCAAACTATGAAACCAGTCTAGGTGTCCATCAACAGATGAACCGAATGGACAGAACAAAGTGAAGGGCCATATGTGGAAGCTAGAGAGAAACTGGGAAATAAAAGGGACTTCAGACAAATGATGAGAGAGACCAGTAGAATAGAAGAAGATGATTGTGGAGGGGAAAAGGGAGAATTGAGGAAGGAAACAGCTAAAACAATCCTATGTATGCACATAGGATGTGAAGTTATCAATACCAATTTCAGTGTTATGAACAGGGAGGGAGGATGGGTGGTCTGGAGGGAGGCACACGGGTGCTGTGTGCTTGTACGTTTCGTTTCTATCACACTGAATCTCATTATGACATATGGTTCCAATGCACTAATAAATTTATATTTAAAAAGTTAGATTAGGGAGGAGACTGGCAAGATGGCATCTGAAAGAAGGAGCTGAACCTACCATATGATCCAGCAACACTCCTTCTGGGTATCTACCCAAAAGAATGGAAACCAAACTATCAGACTAATGCATGTATATCTATGTTTATAGTCACACAATTCACAATTTCCAAACTATGGAATCAGCCAAGATATCCATCAACAGATGAATGGGTTAAAAAACTATGGCATATGTATACAATGGAATTTTACTCAGCCATAAAGAACAAAATTATGTCATTTGCAGGGAAATGGATGGAACTGGAAAACATTATGCTAAGTGAGATTAGTCAGTCACAAAATGTAAAATATCAGATACTCTCCCTAATATACAGAAGCTAGGGAGAAAGTGGACCTTAAGAGGAACTCTAGACAAAGGAGAAATCTTAGATGAGCAAAGAAGGTGACTTAACTGAAGGTGATGGGGGCAGGGGGAGAGGGAAACACCCTAGTGCACATGATGTTCATTCACAAACATATCAAAGTCAAGCTCTAAACTGAACTTGAGAAGGAGGAAGAGTGAGGGAATGGGGCAGGAATTGGGGAAGGGTTAAATGAGTGGTGTGTGCATGTATGCCTCTACCATCATGTACCTAACAAACATGTATGATTACAAAGCATCAATAAAGTGTGTGTGTGTGTGTGTGTGTGTGTATAAAGATACCATTCCATGTCTATTTATTTTACAGCATTATCATTATGTCAGTGCCTCCCAAAGCAATCTACACATTCAATAAATTATCTTATCAAAATCTCAATGAGAATTTTTACAGATGTAGGAAAATCCTTCTTAAAATTCCTACAGAATCCCAAGAGACCCCAAATTGCCGAACAATCTCAAAAGAAGAGAAAAATGCTAGAGACTGTCACTTTTTCTTATTCCAAGTTCACTACAAAACTGCAATAGTCAAAATCATCTGGTATGGGTCTAAAGACAGGCATGTAGACCAGTGGAATAGGGTCCAATGAAACCCCCTCACATGTACAGCAAAATGATTTTCATTAAGGGTGCCCAGACCATTCAATGAGAAAAACACAGCCTTGCTCACTAATGGTTCTGAGAAACTGGATATCTATATGTAAAAAATTAATGGTAATCCTTCTCTTACAGTATATACAAAAATTAAAGATGAATTCAATTCTGAAACATAAACATTAAAACTGTCTTTTAAGATGTATATAATTGAGATCCTAAAAGAAGATTGGAATTAAGAAATATGAAATTGCTGATAAACCCCAGTGAAATGATGGAGGGCATCAAGGGGGGGAGATGGATGGGGAGAAGGAAATCTGATGAAGGAAACACTTCAGTTGACATGATGTGATGTACATATAAAATATTATTGATGCCAATCTCAAAATAAGGGAAGGGGAGGTGGTGGGGTAGGAGCTGGCAGGGGTGGGGCTCATCAAGTACTGAGTGTGTGTGTATGTGTATGTGTGTGTGTGTGTGTGTGTGTGTGTGTGTGCGCGCGTGTCTATTGCTCTGAACTTCATCATGATGTGTGATTACTACAATGCACAGATAAAAATAAATGAAATTGCTAATGATTCCCAAGTAGATAAACATTAAGCTGCAGGTCAAAGAAAATCAATAAATTTTAATTTCACCCAAGTGAAACTGCTAAAAACAAAGATACAGAAAAGTTACTGAATTCAAAAAAGGGAGAAAGAAGCACTATTTCAAATAAATAAAATAGGACTAAAAGAAGACTTTTGGAAGAAAATACTCATGACTATGTAGTGTCTTGATTTAGAAACATTTTCCAGAAATTTCTAGAAATGAACTGTCTACTAGGTTCAGACCTGGAGGGTGGTATATGTTTGAAGAAAGGGAGGTGCAGACTCATGTGTGGTTTGTTTCCTGTTGGCTCCCATTATTCCACTGCCTACCCTACACTCTGGTGGAGCAGAGATGCACCTATGATCAAGGGTGCAGGAACAAAAACAGCGTCCTCAGAGAGGAATGTCCAAACATTAAAGCCAGACACCTTTGAGGAATGAGGCATCCGGCAGGCTCATTGGACTGGGGAGTGCCTCAGGCCTGCCACAAGTGTCATCCCTCAGGACCCCGCTCATTCAAGCATGCATGGGGCAAGCTGGTTGTGCCAACCACACCCTCACTTTCCACTACCGTCTTCCTCAGTGGGCATGGTATGGAGAATACAAAGAAGGATATTTCAGTAGAAAAACCAATATATGTATCATACAAAAATAAACATTAGAGAGTGGACTAATCAAAGAGCCCCAATAAACCAACTTTCAACGGAGAAATATTATATCTAGGTTAACATTTCCACTGTATAGTAAATTCTTCTCAAAAATATGTTTGTTCTCCAAGGGTGCCTCGCCTCAGGACTGCAGGATCTGCTCTGACAGTTGTAGAGCTGAGCTCAGCCCAGATGAACAAAAGGAACAAGAAAGGACAGTCACTTCAAAGAGGGCCATAAAAAGGTGAAAACGTGAAATGTCACTTGATGTGTGGTCAAAGAGGAACCTATTAAAAAGATAATCTAACCAATTAAATGTCAAATAGTAAAGAGTGTATTAGTAGTCAAATATTGAATTAGGTATTTAATGAGCAGCATTTTATCACTTCAAGAAGTCAATCTAGCTGTATGAGAGTAAAGAATCATTCACATTCTTATTTTAGATACTTATACTAAGAAATAGTCATCAATGTCTTCTCTGATTAGTATATAAATCTCTGAAGACCACCATTATATTAATGACTTCTCAATGATGCATATTTAATATTGATCTATTCGTATATTATATAAAAACAGAAAAAACATCTACTCATCTATTAAAAGTGGATAAAATCAGAATATAATTGCTGTCATAGGAAAATGCTTATGACTAAATGTTAATGGAACAAAGAATAATTCTGCATACATGAAGATGTAATTTTGTTTTATATGCATAAAGAAAAAGATGTGTTTTCATGTATATGTAATGTACACACTCATAAAAGGTCTAGTAATAAGCATACCACTCATATTAATACATATTTAACTTTTATATTATTCTGCATTTTACTAAATTACTAAAATTAAAAAAATAATAGAGGCACATATTTTAAAAAACTTTTATTCACTCTATCCCTCTAACCAATTTTTTGTTTGTTTTATTTTCTAAAAAACAATAGGCCCCAAAATATAAAAAAAGTCCGATAAGTGCATAGGGAAATATTCTATCAGAAAGTGGAGTTTAAATAATATTTTAAGGGAAAGAATAAACCAAATACCTGACAGGATAAATACTTTTTTAAGATCTTAGACTTTATTACTGAAAATAGTACTTGCTGCATATCATCTTGATGTTAATTTTTGAGGCCAGATTTCATCTCAAAAATATATTTCAAAAAAACTCTATTTCAACAACATGGGAACAAATATAACAAATATGGAATGCGTATATTATTGAATATTTTTTGCACATATACACACACACAATCAAATGTTACTCATCCATATAGAACAAAATTATGTAATTTCCAGGAAAATGGATGGAACTCGAGAATATTATGTTAAGTAAGACTAGCTAGTCTCTAAAAATTGAATAGCTATATGTTTTCTCTTACATGTGGAAACAAAGGTAGCATCATAAGGAAGAGGAGAGACTCCAGTGGGGTGATAGAGGGGATTTAGGGAAGGAAGGAGGGAGAATGAAAACACAAAAAATGTAACAGTTGGAAAAATGCTATGTAAACATAAAAAATTACTAATTCCAATCTCAAAGACGTATAGAGGGGAGGAGGGAGGAGCGAGACCCAAAAGTTAGTGCTTCAAGAGATGTGTGCATGTATGTTTGTATGTTCCAATCATACCTCAGTATGATGTAATTATATTGCAACAAAGAAAAGTGTATAAGATAAATTTTTTCATATATTTCTTATACTCAAGGACTGAAAAGATGATGATTCTACTGTTTTTAAAAGAGAGTAGTGACATTGACATTGTTATATTCACATACGTACACATAGTCAATGGTAGTATTTCCTCAGTCTTCTCCTGCCCCTTCCTTTAGACCACCCCCCTGGCTCCACTGAGGTTTCTCCTCCATTATCTGGAGTCCCTCTGGTATCCCAATTACTCCCTAGCTTGTGCATATTAGAGAAAACATATGACCCTTCACTTTTTGTGACTGGCTAATCTCGCTAACATAATATTCTCCAGGTTCTTCCATTTTCTTGCAAATGACATACTTTTGTTCTTCTTTATTGCTGAGCTGAATTCCATTGTGTGTATTTCCTATAATTTTGTAATTCATTCATCTGTTGATGGACACCTAGATTCGTTCCATAATTTGGCTATTGTAAATTATGCTGCTATGAACATGGGTATGTATACATTACTGTAGTTCTCTAATTTCAGGCCATTTGGAAAGATACCCAGGAGTGCTACAGCCAGATCATATGATGGATCCATTCCCAGTTTTCTGAGGAATCCCCACAGGCTGATCTCCATAAAGGCTGAACTAATTTTCAACCCCACCAACAGTGTAGAAGAGTTCCTATTTCCCCACATCTTCATTATCATTTATTTATTTTTTCCATTCTGGTTGGAGTTAGATGGCATCTCAGTGTAGTTTTGATTTGCATCCCCCTGATTGCTAATGATGTTGAAGATTTTTTCATGTATTTATTGGCCATTTGTATCTCTTCTTTTATGAAGTATCTATTCAATTCAGTTGCCCATTTCTTGGTTGGGTTATTATTTATTTTTAATGTAGACTCTTTTAAGTTGTTTGTATATTCTGGATAGTATTCCTAAATTAGAGGGATAGTTGTCAAAGATCTTCTCCCATTTTTGAGGCTTTCTCTTTAGACTATTGATGATTTACTTTCATGTGCAGAAACTTTTTAGTTTAATGCCATCCCACATATTAATTCTTATTTTAATTTTCTGAGCTTTGGGGGTCTTGTTGAGGAACTTTCTACCTGTGCCTATATGTTGGAGTGTTGTACCTATTGCCCACCTCTAGTAAATTCACAATCTCTGATATAAAATCAACCTAAAAAAAATCAGTAGGTTTTCTATATGCCAACCATAAATTCACTGAGAAAGAAATCCAGAAAAATTCCATTCACAATAACCTCAAAATAAATAAAATACCTAGGAAGAAACCTAACCAAGGAGGTAAAAGGCCTCTACAATGAAAATTATAAAATACTAAAGAAAGAAATTGAAGAAGATCCTCAGAAGATGGAAATATTTTCCTTGCTCTTGGATAGGCAGAATAAATATTATCAAAATGGTCATTCTACCAAAAGTGATCTACAGAGTCAATGCTTTCTGCTCCAGATTATCATAGTAAACATGGCTAAATGTTTCCAGCAATACCTATGTCACCTCCTGAATGCTGTGTTATCTCAAAAATTTCTCTACCAGTTTAATTCATCTATCATCTTAAATTCAGTATCCTAGAAAGTCTTAGGGCATGGACAAAACATAGACAAGTTTTGTTTTGTTTTCATAGACATGGATGATCTTTTGTCCAATACTCAATAGAGTCCTCATTTCCCTGGGGAACCTCATGAGCACAGTCATTGTTGTCCATTCTTACTGCATTATGGTCTTCTGAACTCCCACCAGAATTGCTAGTTAAGCTCTGTTTACAACATTCTAAGCCTTCTCCAGCCTTCATTTCCAAAGCTTTCCAAAACACATGGTCAGGTTTGGACACAGCAATGGCTCCCACACCTCGGTACTAATTTCTGTAGTAGTCAGCTTTTTCCCTGCTATGACCAAATAACTGAAGGAACAGCTTAGGGAGTAAAGTTTTACTTGGCTCACAGTTTCAGAGATTCAGCCAGTTCATGGTTGGCTGATTCCAAGGCAGAAGCGCCATGGTGGCAGAGCATGGCAGAGGACAGTTGCTGGGCTCACGGCAGCAAAGAAGCAGGGAAGGAGACAGAAAGGGTCCAGGGACAGATAACGTTGTAATGCAACAAGAGTCACAGGTGCCATCACAAGAGCTTTTCTTGGGGACATTCCATATCCAAACCACAGCATGCATTTGCTTATATGCTTATGTGTTATTATATGCTTATTTCCATTAGAGAGGAGGCATTGCTTCATGAAGGCAAAGAGTATCCATTTCTGCTAAATACACTTCAATTTTTTTTTTTTTTTTTTTTTTTGCAGTACTGGGGATTGAACTCAGGGGCATTCTACCTCTAAGCTATACCCCCAGCTCTATTTTTTATTCTTTATTTGGAAACAGGGTCTCACTAAGTTGCAGAGGGCCTCACTAGGTAGCTGAGGCTGGTCGCGAACCTGGATCCTCCGGTCTCAGCCTCCCAAATGCTGGTATTACAAGCATGCACCACCACGCCTGGCCAAAATTTTAATAAATTCATGCACTAAGTTCTCCAAAACTATTTTGAATAAATAAATGAATAAAATCAGGAAGCTGATAATCATGACAATATTTTAATATGTGGAATTTATATATTTAAATGTATTTTTATTTTAGATTGATTTTGTGTGTGTGTGTGTGTGTGTGTGTGTGTGTGTGTGTGTGTGTGTGTTTTACTGGTGATTGAACCCAGGGGCATTCTACCTCTAAGTTACACCTGTAGCCTCATTTTATTTTAAAACAAGATCTTGCTAGGTTGATGAGAATCTCACTATTGCTAAGGCTGTCCTCAATCCTATGATTCTACTATCTTGGCCTCCCAAGTACTGGGATTACAAGTGTGCACCACCACACCTGGCCTAGATTAATTTTAGACTTACAGATAAATTAGAAATACAAATAAAAAAATTTTCATCTACCACATAGCTAGTTCCCCTTACTATTAGCATCATATATTTCATTTCTAATGTCCATTTGTTACAATTAGTGAGTCAATATTAAATCATTATTATTCATACTACACAATGAAACATTCCTGTAATTCCAGTATGTGGGAGGCTGAGACAGGGGGATTGTGGGTTTGAATCCAGCCTCAGGAAGTTAGCAAGACTGTCAGAAACCTAGCAAGACCCCATTTCAAAATTAATGATGATAATAATAATAATAACAGTATTAATAATAATAATGATAGGCTGCTGTGAGTATAGTTCAGAATAGATTTTACCAAATATTCCTTTTCTGTTCTAAGATTGAACCAGGTAACAGATTACATCATGTCTCCTTAGCTTCTCTTGGTTAGAGAAGCTTCTCAAACTTCCTCTTGTTTGAAGACATTTTTGGTCCTGAGGAGTAGCTGGCCCAGTGTTTTGTAGGACGTTCATCACTTAAGATTTGTCCAACTTTTTTTTCATGCTGAGCCTAGGATTATGGATTTTTCAAGGAATGCCAAAGAACCAAGGACCAATGGCACAGGGCCATTTTTATCACATCTTTCCTATATTATCATGCTAACTAACACCGCTGATATTAACCTCACCTGACTAAAATATTTTTTGTTATGTTTCTCCACCATAAAGTTATACATGTTCCTCTTTTCCTTTTACACATTAGAAAAAGATCACTTTGCATTAGGAAACAAAGTTATGAATGAAAATATATTTAGTATTGTATATATTTATTAGATATACTAACATCCACAACAGGAAAGATTGAATTCCTCATTGTATTGCAATCTTCTCCAAGATGTAGGGCAAAGATTAGTTTCCTATTAGTGCATAATGGATTACTTATCTCTAAAAATAATATCTTAAGGACTATGGTATTTAGCAATTGCATAAAAGTATCTTATTTTAATATTATTATAACCTAGTAAAGTAAGAATGGTGAAATGTCACTTTTTGAAAAGTAAGACACTAAGGAACTGAGCTTTTCTTAAGCTGTTTAGTGTGGCTGATTTGCATTGTTTTTTCTATATTTCAGTTGGTAAAACCAGTCCAAGAAATGGGTTTTCTGACTTATAAGTTTCTTTAAATAAAATACATATTTTATATTTTTATTTGAACTTTGAATGTTATTCAGTGCAGCAATGTATGAGTTATTGTGAAACATAACCCTTGACTAATCTTCATAATAAAATATAATATCATTGAGCACTTTCAGTAAGATTTTGTAAGGATTCACAGAATCCATAAATACATGTCAAGACAATAATGAATCCTTAAGATATTTGATTTCACGATAATGCCAATAACAAAATCTTAAATATTTGATTAGTATCTATTTGTTCTAAACAGTTTTGCTTTTGGAAACAGGGACCAGGGCAGGGAAAAGTCTCAAATGATGTGGTAGAGAGGAGTCAGTGATATTTCTATTGAAGAAATAGAAAGCAGACTGCAGCATATGATACTTGCCTCTATCTATTTGAGTAAGTGTCAAGTGAGAGAGGAAGTTAAATTATAGTGTCTTTCCCAAGGCAGAACTAGTACAAATGGATGAAAGTTACAAGACAGATTTTTATTCAGTATAAGGAAGTATTACCTAAGATTGAGCTGTCAAAGATTCAATTGCTACACTGTAAAGCAACGGCTTCTTAGTCCTTGAAAAATTTCCAGTAGAGAGCCATCCAAAGGGATCTTTGCAGGAGATATTTCTTAATTGGAGTGAGAGATAACATAGATGACCTCTTCAACTCTTTCCAATGAGAAGGTCTTAGGAATCTACCCATCAATATGTTCTTAAGACAATGAAAGTTGTGTTAATTATAAATGTGTTCAAATACAGTCCATTCCTGATCTCCTCAGCAGATTTTTTTTATGCTTGTCCCTTATCTTGTTGAGTTATATGAAGAATGGTTATTTAAAAAAGAAACACTTTTTCAGACACCTCATTATGAGAGGTAGAGATTTATGAGGAACAAAGGGAAATTCACCCAGATAATACAAGGGAGATGAATGTGGACAGTGCCTCCACTTCTGCTTGTACACAGCTACCTTTCTCTGCTCTGAAAGGAGACAGCAATTCACACATCCTAAGAACTTACCAGGGGCATCTGTGAATATACAACTTCAATGCTTACTGTAGCTGTGCACTGGGAACTGGGAGAGCCTACCCTCACCACAGAAGGGAACTAGAGAATGGGTTTTAGTTGCATGTGGAATTCCTGTTATTTTCTTTCCCTCTTTTCTTGCTGCATTGGACTTAGTAGGAGCCCAGTCATTAGCCCAGGAGGGTAGACTCTGGAGAAGCCTTGCATTTCTGGAAAGAGAACCAAAAATAGTAATCATGGAGTCCAGAAAGTCAAGCGAATCCCAGAGAGAAGGAAGAGCTTGAAAGTGATATCCAAGAGTGAACTGAGAGAAAGAGAAATTCTGAGCACATAAAAGGCCTTGCAGGTTCACGTAAGTTGAGTTTTTTTTTTTTGTTTTTTTTTTATTATTATTGTACTAGGGATTGAACTCAGGGGCATTCTATCTCCAAATTCTACCTCCTGCCCTATTTTCTATTTATTTCCGGGCAGAATCTTGCTACATTGCTGAGACTAGCCTTGAACTTATGATCCTCTCATCTCAGCCTCCCAAGTACTAGGATTACAGGTGTGCACTACCACACCTGGTTAAATTAAGGCTCTTGAGGTCAGAGGTCACACCAGATTCTCTGAGTGAGCCCTAAGACCAACAGCAAGGGTCCTTATGAGAAATGCCCAGAGGAGGAAGCCACGCGGTCACAGACACAGACTGGAATAATGTGGTCCAGAGCCAGGAGATGCCAGAAGCAAGACATGTTCTTTACCAGAGATTCCAGAGCAGGTGCATGGTGCAGATATTTAGATTTCAGACATCTGGTCCACAGGCTTGATGGCAAGCTTCTGTTGTTGTTTGTGGTGATTTGCTTGAGCAACTGTAGGAATCTAACACCATTCCCTGCTGCTATGTGACATAACACTGGGGGCTTGCACTCTTATTATCCACAGTTTCTGTGGGTCAGGAGTTCAGAAGCGGCTTATCTGGGGCTTCTTTCCCAGGTGTCTAGAAGGCTGTAATCCAGGGTCGACTGAGGCCACAGTGGCATCTGCTTCCTGTTCCCCACAGGAACAGGGTCACACGAGGGTGCGAATACCAGGAGGCGACCATTACTGGACTGTCTCGTCAACTTGCCTCTCAAAGTCCACCTCACGTCCCAGTGATGCCCTTTTACATGCAAGATGCAGCTACCCCTTCCCACGCTGCCTGAAACTCTCATCCCAAGTGTGTGTATAATATTTAGCATTTCTTAGTCTAATTATTTAATATAAAATTACCATGAAAATAAATTTAATAGTTTTCTACCAATACTTGATCATATATCTGTTTAAACAATGATCAGCAGGAAAAAAAATTAACTTAGAACAAGTACTGCCCCACTTGCTTTTTTTTGTGTGTGTGTGGTACTGGGGATTGAACTCAGGGGCATTCTACCTCCGAGCTATACCCCCAGCCCTATTTTTTGTTCTTTATTTTGAAACAGGGTCTTACTAAGTTGCGGAGTGCCTCACTACGTAGCTGAGGCTGGCCTCGAACCCAGATCCTCTGGTCTCAGCCTCCCAAATGCTGGGATTACAAGCATGTGCCAACATGCCTGGCTCCCACTTCCTTATTTTTATTTTTTATTTTTGGTACTACTTCGGACTCTACCCAATGCTTAATGGCTGCTAGGCAAGTGCTCTACAGCTGAACTGTATTTCCAGCCCTTTTTAAAATTTTATTTTGAGACAAGGTCTCACTAGGTTGCCCAGGTTGGCCTCTAACTTGCAATCATGAGATTACAAACGTGTACCACCACACTTGGCAAGTACTATTAGAGTTATGAAATTTTGTGTGTGTGTGTGTGTGTGTGTGTGTGTGTGTGTGTGTGTGTGTGTGTGTGGTACTGAGGATTGAACTAAGAGGCATTCTACCGCCAGGCTACACCCCAAGTCCTATTTTTTCATTCCATATTTTGAAACAGGGTCTCACTAAGTTGCGGATGGCCTCACTAAGTACCTGAGGCTAGCTATGAAGAACTTGGATCCTCCGGTCTCGGCCTCCCAAGTACTGGGATTATAAGCATGCACCACCATGCCCAGCTGATTTATGAATTTTACCTTTAAAAATATATTCAAATCTGGGTGTAGTGGCACATACCTGTAATCCTAGTGCTTGGGAGGTTGAAACAAGAGGATTGCAGGTTCATGGCAAATCTCAGCAACTTAGCAAGACACTGCAAATTAGTAAATCCCTGATTAGGAAATAAAATAGGGCTGGGGTGTATCTCAGAGGCAGAATGCCCCTAGGTTCAAAGTACTGCACACACACACACACACACACACACCCTTTTCAAGTCTACCTTACCCTTACCTCACCTTTCTGGGCAAAGGCCCAGTGGAGGTGGTAGAGGCCTTAGCTGGACCCCAACCCACAACCCCACGGCCTCTGCTATCTGTCCCTTTCCAATATTAAGTAAGATGAGTTGGAGTTCATGTAAGCACAGCTTCAAGGCAAGTCCCTAAACATTTCCCTTCTACTATAATACCTTTAACTGAGTGGATTATAAGTATTTTGGAGTTACACTCAATAATGGAAAAATAAAATTTTAAATTATATTTAAGTATTTCTTGCCATTATATTCAAGAGCCTTCTAAAAGATGAACTTTTTCAGAGAGCAACTATAATTACTTGAAATTGCTATATAAAATTTGTATGAAAATCCATTTCATAAAATTATTATTGCTAGAAATTAGTGTCCAAAAAGAACAGAAAATGGCAGTAAGCCTATTATTGTAATTATTCTTTTGTTTTTCCTTTGGTACTAGGGGTTAAACTCAGGGGCATTCTGCCTCAGAATCCACTCCCTAAGCCCTTTTTAAAATTTCTTTGTATTAGTTGGGCTTGGTGGCATACGCTTGTAATCCCAGTACTTGGGAGGCTGGGACAGGAGAATCACAGATCACAGCCAGCCTCAGCTACTTAATGAGGCCTTCTGCAACTTAGTGAGACCCTGTTTCAAAAATAAGTAATAAAAAAAGGGCTGGGGGTATAGCTTGGAGGTAGAATATCCCTGAGTTCCATCTCCAGTACCGCAATAGGTTCTCACTAGATTTCTGAGAGTCTCAACTACGTTGCTGAAACTGTCCTTGAATCTATGATTCTCCTGTCTCAGACAATTATTCTAACGGGGGATTTTTGTTCCCCTGTTTTGCTTTCTTTTGTCGTTTGTTGTCTATTCTCCAACTGATTTTACACTAAAATACGATTCATTTGTAAAATGTTTCTGTAATGTTATGTTTTTATGTTTTTAACTCTTCTTCCTTTTAATTAATCATTGTAAATATGAGTATATTTTATATCATTTCAATTGTGTGATTTATTAAAACTCTTATACTTATTTATTTTTTCTGTGTGTGTGTGTGTGTGTTTGTTACTGAGGCTTTAACTCAGGGGTGTTCTACCTCTGAGCTACACTCCAAGTCCTTTTTAAGTTTTTCTTAGAAACAGGGTCTCACTAGGTTGCTGAGGGTCCATCTTGCTGAGGCTATCCTCAAACCAGTGATCTTCCTGTCTCAGCCTAACAAGTACTGGGATCACAGGCTTGTGCCACCATATCCAGGTAGACAGAATTATACATGCATTTTCATAACTTTTCTTCAAATATATATTTATGCCTGATAATCTTTTGAGTTCAATTTTCTAGTTATCCTAATATTTCTTTTTGCCGTTTTTTAAGCAGATAAGCCATTCACATCAAATTTCTATAAGGTTACAGCCCTTTGGAATACTGGCAAGTGAAGAAAAAAGTTCTACATATTTATACAAGCTATTATTTCTAGTATCCCTTTAGCATGAAAAAATTAAGAGAACTAAATTATCATCTGATAATACTCTCTTAAACAAAACTTTCCTAAATTGTTCCAATCTGCCTAATCTCTTTCTTTATACTAATCAAATATATCAACCACCAAAGCAGCCACTGTGCCTCCTCTGAAATTCATGTGACTTTCACATTCTTGTTGCTATAGTGACTCCCTTTTTAACCTTTATGTAGTACTTTGTATATCATGATATGTTGCAATCCAAAGCACTTTTTAGTGAGAATTAGAACAAAATGACATATATTACAATATAAGCAAAAAGGGGTTAGAGAATGAGTAGATAAATGATAATACAGCAATAGTACCCTAATATGAGTAGAGGATCTCACAGGAGTTAGAATGGGTAGGACACGGTGTTGTGCATTTATTACAAGGATGAAAATAAGCAGACAATTTGCCTTCTACTTCCTTTGGCTTAGAGTGGCATCACTGTATGTATGTGTGGATTTATTTATTTATTTATTTACTTATTTATTTATTTTTCCTGGGCATTGAACTCAGAGGCATTTTATCTCTGAGCTATACCTCCAGACCTTGTTTTGTTTTGAAACTGGGTCTCGCTACGTTGCTGAGATTAAATATTTATTTTGGGTTACTTAATTAAAAGAGTAGGTTTTTTTTTTTGGTACTTAGGATTGAATCTAGGGGCATTCTACCTCTGAGCCTCTGAGCTACACTCCCAGCCCTATTTATTTATTTATTTATATTTATTTATTTATTATTCTGAAACAGAGTCTCACCAAGTTGCTGAAGGTCTGGCTAAATTGCTGAGGCTGACTTCAAACCTCTGATTCTCTGGTCTCAGCCTCCCAACTACTGGAATTACAGGCATGCTCAGCTAAACAGTCTGGCGTACAAACAGAAACCTATGTGCAAGAGCACTGCTGAACTGATGAGTTGTGCTGGGCCCCTCAGGATGAAGTGCCTTTCTTCTGATAAATTTTCCAGAAGAGCTTCCATGTTGCCTATGAAGGAACTCATTCTTGGAAGGACACTAAGTAGTTGAATCAAATTAAATGTGTATTGAAAGAATGTAGAGAGGCTGAGAAACTCTCCAGCCTCAGAGTCCTTGAATCACTACTTACATTGTGCTTTGTGAGGTTTGAAATATTAGTTGCTATTGCTTGTAGCCAGTCAGCAGAGTCTTCAGCGGAGAGGCACTGGATAATCCCACTACAGACCCCGTCCACAGCAGTGACTTGAAAGGCGTTCTGCCTACAAACAGGTCAGGACAGAGCAGGTCAAAGTGTCATTTATCTATCTGCAACTCATAATAGTATCTGTTGAAAAGCTGTCCTTGAGAACAATATGATAATTGGCCTCCAACTTTAAACTTGGTTTCTTCCCTTTAGTAAATATCCCTTTTTAAAATGGAATAATACAAAAAGAGATAATATACACTTTCAAGTTAGTAGGAGGCTCCTTAGATTCAGATAAATATGGAAAACCCTCGAGGTGCAGAACATAGAGCATATAAATTGAAGAGAATCTAAGACATTTCAGAAGCACTCTTACCAGTTGACCATACAAGATTTAACCAACTCTACTTATTATTTCGGTGACCATAATCTCCTTGGGACATTTGCCGACCTGCAATGGGAAGAGCATAAGCACAAGCACTGGCATCCAGCATCCACAGAGCCGTGCGACTCCCGAGGTGCAGCACTCCTCAGCTGCAATCCACTCTCCACCGCAGCTCATGCGTCTTCTAAAACACGGCTGGGAATGAGAGTTTTCTATCTTCCTTCTGAGTCTAAGTGATGACATTATTAATCTGTGCTGGTGCTGAGAAATTTCCGTAACACCCACTTGTTCACAGAGTGCAATGACTAGTCTATCTGTGTGGGCCTTTACTGATGTTTTTGCTAAAGAAAATAAAATGCCACCATCCAAACCGTTTACAGAGCATTGTAGACCCCAAAGCTGCTCCCTCAAATTTTGATGATTTGCTTTTGTTTTGTCCTGTATCAAGTTCTTACAATGTTTAGACACAAATTTCAAGAACAAGAATAGACAATGAATGGGAGCTGACCAAATGCTTCTGCCTTCAGAATTACCCTGTTGTGTCACAATGTACGTTAGAAAATTCACAAGCTGGATTTAAATCCCAGATGATTGTGAAGTGATGAGAAACTACTGTAGCTCAGTCTTTGCAATGTTATGCAAATTAATACAATTTATACATTTTTCCAAAGAAACACACCTTTTCTTGCCATTTTGAGTTTTACAATGGGGTATTTGTGGACATTAAACATCATTCACAGCATAAATATGGCTCTGCTTCCAGTGAAGTCTCTGTTACCGTCTCTTCTCTTTAGACCAGTTTCCCTCTCAGAACCAAGCATGATGGGGGCTTTATCAATCAGGGCACTTAGCATTCAGGTTATTAACTTTTTTTTTTAGTGCTGAGCATATTAGTTTTGAGCTTTATCCCCAGCCCTATTTTATTATTTAGAAATAGGGTCTTGCTAAATTCCTGAAGGTTAGCCTTGAACTTAATCCTCCTGTCATAGTCTCCCAAGTACTGGGATTATTGGCCTGTACCATCACACCTGGCAAGTTATCAATATATTTAGACAAAGTGGTTTTTATATCCTTGACAGAGCATTTTCTATTGAAAACATGAAATTGTTCATATGTCCTTTTTGCTTTCTCTTCAAAATACACTAAATGCCTTTAGAAAATAAAACCATTATCTATTTCTTTGAAATAAAGGTCTTTGAAATTTGTGGCAAGAAAAAAAATAAAAAAGAGTACTAGAAATTTGCATGGATATGTTTAGCTTTAATTGTAATGTTTAACAGTGAGTAAGAAATTTAAAATATCTCTACTAAAGTTCAGCCATCCATGGAAAATAATAATTAATTTGAGTGTAGTAATATGCATTTTTTCCTGCTCTCTTATTATCCTAACTGTTGCTTCATGTACCTTGAACCTATTCATTCTTTCTGCTGTAAATGAATCATAGCAGCTAGATATTTTTATCTGAACACTCATATCAAATCTGCAAGCTATGTTATGGTAAAAGTTACACAGTACCCAGGTAGACTAATTTTGAGAGAATAATCTTTTACAAACCTAAACCTATATGTTAATACAAAACAGTTTTTACATTCTGTGTCTACTTTTCAAGATTGATGGATACCCTTTCTTAAAGTCCTTGAAAAGTTTCTTTGATTACATATCACCTCTTATAAAACAGGTTGATCATAAACATTACAATTATTCAGGTTACACTTCTGTCTCTAACACTGAATAAGGGTAGTAGCAAATTAGTTCACTTAGTTGTACCTCAGTTTCCCCCAAAAGAACTTGAGAATGCTATGCTATGTGAGACTTGCCAGTCTCCGAAAGTGAATAGTGATGTGTTTCTCTCATATGTGGAAGCTAGAGAAAAATTAGTTAACAAAAAAGACCTCAAATAAAGGAGTAGAGATTCCAATGGAAGGAGGGAGGTGGGTCAGGGAGGGAGGAGAGAGGATAGAGATGTAAGGAAGGTAATGGTTTAAATAATGCTATGTATGTATAGAAATTATCAATACCAAACTCAGTGACATGTAAGGGGAAGGGGAGGGGGGAGGGTGGAATCGGAGGAAAACCCACCAAGTGTTATCTGTATGTATCTTCCTATCCTGTATAATTTCAATGCATCAATGAAAGTATAAAAAAAAAAAAAAGAAACATGAGAAAATCGATTTAACAGGGATTTGCTGAGTAATTGGTGGGAACCAAATACTTTCACATACTATTGAAGCTCTAGGAGTAATGTTGCCTTAAATAATCATTAATATGCGGTCTTGATTACCATATTTCAGTCTTTGGTGACCAAGTCACCATGTAGAAATATCATTTCATCAAACACCTTGGAAGAACTGCAGAGCTTCTATTTTGTGTGTGTGTGTGTTTGTGTGTGTGTGTGTGTGTGTGTGTGTGTGTGTGTAGCCTTTAGAAAATGTAGTCATATGACTTGACATAAATAGTAAGAGTTAATATTCTTTTTTTTTTTTTTTGCGGTACCGGGGATTGAACTCAGTGGCATTCTACCTCTGAGCTATTCCCCCAGCCCTATTTTTTATTATTTTGAAACCGGGTCTCACTAAGTTGCAGAGTGCCTCACTAGGTAGCTGAGGCTGGCCACGAACCCGGATCCTCTGGTCTCAGCCTCCCAAATTCTGGGATTACAAGCGTGCACCACCACACCTGGCAAGAATTAATATTCTTAATTTTGTCTTATTTAATGGCATACCTCATGAAATCTATAGACTTTGTTACTCATTAATTTAGTATTGTGAGACATTAAATTTTAACGCTGGTAACAGTAGTCTTGAACATACCCAGACAAAATTATGATTCTGAGTTTAATATATATACGATAAAGTAGTTACATAATTAAACCATTGATAGTCTGAAGTCTTGAGTTCAGATTAATTTTTCCACTCTATACTTAATATTTTTATAGTTTTCTAAGGATTCTTGATCATTGCTCTGGCAAGAAAAACTATCCCCAAATGTTGCTGAATTTCAAAGTAGGTTTATTAATTTCATTTAGAATACAAATGCAGTCTTTTTTCTATGAAAATACATTGCTTCCAATAAGAATTAGTAGCTTTTTGTTAACATGCACATACCCATGAATATGCATACAACTAATAATTCATGTTTTGATTCATTGCTGATCAAGACGTAAGTAAAAAGATGTTTGGTTTTGGGGGAGGTATGAAAAGAAGGCAGACAGAAGGATTTTTGTGCATGAGGAACAAGAATTTTAGAGACCTGAAATCTCAAATTTGGAGATGTGTTTTGTCACAGCCATGTGCAGCCATCCTAGAAAAGAGGGTGGAGAATCCAACTCAGAGCAAGGAGGGAGCATACGTCCACAGAGAACATGGTTGGACTTTGCATGGAGGCCTGCAGGGTTGGTTTGGCATGACATAGTGGTCCTTGTAGACCAGTGAGGAAACTATTTTCACTGGTAAAATATGACATGATGCAGAACTGAATTAAGGATGTGTAGCCAGGCATGGTGACACATGCCTATAATCCCAGTACTGCTGAGACAGGAGGATCACAGGCTGGAGGCCAGCCTCAGCAACACAGCAAGACCCTTTTCCAAAAATAAAAAATAAAAAGGGCTAAGGGTGTAGTTTTGGAATAGAATGCCCCTGAGTTCGATTCTTAGTACAAGAAAAACAACAACAACAATAACAACAAAAAGAATGTATTAGAGTGAAAATGAAACAGTTAGTTCAAGGGGTTTTTAAAGACAGTAGAAATGATTTAATCGATCTTAATCTTTTTATTTTTATTTTTTTCTTTTGGTACTAGGGATTGAACCCACGGGTTTTCTACCTCAGAGATACACCCCCAGCCCTTTTTATATTTTATTTTGAAACAGGATCTCACTAAGTTGCTTACAGACTTACCATTGCTGAAGCTTGTCTTAAACCTATAATTCTCCTATTTCAGCCTCCCAAGTACTGGAATTATAGGTATGCATCACTACACCTAGCTTTATTTTTTATTTTGAAACAGGGTCTTGCTTAGTTGCTGAGGCTGGCCTTGAACCTGTGATCCTCTTGTCTCAGCCTCATAAGTACTAGCATAAGAAACAGGTTCATTTCTTTTTTTAATGGATTCTGAGGGAGAAGGCAGAGTGAAGTTACTACTGTTTTCAACCTAAGGAGTAAACAGTTTAACTGGGGAAAGCATAAACTCTAGCTAGATGATAATCAGTCCAAGGACAAATATGAGCGTCCTGAGAAGTATGGCAGAGTGTGAGACACACAAGCTGCTCAACACGGCTCAGTGCCTACGATGCTCGTGACAAAGCAAGGCCTCGCCAGCAAGAGTTTTGCAAATCGTGCTACGTTTCTACCACACCCTGATGGCCACTGAGGGTCAGTGGTATGGCTTAAGCATTGGAATGAAAAGATCACATTTGTTTAGGAGATCTTTCTGTGGTGATGAGGAAGATGGAAAAGGAGACCTGATGAGAGTGGAGAGAAGTGTCAGAAGGGTATCATGGCAACATGCATGATAATAACTTGTCTCGAGAGACTGACTCTGGGCATGAAGGGATGACGTGTACTCAATTTGAAAACTTATTAATTGAGATGATGTAGAAGAAAGAGAGGAAAAGAGGACACTCAGGTTAGTAGTTTGAACAGTTGTACTCAACTTCTCACTGTGTTTCTTCATGTGACACAGGCCCAGTCTTCTCACCTGGGAAGGCCACCTCATCATTTGTTCTATTTTCAGGTTCAAATATAATGCTGCTTAATGAGGTCCATACGAATTCTTTCCAAACTATCCTACCTGCTTTCCAAACTTTAACTCCACCAATCCCTTGCATGATTTGAAGCCAGATAAATCATTATTCCCTACAGAGCCCTGCAGGTTTGTGCACTCAGCACCCCCTGCAGGATCCCCTTAGAAGCACCTCTGTCCAGCCCCATTTACTTTCTGTGAGATTACCGAAGTCACTTTGCATTGCAAAACTCTCAGACCTGGAGTTACTCTATCTGCAAATTGAAGAAGGCAGCGCATGTCCTATTTACCTATTCACTTTGAATGTTATAGACTGAGTTTCTGAAAAAATAACAATTTGTTTAAAAAAAATATTAGTTATGATATTTCTATCCATCAGCCAGGTATAGTGGTACATGCCTATAATCCCAGTACTTGGGAGACTGAGATAGGAGGATCATAGGTTGGAGGCCAGTCTCAGCAATTTAGAGAGACCTTGTTTCAAAATAAAATAAAATAAAAAGGCCCGAGGTATAGCTCAGATGTACAATGTCTTCTAGTTCAAACCCTAGTAAATATATAGTCATATGTAATATAATAGTAGTATAAAATAATATAATAATTCTTTCTCACTAGGCCTGAAGGAGGACCACCTGTCTTACTTCCTACAGCATACAGTGCCAACCAAGGGATCGGTCTTTAATTTGCAATTGCAAAAATCTCTGCCACACTTTAGCAAAGCTCTTTGGCTGACCTGAGTTCTGTGGCTACTCAGGACAGCTCCATCTTCAGACTTGTATTCTGACACTTCTGTTCGTTGACGTTGGCATTGACCTTTCACTACCTTGTAACTGACCTATTCTTTCTCATCTTCATTATCCCTTCCAATGCTGCAGAGCATAAATGTATTCCAGATACATTTGCATCCTCTTAGACTAGTCTTCATGTTAATCCTTTTAAATTTCCTGTTTTTTTTTTTTTTTAACATTCTAACATTTTCAGCTCTGTAAAAATTCCAATTTAATTAAATGTATAACTTCTTCTTCCCAAGATATCAGTATGCCTTGGGAAAGGTAACAAATTGTGCAAAAATGTCCCAATTGTTGTCTAGGAACCCAGAATCCTTGTTTATTGTCTTCTTGTCTTTCCATGTTTGAGGAAGTAGGCATTACACGTGGGCATTTGTGTGTCTACCTAGTCATCCCATTTGTGTCTTGCTGGAAACCTGCTCCCCAGTAACAGTCCCTCCATGGTATCTGTCCTTCAGTCCATCAGTCCTGCCTGTCTCTAGCTCATCTGGAGCAAATAGCCTTGCTTTCCAATTTTTTAAATGTCTAGGATCTAGCCAGTAGGAGCACCACATTCTATATCTTTGTCCAATTTTTTTGTTATAATGTATGGGCTTTAGGAATATGCTCCTTCAGAAGGACTTCCTTCTTAACTTTTTTTTTTTAATTTACCAAAGATATTCAAGTTCCTTGAGAGACTGTCCTTCTCTGGCTATGAAAAATATTACAATGTAATTGATAGTGCTTGGGAAGCTGAGGCAGGAGGATCGCAGATTTAAGGCTAACCTGGGCAACTGAGAGAGACCTAGTCTCAACATAAAAAGCAAATGGGCTGGGGAGTACAGCCGACCATTACTATTTGAGTATGCTTTGAAAATCTCTGAATATGCTTTATTTACAAAGGGTGCTTATGAGTCTCCTGGATTAACTTGGAAAATGGAGTTCAGTCCCTCTGGGCACACTTGCTGAGGATTGGGGTGGCACTGGGGTGAGGAGAATGCAAGGCCATCCTGCAAGAGGAACCGGGCACCATCTCACATCTGCATTGTCCCATTTTTAGTCCAATTTGCTCCTACAATTATTCCTTCCATCATCACATAATAATAGTGTTTTCTAAGCCGGGCATGGTGGCGCACGCTTGTAATCCCAGCATTCGGGAGGCTGAGACCGGAGGATCTGGGTTCGCGGCCAGCCTCAGCTACCTAGTGAGGCACTCCGCAACTTAGTGAGACTCGGTTTCAAAATAAAGAATAAAAAACAGGGCTGGGGGTATAGCTTGGAGGTAGAATGCCCCTGAGTTCAATCCCCAGTACCGCCAAAAAAAAAAAAAAAAAAAATAGTGTTTTCTCAGTATTTTATAGTTGACACAATCAACCACTTTCTCCTACTTAAAGTTTTGTTTGACATAGTTTCTTTAATATTAAAGTACTCTATTTCTTTTTTTCCGCCTGTTAATGTCTTTTCTTCTTTATATATTCATTGGTTCAGCATTGTCCACAGAGTCTCTAAAATACAACCCCCCAATCCCTTCCTAAAAGCAACCATGAATGGAATGCTTATTATGAAGCAGCCTCCTCTGTTGTCTAGAGACTCACTTCATAAGGTTCTTGCGACAGGGGAAGCTCTGCTGATCACTGCCTCCTGTGCAGACACTGAGCCTCAGCCCGTGATACCCAACGTGACACCACCTCAGACACCATCTCTTCAGGGGGCATTTGTGGAAGGAACTAATTGTTTTTCTTGCTGTCATTTGGGATTTTCTAAAAGTTAGAATACAAAGCAGTAGGCTTCATTTCAACACGGCTATTTTCCTAGTGTTTAAGAACCATGCAGCAGGTGACACTCCTGCTGAATAATAAGCTAAAGACAGAATACTTCTCTAAAACTCATCTAATAAATATTTATTGAGTTCTTTAGAGCCAAGAAATGGGCTAAATTCTCAGAGATAAATACTGTTTCCCAAAGTCAAATGTTCATATACATGCACATATGCCCACCTATATATGTATATTCATGTGCTCATTTTGCACAAGGAAAATAAAGAGACGTAAAACCACCCAGCGTTCCTATAATCTCTACCCTCTGTTTTAAGACCCTTAGCATTGCAATATTATGACATGCTTCAGCACTTAAACCAGCTATATATTTCTGAATTAGGTCCATTGCCACATGATACAAACTTTCTCATCACTAATTAAAACAAAACTGCAATGGGTGAATTCTTACCTCTACAGTAGCACATGGCAGTAACAGCAGTGGGTTGAGGGTTGAGCGGTGTCACATCATCACAGCTATAAGCTTAGATTTTTTTTTTTTTTTTTTTTTTGCGGTACTGGGGATTGAACTCAGTGGCATTCTACCTCCGAGCTATACCCCCAGCCCTATTTTTTTATTCTTTATTTTGAAGTAGGGTCTCACTAAGTTGTGGAGTGCCTCACTAGGTAGCTGAGGCTGGCCATGAACCCGGATCCTCCGGTCTCAGCCTCCCAAATGCTGAGATTATAAGCGTGTGCCACCATGCCCGGCTTAAGCTTAGGTTTTGATCAAAGGTAAATAACTCTGTTATTTGTCATCGTGGTCTGGCTATCTTTCCCCTCACGGAATCTACTGCCATTAGCCTGTGAGTTTCTCCTGGGTAGGGAACAAACACGATACTTCCCACTTACAGACACCGACTCACTTTACTGACTGAATAAGTGAACAATACAATATCCCTGGAACCTGAATTGCTGGGAAGTCCACTCTGTACCCTGCTGTACTTGTAGCTACATGCAACTAGAATATTTATTGAGTTCAATTAAGTTGGTTGCTAAAAGCTGATGTGTGAATGGCTATAAAAATACAAATGTAAAAAGTCATCTGGACTCACTCAAATAATTTCTTCTATGTTAGAAATTGATTTAGATAAATGCCTTTATATAACATAACTAATTTTTTTAATATTTGAGTTTTTTCAAAAGTGAAACACCCAAATATTCTAAACAATAGTGTTAGTGGAAATACCAAGAGAATTCTTAAAGTAGAAAGTAAACAGAACCAGCATGAAAAAGAGGAAGAGAATGATGAATGGTGCATACATTTCTATAAATAGGTGCATGAAAGGAACAATATATCCTGAGTTAGCTAAAGCATGCATATCAATAAACGTGTATTAAAAGTATCCCCAAAGGCAAGAAAGAGTCAAAAAAGTCAAAGAGCTCTCAATTTCTAGCATTTTCTGAGAAAAAGAAAAATTAACAAATTATATCAAATGAATACGTCATGTATATATGATGTAATGCTTAGGCAAAATTAAGACAACAATAAAAGGACATGTATTAAAAATGCTTAAGTATACCTAAAAGTAATGAAATAAAGAAAATATAAAACCTCATGTACTGGGATTAAAGTGTTGTGTCCTTGACTATATACAGGATTGTCACACAGTAAAAAACCAACTTATCAGATACAAGTTCAGCAAAAAGCATTCACACCATTTTCAGCAAAGGGGACACATATGTAATGAAAGGGTTTCAACAGCACAGGGTGCGCAAGTCAGAATGGAGGAGGGAATGGGGCAGGAATTGGGGAAGGGTCAAATGAGAGATGTGTGCATGTATGCCTTTACCAGCTTGTACCTAACAAAGATGTATGATTACAATGCACCAATTTAAAAAAAAAAGAATGGTGAAACAGACATTTTGACAAAATCCCATCGGGCCTGAGTGTGGAGAAGCAGGGCCGCTCATGTCCTGTGGGATGTAAGATTACTCTAGAAAACATTTCGTTTCCTCAAACTAAGCATGTTACCATAATATAACCCAGTAATTGCACTCTTGAGTATTTACCCAAGGAAAGAAAAATGTATATCCACCCAAAGCTCTCTACATATTCATATTCATGGTATCTTGATTGAGAATAGCTCCAAATCTGATATCTTTCAAATGGTCAATTTTTAAAATGTGCTATAATTATACTATGAAATACTATTATAAAAATTTAAAAATTCAAATATATATAGCTCAGAAGAGACTTTTTTAGAAGACTAAGTTGAAAAAAGAGAAAAATGCATAAGTAATTAATAGAAATCTATTTAGTCTTTATTCTAATATAGATAAAATATTCTTCAAGGTAACAAGTATTTCCAAAGATAGAGGATGTTTTACAAGAATGAAGAATCATATATCAGGAAGTTACACAATTCTAAATTTTCTTGTACCCAACAGCAAAATTTAAATATATACTGCAAACACTGACACTGTAGAAGGAATAAGTACACAAATCTGTCATCTAAATGAAAGACTACCACATCCCCTCAATACCTAATACAATAACAGACCAAACATTGTTGATGATACTGAGGGTAGAACCCAATGAACTCATATGACCTAGGTAGCATGTATGTAACATTGCACTGAGATAAATGATGGCACTCTTCTTTTGTAAG
Organism: Graphiurus murinus; assembly: GCA_004027655.1. Classification (NCBI taxonomy): domain Eukaryota; kingdom Metazoa; phylum Chordata; class Mammalia; order Rodentia; family Gliridae; genus Graphiurus; species Graphiurus murinus. The sequence continues at coordinate 118,904 of PVLC010000394.1, forward strand.
TGAGGATGGAACACTTCCCCTAAATCATCCATATGCTGAGTAAAATCAAGCTTTAGTAAATATCAAAGAACTGACATCATCCATCATGAAGTTATACTAGAAAGCAATAACAAAAGTGATAATTAGAAAATCCCCAAATCATTTAAAATCTTGCAATACACTTCTAAATAGCACATAGTTTCAGAGGGGCAACAAAAATTAGAAAATGTCATTAAATAAAGGAAAATAAAAGATGTGAATATAAATGCTAGTGGATTTCCAATACTGGCCAAGAAAGAACAACTTTATTCCTCCAATGTTCTTCCTAAAGCAACTAAAGGAACTTGAACAAATTGAGAGTGGTGGCACACACTTGTAATCCCAATACTTGGGAGGCTGAGGCAGGAGGATCTCAGGTTTGAGGTCAGCCTCAGCATCTTAGTAATGTCTTTAGCAATGTAGCCAGACCCTGTTTCAAAAAAAAAAAAATAGGGTTGAGAGTGTAGCACAAAGGTAGAACACCCCCCCCCTAAAAAAAAAGAAAGAATAAAAAAAAAAAGAGGAACTTCATCAAAGTGGACCAGTATAGGAAGACTGCAGATGAATAGGCAGGGTGGTTGCCTAGCAACCTTGAACTTGAGGAATGACCAGAAGATTGAGTCTTCCTCCCTGCATCTCATGTATTCTAGATAGGGCCCTCCAGAATCATGCTAAAAATAGGAATGCTAAGGCACATGCTGTTAGCAGTTTGAGTATAGGTCTCTTTTAAAAGCCCAGGCAGGCACTCACCGACTCAGGTCTGTGCCGGGCAGGTACTGGGAAAAGCGCGAGTGAAGCAGCGGCATCAGTCTGAGGTCACACCATCGCTTCTCCCACCGCAGGCCGGGGGATGCGGGCCACGAGGAGCACGACAGTGTGTCCTGGAAAGAAAACCCACACTCAGACGTTGGTTTCTTCTGTGCTTCGAGTTCCTGCACCACACGCTCTTCACTTGGGAGACATGTTTGCCTCTAAATGTTTGAAATAGTTTCATAGACTTTGAAAAGCTTTTATCTCTTCATGAGAAGAAAGCCATACTGATTAACACTAAAATTGTATTTGTGGGTTTCATCTTTAATTCTATGAGAAGGTTGGGAGGGGTTGTTCAGATGAAGGATGCTGGTGAGATCACGTGGAGTGATGGGATGAAGAGAAGGGAGAAGGCAGCAGAAGTGGTAGGGCTAAGTGTCTCGGTAATGGGCAGGACCCGCCAAGGCTGCCCTCGAGAGCAGCCTACACCACCCGAAAGAAAAGTCAGCAGTGACTCAACCGGCTGGAATGTTCCCAGTACCTGCGAGAGTGAGGCGCCCTTACCAGTCCTTATGAAATATCAGTTACTTACAAATAGTTTTGAATAAATGCACATTCCTATAAAATAGCTTTTGGAACACTGCTCAAGGAAGTCTTTGTTCATTGTGTTAATTTGGTGTTCATGAAAAATTCATAGCCACTTAATGTCTTATAGAAACAACTACTGTGGCTGGCTTAAAATTACAGGCATTGTAAGTTTTGTCAGGAGTCTTTTGCCTCCTATGTTGAGGCAAAGTATCTGTGAAAAAAAAAATGAGCCTTTTTGCTTGATACTTTATTCTAGTTCCACCACAGAAATTTTCCTGTGGCACCAGATAAAGTCTGTTGACAGCCAGTATGCCATGACTCAATTCTTCAGGGAACTGTTGGGTGTTTCCTGTCTATTCACTGATTATTAAGTTATGGTTTTAGAGGATTTTATTTTAGTGTAACTTTGGAACAAATGCACCAGGTGATATATGCATGCATGAATGTATCAGTTTGAATCTCACTATCATAATGCACCAATAAAAGTATAATAAAAATATTACTAAGCATTGCATATATTACTTTCTTTAAATGGATTAGGAAAAAAGGAAAAAAGTAAACAACAACAACATGTTTAGAATGTACTCAGGTCATTGTGCAATTAAGAATACCAGAGAAGTTGCCTTGCTTAAAATCACAGTGAGAGGCCCCTGCTGATGACACTGAGCAAAGCCACCTCAAAGAGAGTCCCTCGACAAGAGACTATGGCCTGGCTTTCAGTGCTTATATGGCAATTCCAAGGACACGAGCCAAGGCTTTGTACCCATCTTTCTAGTGTCCCACGTGTGATGAGAGGTCGGCAGTTGACATGCAGTTGGGTCTTCCTGCAAGATGTCACAGGTCACCGTGTGCCTTGGGGTCGTTTGGAGGGCTCGGGTTCCTAATCAGAGCTAAACCACCCAGGTTTGAAGCCCAATTTTCCAACTCCTTAGTCCATTAACCCAGGTTCATGCTATGTAAGTGTCTGTGTCCCACTGTGCCTATTTCCACAGTGGGGATGATAAAAGTAATGACTGGAAGCGTGTGGGATGTAATCTTGCACTGAGCTTCATGCTATTTTCAATATCTCAAAAAGACTAATGAATTTTTCACTTACTGATAACAGCAGACTAATTAGAGGCATCACTTGGTAGCAATAAGTAAACACTGGCAAGTGATATATTTTTAGAAAAAAATAATAAGCTCAAATGATGAGCAGAACTATTTCTAAACAGAAGGCTTCCTTACTAGTTCTAGGAGTAATATTACTACTACTATGTAAAGTCTTTGCCTAAAGTAAAGGTTTTATGTGCATTACTTATATCCCTTGCAATGTCTTTGCAAGATGAAGGTATTACAATGCTCATCTTTTTAAAAATGCTTTAATGGTGCATCATAATGTAAATCCTGTTCACAGTGAATATGTGCACACAGCACTTGGTACAATGTTCATCTTAGGAATAACCAAAAGCTATTTATTTTAGAAGCAATGAGCTATTGCTTCACACCTTTTCTGCAAGAGGGGAAGCAAGAAGACTGTGTGCAGACTTGGCATATACACACGTCTCTGAGGCTAGTCCAGAGCTATTCAAAGGTTGTTTTTTTTTTCAGGTTTACAAAATAACCTTTATTTTAGAGTTAATATGTGTATTACAGGAAGCAAAACACCAGAAGCAAAGAACAAAGTCATCCAGTCACAAGCAGCTTAGTCGGCCGTGGCCTTCCAACTCCTGTTTACACACACAACACCCCACTTGTGTGATCAAGATTGTAGTACTCATCGTGCTTTTCCACACATTGAGAATATTCACCAACTCAAAATCCCAAAGCTACAGGAGGATTTTTGATAACCAAGGATATAGTGCACCAGCTCACTGTGTTAGAAAATGCTGCAATTCTACCTTTCTTGGGGATGGAAATTTCACTGAAGACAAAAATAGTGACAGGCTTTTAGATAGGCACATTGGCAGAGTTAAAAGACTGCATTTTCTTGGTGCTCGATTTAAAATGAGACATAAAGCCAAGACTATACCAAGCATATTTTTAAGAGAGTTACTAGATTTCTACAACTAAAATATTAGCTTGACAGCAGGATCCCAGTGAATGAAGGTATTACTGTGGGATGCACACACACCAATGGCTCACATCAAAATGTAAATCTGAGAAACACTTGCTTCCAGTCTGTGTCCTTCCTTCCGCCCCTCTGCTGCCAGCCCGATGAACCAGTCCTGATACATCTTCCCACTAACGTCATGGCAGATGTAAGGACTGGTCAGTCCGTGACATGAGGTCAGTCTTTCATGCCAGAGGGTGGAGTCTTTGGTTATTCCCATTGTTATAGGTGGTCAGTATATGATGAGCCTGAGAACGCAGCCCATGCCAGCCTATGGCTGAACACCCCAGGACCTTGTGCCACACGCACACCCCCAAAATTTCTTTTCTTCATTTTCCTTTTGGTACTGGAAATTAAACTCAGGGGCATTCTACCTTCAAGCTACACCTTCAGCCCAATTTTATTTATATTTTGAAACAGGGTCTCACCGGGTTGATGAGAGTCTCACTACTTGCTGAGGCTGTCCTCGAACCTGTGATACTCCTGTCTCAATATCCCAAGTATCGGGATTATAAATGTGTGCCAACACACCTAACTTCCAAAAATTTCTATAGCAATATTTCACCAAGTCACCAGCCAGCCAGTGACAGCCCCAGGATTCACTCAAGCCATAGGAATCTCAGTGCTCAAAATCAGAAGTGAAACAGTGCAAAGAATAATTACAAACTTTTTAAAGGGTTACTTCATATATTTGTTATATAATTTTATTTGGAAGTAGGTATTGAACCCAGGGGCATCCTACCTATAAGCTACACACCTAGCACCCCTCCCCTTTTTCTTTTTTGAAACAAGGTCTTGCTAAATTGTTAAGGCTAATCTCAAACCTCCGATCTTCCTGTCTCAGACTCCCAAATACTGGGATTACAGGCTTGTGCCACCATGCCTGGCTCTTGTTTTATAATTTTAAAAAAATTATGTAAGGATGGTTATACATCTTTCTTAAAAGACGGGGAGCCATCTTTTCATAGGCAATAAAGCATGAAGGACAATGATGATTACCAGTGAGTGAGTATGACAAGATGTAACTGGCACTGAGAGGCTTCGTAGGATAGAAGACACGAAAACACTTGTGGTCTGGGGTATCTCAGCATCTTGATTTGATGTATTTTTGTGTCCGTGTTGAAAATATGTCACTTTCTATTAGGCTTCCTTCTTATAAGGAATATGACTTGAGTCATCTTCGGCTGAAGGGGCAATCAGGCTTGATATGTTTATATTATAGAGCAGTTATTTATAGTGTCATACTTAGTATTTTAAAAAATTATTTATACTTATTTATTTCAATTATGAAAAACAATACACATTTGCAAGATATGGAAGTAAAATTCAGGGTCATGCTAGCTGTATAAATTTGCCTGATTTGACTGAAATCAAAGATGAATGCTCCCGTGTGAACAACAGAGCACACTTGGTTTGCAGTCTCTAAACTTTCTGAATTCAATTCTACAAATTCTAAAATCTCTATAGCCCTCACCTTCTATAAGAACACTGGCAACCATGATTCTTTTACTGCTTATATTAATATCAGGTTTATGGATTTATCTATAGATCTGGATTTTAAACTTTTTGGATCAGGAATCATAATTAACTATTCCCCAGAATACCTAGAAAAGTGTTTCTACAGAGAAGATTCTCAGAAAAAAGTTTACTGATATTCATTGAGATTAGTTTTTTTATCTTGAATGTACTTTATTTGAATTTTCAAGTTCTTCTTTCCTATTCTCCAAAACCTCATAAGCACGTTTAATTTACTTACACTAAAACATCTTCTGCAATGTTAAAGGACAGTTCAATCTGAATGCTAAAATTGAGAATGAAACATGTCTTTTGGAAATGGAAAGACAACGATAGTTAAAAAATACAACTGGCATTTTGAATTGTATACAACTGAATTTATTTGGATCAGTTACACTATAGAATGACTGTGTGATTTCCTTGCTCTAATTATGGGTTTCTAAGTGAAACTACAGATTTCCATAGTTGTTTTTGTGTACAACAGTGAAATGAGTCAAAAACAAGCCAGAAGGATCCCTCCTCTTGGGTCTTTTGTTCTGATTTCCCCATTTCTCACTGTTGGGGAGGAGCTCAAGAATATGGGACAAGAACTAGGTCAACATTGTGGGACATCCTTCTCCTACTCTCAGGCAAAGTAGCCCTTTCTCTTGTCTTAGAATACAGCTGAGGTGGAGAGTCTTACATGAGTGATACGTGAAGAGAGATTCTCAGAACAACCCATGAAGACTGGCCAAAACCTCGGCCTTCTGAAGGAGAAATGGACCACAACTGCTGACCATGGAGTAGCCCACTCTGTCCTTCATCACACCAGCAATGAAGTTTGGTGCTCCTGGGCCCAGGGGCTCCTTACAAGTGGAGTCAGACATGAAGGGGCAGCTGAACTCATGGAGCTAGGGGCAGGCACACCAGCCAGGTACAGGGGAGAGAGGGCATCTAGACTGAAGAGGGGGACGGGGAGCGAGTAAAGCTATTGTGAAAGTCAAGAGGATAAAATCATTGGACTGAGAATATAGTACAGTAGTAGAGAGCTTGTCTAGCATGTGGGAAGCCCTGGGGTTTAATCCAGAGCACCATAAAGAAAGAAAAGAAAAGAGATTAGGAAAAGGAAATGAAAGGAAAAGAACATTAACTGGAGAATGTAAAAACGCCACAGAATTGAGATGATGGAAACGCAGCTCAAACACATATATAATATATATGTATTTGAATATGTGTGTGTGTGTGTATATATATATTTTTTTTCTCACTAGGAAACCAATCTTTTAAATCACTCAGCCCTTGCCATTTTCAAAATATCAGTCTTGTAAATATTATGTATTTGGAGACAATTATTTCTCTGATGAAACATAGAAAGATTCAGATGTGCTTGGTTCTATAAAACAGTCTTGCATTTGTAGCAGTAACCTTTGCTTTGACCACATCTTCCTCCCTTCGTGGGAAGTAAATAGCAGTGGCCATAACACTGCAGTTAAGCTCTAACGCTGCCGCAGCTGGGGGCAAGGAAGGCCATTCTGGCTTGAAGGTATCCCCAAGAAACCCTCTGACAGATGTCAAATGCCACAAGTAGGTCAAGAATTTCAAATGGAAGATGAACCATATCCATCAGAAGAAGTTGTATGTTTTGCACATTTCAACATATTTCAAAAATAGAATTCTACTTAAGGTCTGCTAGGGTGTTCTTCATGTTTGTGGGCATAGGTCATAACTGTTTTATCTACACATAACCAGAGAGAATTGTGTCATGTTTAGAATGTGTGCTTTGAAGGCTGAAATATAAGAAATTTCAAAAATATTTATATAAGAAAAAAGCCTATTCCTATCACTCTATATCTCAGCATGATATATAATTACAATGCACCAATAAAAGTATAAAAAAGGAAAAAACCCAATTTATACCAAAATACAAGTGGGAAATAAACATTAAAATTTAATTAAATCTCTATAAGATAAACATATCAAGTTTTACTTTATTAAATACATGTATAATTTAATACTTCTCCTATTTTAACCTAATTTGTAACTTGGACATTGTTACTTTGCAGTAAGCCCCAATATGCACAAAGATTACTAAGAAAGCATAAAGAATGATAGTTACTGACCTAAAGAGGACGCTCACTCGTGTCAGTGTGGTGTGGGCTTTATTTGCTTAAATACCTTCATTTGTATAGTATGTCTCACTTGAAATTGCTCTGTATACATTTTGTAAAAATATTTATAAAATGTTTTGTAAAAAAAAGTATAACAAATTGCAGTTTATTTTGTTATGTTGGATAAATACTGTTAAAAGAAACCAGTCAGTAACTATATTGTTAATCCATGGTTAGGAAATGTTTAGTTGGAGATTCCAAAATGAAACAACCATTGCAATACAGCCAAAGATTTGGGAAAAAAAAAAAAAAAAAAAAAAAAAAAGAATGATAGTTACTTTCAGCAAAATAATTTCAAAATAATGATAAAAATGATATTAGATAATATAGAACATGAACTTGAATATAATATGCAATACTCTTAAATGATTGTCTTCTGTTCCTTGTGATTGCCCCAAATTACAAGTTTCCATAGTTTACAAAGAATTTAATTCATAAAGACCTGAGAGGAGAAAAGTGGGATGAAAAATAACTGGTCTACTTATTTTTCCTTCCTGGCTTGTCATATTACTCAAATGATGAAGAAATTAAGGATTTCATATCTATGAAAAAAAATCAGATTCAATAGAAGCTTTTTCAAACTAAAAATATGTATGTGTGTTCCTCTTGGTTTTTTTTTTTTTGTGTGTGTGTGTGTGAGTGTGTGTGTGTGTGCGATCTCCGTATTAATCTGAACTCTGATGGGCATCTTACTGTGTTGTTGGGATGGTAGTTGAGATGCAAGCCACTGTCGCAGAGAGGAGAGGAAGTGCCGCTGCTTTGATCACTGGGAGCACCTGCAGGAGACAAAACCGTGACATCCCTCCAGTTAGAATGCCAGGCCACACTAGGCTGACACAGTCCACATCAAATCTTGGGGAATTTTCAACAGTAGTGAGTAAATAGGCCTAAGAGTTCTGCACGTGAGCCAAGTGGCTGTAGAGCTTGGGGCACTAAAAAAGATTCACGAGTACTTACCCTTGATTTCAGAAGAATTTACACTTTGTTAAGGAAAATACACAACCTTATGAGAAGAATTATCTTCTTTCATTACCCAAAGTAGTCTACATTTTCAAGCATAGTTATAAACTGTCATATTTTTTGTTTACAAAGTTCCATTTTGTCATGTTTAAACTATTAGTCGGTTCTGTCTTCAGAAGCTGTAACTCCCCATAATGTAAGCATGTGTTCCTGTGTTCTGTCTGCACACATGCTCTTATGGGTTCAGATACCCTCTTAGGGTTGAAGCTCCCTAATTCTGTGAAATGGTGATGACATAACTTTCTATTAGATCCTCATGAGAAACCTAGTAAGAACTATTTTTTAAAGATAACTAATATGAGTCTGAAAGATTTATGATTTTCCTAGATGTCACAATTTAGTAGTTAGTAGAGTTAGGATTACAATAAATATTTCCTTCTGATTCCTTGCTTCTTCTAAAGACATTATTATTATTATTTTGGGATTTCTAATATTAAAAAATATGACCTGTTAATTTGATTCCTAGAAGTTATTTAAAATATCATACTTAAATTTGAATATACATCACAGGCAGGTATCAAGGTATCATCATTAACAGAATCCATGTGCTCAGAAATAAGAGATTTTTGTGTCTCTTTAAAGTTCTATATAATTTTCCTGCTGTTACAAATGAAGGAGTTTTTTTGCTAAGCAATCCTGGAATTAGTTTTTTCACTCTTTAAACATTAAATAGCCTGGCATGGTAACACACACCTGTAATTCCAGTACTCAGGAGACTGTGAGAGAAGGATTGCAGGCTCAAGGCCAGCCTCAGTAACTTAGACTCTGTTTTAACATAAAAAAAAGGCTAGGTGTGTGTGTGTGTATAGCTCAGAAGTAGAATGCCCCTGCATTCAATACCTAGTACAAAAACAAAAACAAAAAAATTAAAGATTTTTACACTTTATTTTAGCTTGCTGTAAGGGTTTTCTAACTTCTTTTTTAAAAACAATATTTCAATGTATTCATATATTATTTTAAAGCATAACAATTTCAAACTGAATTAAATAAAAATGCAAACTATCAAATTCTATTTATGCAAATTAATCCACCTTTGAATGAAAATTAAAATATAAATATATATACAAAAAGAATGTAGGCATAAAATCTATGATCTATACTGGCATCTTAAAAAGTTATCAATAAAAGGGAAAGTTGAACTAAAGTAAATAGAAGATAAAAAGTAATAAAAATAAAAATTTAAATGCTGAATATAGAAAATACCAGACTAATTAATACAATAATGGGTCATTGGAAATATTAATAAAATAGATGAAACCTCTAGCAAGAATAATATAGGAAAAAAAAATAATATATGTCGCTGTTGGGAACAAGGGCAGGATCACTACTGAAAGCTAACAAACCTTCAAAGGAATAATGAAAGAAATGATGAGCAGCTTAGTGCAAATAAATTGACCACTTCGCTGATATGGACAAAGACTGAAAAAATTGAACCAAAACCAAAATTTATGAACACAGAAAGATATCTAAAAAATGATTCCTATATTCATTCAGGAGATTGAGTCATACAAAAGATGTAGTATAATGCTGGGCTCAGAGTGTTTCTCTGCTAAATTTATTCAACCACATAAGAAAGAGACACTAACACTGTTAATTTGCTTCTGGAAATAGAAGAGTTACCATTCTACAACTTCTATGAAGATATAATAAACCTCACACTTATTCCCAGTAAATGTTCTGAGAAAAGTACAAATAGATGCCCCTCATAAAAACAGATGAGAAAAAAGGCTCCATAATCTATTAGCAAACTAAATCCAGCAACATATGTAAAAATCACTTCATTTATCTTAGGAATGGAAGCTTGGTTTGACATTCAAAATTATGAATGAAGACAAGATAGGATTAAAATAAAAATGAAAAATCAAAGAGCAGACATTACAACACATGCCACATCAATAAAAAGAAAAAAAATCTAGAAATATGCCACCTACTCATACTGAATAATGAAAAAATAAGAAATCCCATGAAACTAGCGAGGATATTATTCAATCACATAAAACCTTTTAAAAAAGAAAAGCCCAAAACCAACAAAACCTTTAAATAATTAACACCAATTCTTCTTAAACTTTTAGAAATTTGAAGAAGAGAAAATGCTTCCAAATTCAGGACAAGCATTATCCGGATACCAAAATCAAAGAATGAAAACTACAGACCAATATCCTTTATGATATTGATGCAAAAATCTTCAATAAATTAAATTCAACAACAAAAGGATTATATACCATGACCAAATATTATTTATACCTGGAAGGTGAAGTTAGTGCAACATAGAAACAATCTGTGTATCCATCACACTACCAGAATGATGAAAAAGACCATATAATCCTCTCAATTGATTCAGAAAAAGCAGGAGAGAAAATTTAACATCTCTCCTTAATAATAATAATAAAAAAAAAAACTCAACAAAGCTAGAAGTAGAAGGAAATTACTTCAATATTATAAAGGCCGTATGTAAAAGCTGGTAGTATCTTACTAAATTATGAAAATCTTAAACATTTATCTCTAAGAATAGGAATGAAATAAGGATGTCCACTTGATTTCAATATAGTATTAAAGTCTATTAGAGCAGCTATGCAAGAAAAATCATTAGGAATCCAAATTCAAAGAGAACTAAAATTATCTCTGCATATGAAGCAATCATATTTAGAAAACAATAAATATTGCATGTAAAAATCCTTAGAACTAATGAACAAACTCAATAGAATTGCAGACTAGAAAACCAGCATACAAAGCCGGGCGTGGTGGCGCACGCTTGTAATCCCAGTATTTGGGAGGCTGAGACCAGAGGATCCGGGTTCGCGGCCAGCCTCAGCTACCTAGTGAGGCACTCCACAATATGGTGAGACTCGGTTTCAAAATAAAGAATAAAAAAAAATAGGGCTGGGGGTGTATCTCGGAGGTAGAATGCCCCTGAGTTCAATCCCCAGTACTGCAAAAAAAAAAAAAAAAAAAAAAAGAAAGAAAGAAAACCAGCACACAAAACCCACCTGCACTTTGCAACTAATAACAATTAGCAATCAAAAGAGAATACTAAGAAAATAACCCTAAAGATATTATCATAAAAAGAATAACACATTTAGCAATAATATAAATGAAGGAAGCGAATATCTTGTAAGATATCATTGAGAAGTTAAAGATGACACACATAAATGGAAAGACTTCCATGTTTATGAATTGAAAGAATTAATATTGTTAAAGTGTTCACACCAGCCGATGTAATCTACAGGTTCAATGTAATCCCTATCAAAATCCCAATGGTGTTTCTGCAGAAATAGAAAACAGATAAAAATTCTGAAGTTCATACAAAACCTCAAAAAACCCTGAATCATCAAAACAATATTGAGAAAGAGAAACAAAGTGATGGGCTTCACATGTTTTGAGCTCAACATATATCACAAGGTTACAACAATAAAAACAACATGGAACTAGCATAAAGGCTATATTGACCAATGCAAAGAATAAGAGCCCAGAAATTTGACTTTCAAAATTTGGTTGTGTGATCTTCAACAAGGTTTGGGCTCTACACTATATGGAAAGACAATAAGGTGAGGAAATGATCTCCACCAGCAGAAAAAAAAAAAAAAAGTTAGACCCTTGCCTTACACTATACATATACTATACACACAAATTAATTCAAAAATGAAAGATCTAAACACTAGATTTGAAGCTATACATTTTCTAAAATAAAATTTAGAAAATTTTTTCATGGCATTATGTTTGAGAATTATTTTGTGAATATGACACCAAAAGCATATAGCAATAGAAACAATAACATACAAAGGGCAGTGCAGAAGAATCAAATGTTCTGCATGAATTTTTTTTTTCAGTAAAGTGAAAAGAGTACCTATGAGATTGGAGAAATTATTTGCAAAGCACATGTCTAGAATCTAAAGAGAAAATAGGACAGAAAAGGGACTTCAAGAAAATGAGGAGAGAGACGATAGAATACTGATCAGAAGGGGAGAGAGGAAGGCAGGAGAAGAAGAAGGCTTGAGAAAGGAAACAGACCAAATGATGTTTTGTTAATATCATCACCACTCTCCGCAGCATGTGCAGGGCAGGAGGAAGGGGTAGCAGGCAAATGCATAAAGAGATGTTGAGATGTTATGTGCAAGTGTGGATGTGTCACTTTGAATTGCACTGTGATTCAGAATTCCAAAATACCAAAAAAAAAAAAAAATCCTAAAAAATCAACAGATTTCCTGAATATCAACAACAAAAAACAAACTCCAAACCAGATTTTAAAATTGACACAGTACTTGAAAAGACATTTCTCCAAAGAACACATACCAATGGCAAACAAGTATACGAAAAGATCTTCAACATCACTAGAAATCAGGGTAATTCAAACTGAAACCACAATAAGATATTGCCTCAAAATATCAAGATGGCCCTAATAAAATATAAAACACAAAAATAAAAAACAGAACAGAAAATATTAAGTATCAGTGATGGTATGGAGAAACTGAAACCCTTTCCATTGTTGGTGAGAATGTGAAATGGTACAGCCACTATAGAAAACAGTATGATCGGTCCTTGGAAAATTAAGAGAATCATCATATGTTCCAGGAGTCCCACTTTTGAGTGTCAAAATAATTGAAAACAAGATCTTGAGGTGGTATGTTTGCACTTGTGTTCATTGTAGCATTATTGACAACAACCTGGAGTGAAACCAACCTAAATGTTCATTGATTAATGAATTGATAAAGAAAATATGTTCTATAGATATGATTTTTTAACCTTTTACATCTTAAAATTAATGAAATTTTCTCATAGAACATGGACTTAATATCCACAAGGTATAAACAATACAAACAACAGCAAGTACTGTAATTAAATGGTGGGCTAGTAATCTGAATAGATATTTATGAAAAAAAGACAAATTACCAAGAAGTATATGAAAAATGTTCAGTATCACTCACTGATCATCAGAAAAGATGTAAATAAAAACCACCAAGTGCTGTGTGCATGTATGTTACTATTACTACAAACCACATTTTGATGTGAGACTATAATGCACCAATAAATGTATAAAACAAACAAAAACAAAACCACAGTGAGATAACATTCACTTAAGAATGATTCTTGTCAAAAAGGAAAAAAAATGCTGGTGAGGAAATAAAGAAAAGGGGACTTTTACATACTGTTCGTGAGAATGCAAATTAGTGCAGCCTTTATAGAAAAGACAGAAGAGTTTTTTTCCAAAAACCAAAAATGGAACTATCATGGTATGCCTAAGAGACATCTATACTTACATGTTTGTGCAGCAATATACATAGAGTTAACAATAATTTACTATATGCTTCAAAATGCTTAAGACAGAAAATCTTGTAGTATGTAATGTTCATGCAATAAAAATATGCCCAGCTTGGAAAATGGATTTTGCAATTTATTAACAAGATAACTATGAATTTATTCTGCCACTCAGCTACTACTCTCTAGGTATTTATTGTAGTGATATAAAATTGTAATGCTGTTCAAAGCTATCTACAAGAACATGTATAGCAGCTTCATTTATAATAGCAAAATGCTGTAAACAGATAGAATATTTTAACAGAAGACTGCATTAATCAACGTTAGTATATTTGTACAATGGAATATTACACAACAGTATAAATAAATGAACTACTGAAAGAAACAACATAGGTGGATCTAAAAGAAACTATTCATAATGAAGCCAGACATAGAGTATGGTTGCATTCCAAAATGTTCTAGAGGAGACAAAATAATTCATGAGATGAGAAATTAAGTCAGTGGTTGTTTCTACTGTGGATGCTTATTTGCTAGAAGGAGTTGACATGGAACTGTTCTATGATTGAAAGAAGTGTAAATTAAGCAAGTGTTTGCCTTTTCAGAACTGCACTAACTGTGCATGTAAAATCTTCACAATTCACTGCATGTAGATTTGCCACAGTTAAAAATATAAACTTCATTTTTAGCAAAGGATATACATTTTCTTTCAGAAAAATGAACAAAAAACCTAACTTATAGAGAATTTTTAAGTTAACTTTTCTATAAATTATTACATTTCCACAAAGTGAAATGCTTTCTTCAATCTATTCTAATCTTCTCAGGACAAGTTAAGTCGGAATTCTCATTTAGCAGAGTGCATCATTTTCTGGCCAAAGGAAATACATTCACCAAATATTAGGAATGAAATCTAATAGAGATATATGCTGTAAACATGATGTTTGTAATGATGCCTATTTTAAAAACAAAATTGTACTTCTCTGATTTTAGACTAGAAAACAACTGTAATAGGCTGAAAATATTCTGAAACAAAAACAACATCTCTTCCCTTTTCACAGGGTCAGTGGAGGCCTGGTGATATACAATGGCTTATGATAGGGCAGATGTGGTAATGCTGAAAAAATCACCAGTTATTGGTCAGCACTTCAGAAGGTGCATATGACAATGTGGACATGCCATCTATCCTCAAATGCTTACAGGCACAGTCTTCGTTCAGTGGCAGTTTGAGGAAAGCAGGTGCTCTTTTTAAAAATGACACTGTCAGAGTCACTTCTTCCCCAGCATTTCGAAGGACCTGAACCTAAAAATAAAAGAACAAAAACTAATTTAATTATCATTATAATTTTATATGACTGCACAACCTTGAAGTTATTGGTTGTCTTCTCCACCTGCTATTTTTCTGTAGTGGTTAGAAACGTGTTTGAAAGATGAGGACAGACATTCCCGGACCCTGAAGCAACACAGTTGCCAATGTTATCCTTGTCTCCTGTTCATATGCAAGGTGCATCTTGCATTCACATTGACTGAGGTCTTCTAGAGGTTGTGGTCTACATTAGGTGATATGAGCTACCTCAATACTTTGATTCAAAAAGAGGAAACAAAAATATCTTTATCTGAGGAGGGCATAATGATTATGTAGACAACTCAGTGAAATAGACCAGAGCAGGGGGAAAATGCACTAAAACTCTTAAGTGATGATAACTGTATGTAGTAAGATCAGAGGGTATGAGATAAATGTACAAGTAACAATTATATTTTTGTACACTAACATCCAAAATTTCTCAGTTTAAAAAAAGTACCATGTATAAAAGGAACTAAAATATGAACTATCATGTATTATTCAGATAAAAGTTATGAGTTCCGTACTCTTAAATCTACAAAACATTTCAAAGAACAATTTTAAAATATATAAATGTGCCTGAGAACTCAATTGTTAAGATATGATTTCTGGACTATAGATTGAATACAATCCCAATAGAAGCCCAACAGATATTTTTATAGAAATTGATAAATTGATTCTAAAATTGATGTGTAAATTCAAAAAGTATAGAATAACCAATTTGAAAAATATGAGCAAAGAACAAAGATGTTAACATTTCTTGATTTCAAGAGATGATACAAAGCATTAAGACACTGGGATATTGCCAGCAAGAACAGATAGATTAAATAAAATCCTCCCAGAAACAGACAGAAACAAAAAAGAACATCAGTTTTCAACAAAGATGCAAAAGGATGATGAAACTACCATTTTTTTCCAAGAAATTATATTGGGATGATTGGAAATTCTCATGAGGAAAAAACTTATCAATACATCACATCATATACTAACACTATCTCAAAATGAATCAGAGACCTACATGTAAAACCTACAGATGTAAAACTCCTAAAATAAGCTTGGAGAAAAACTTTGTGACATTGGGTAGGAAAACTTTTGTAGTTCAGATACCCAAAATACCATCAATTAAAGAACAGATGTAGTTGGGAGTCACAAAGATTTAGCCATTCTGTTCTAAGAAAGATACTCTTAGGAGAGCTATAACTGTAAGAAAATACTAATAGAACTTTATCTGATGTTATACTTAGATATAAATTGCCCCCTAAAGAGCTCATTTATTAATGTTTGGAGCTGATGTAATTGATTCATGGGGGTTGCAATACCAGAAGTGGATAAATGCACTGTAATGGAATTACCTCGGTGGTACTCAGTAGGCCTGTAGGGTGTGGCTGGGGGAGATGGTCCCTAGAGGTGGGGCTTTGGAAATCATACCCTACCCCCTGTTTTCTCTCTTGCTTCTGCCCTCCATGATGTGAGCAGCAGCACAGCTTCCCTCAATGAGGCCCTGAGATCACAGTCCCTGTCCTCACCTGGGATAAACCCGAAACTAGAAGAAAATAAATCTTTCATCTAAGTAACATGGTCAGTCTTTTAGATTATAGCTGCAAGAATGCTGACTGTAACATCTGACAAATGATGTACACTCAGAATATATAAAGAACTCTCAAAACCCAGTAACAAAACAAAGGATCAAATAAAACAGGCAAAATTCTTAAGCAGATTTGTTCCCAAAGTACTTATACTGATGGTTAATCAGTGCATTAAAATATGATTAGTAATTAGGAAAATGCAAATTAAAACCACAGTCAGATGCCACCATCCTTCTTCTGGAATGTGTACATGGTAAATTCCTCAGATCCCAGGTGTTGGCAAGGTTGTGGAAGAACTGAGACTCTTAGATATTGCTGATGGAAGTGAAAAATGGCAAGACTTTGGAAGAGTTTGGTTTAGTACATTCATGAAACTGAGATGTACAGCAGCCAAAGGATATGGTAAAACGATTTCTTTCCCTTCTTTTTTTTTTTTTTTTTTTTGGTGCTGAGGGTTGAACTCCGGGGCATTTTACCTCCAAGCTTGCCCTCCAGCCCTTCTTATTTTGAAACAGGGTCTCACTAAGTAGATGAGGTTGACCTCAAACCCTCCTGTCTCAGCCCCCAAAGTACTGGGATTACAAGCGTGTGTCACCATCGCCCAGCTTGGTAAAACGATTTCTAAAACTTTGCTGAGTGAAATGAAAGCTTACATCTTTACAAATATTGTACATGAGTACTCATAGCAGCTGCATTTGCAATCCTCAGAAACTGGAGACATCTCAAAAACCTAATAAAAATGTATAAATACAAAGCACGAATTATTACAATAAAAAAAAAGAAAAAAATATCTATCAGGAGGTGGTGAACAAACAAACAGGTATATCCTCACAACAGAACATGAATGCCAAGAGTCAGAAGTAAGGAATGGACATAGAGTGAAAGGGCTTGAGAAAAACACATAAAGCTGGGCGTGGTGGCGCACGCTTATAATCTCAGCACTTGGGAGGCTGAGACCAGAGGATCTGGGCTCACGGCCAGCCTCAGCTACCTAGTGAGGCACTTAGTGAGACCTAGTTTCAAAAAAAGAATAAAAAATAGGCCTGGGGGTATAGCTTGAAGGTAGAAATCCTCTGAGTTCAATCCCTAGTACTGAAAAAAAAAAAAAAAAACCACATACAATGAAAGAAGCCACTATAATACAATTTTATTTACATAAAATTGTTCAAAATGCAAGCAAATGTAGTGCTAAAAAGCAAATTGCTCATTGGGAGAAATATATATATATATATATATATATATATATATATATACACACATATATATACATATACATATATATGTATATACATATATATACATATACATATATATGTATATACATATATATATACATATACATATATATATTATTACAAATACAGTGTAAGCATTTACAATCTAGCAAGTGAAAAATGGTATTGTGCTATGGTCAATTGGACTTTACTTAAATATTTGCAGAAATAGGATCCTTTCTCCTCCTCTTTTCTTCAAAAGCACTTCTGTGTGTCCTGCCCTCCCCAACCTTCCCCCTTGTTTACTGTCCTGCTGTCACTTTTCACACCTGCAATCTTCGTCCAACCTCCCACCGACAGATAGTCCCCTTCTAGCTGATACAATTGCTGCTCAGCTGTCCTCTGGCTCTGTCCTTGAAGATACTGCTACACAATGGCAGCATACTGTTTTCCATAGTGGCTGTCCCATTTTACATTCCCACCAACAATGGGAAGGGATTCAGTTTCTTCATACCATAACTTCGATAGGAATAAGAAACTCTGGCATGCTGTTACCTAGTAGGATGACTGTAGATAGCAAATATATATTATATATCTCAAAAACCTAGAAGAAAAGATAGTGATTGTTTTCACGAGGAAGAAATGACAGATGTCTGAGGAGATAGATATGCTTAATCTGCTTCAAATATTATACAATGAATACATATATCAAAACATCACATGGTACCTAATGCATATAAACAATTTTGTTTTTATATAGCAGTTAATTTTTAAAATAAAACTTGTTAAGGCAAAGAGAACCAGGCATATGTCCCCCTCCTGTAACCCTAGTGCTTGGTAGACTAAGACAGAAGGGTCAGAAATTTGAGGCCAGCCTTGACAAACTGGTGAGAACCTGTTTCAAAACAAAAAGGGCTGAGAAGCCAGGCATGGTGGAGCACACTTGAAATCCCAGTACTTGGGATGCTGAGACAGGAGGATTACAGGTTCTAGGACAGCCTCAGCAAGTAGTGAGACTCTCATCAACCTAGCGAGATCTTGTTTCAAAAGTAAAAATAAAATAGGGCTGAGGGTGTAGCTTGGAGGTATAATGCCCCTGGATTCAATCCCTAGTACAAAAGAAAAAAAAGGGGGGGGGGGACTGAGGCTATAGCTCAGTGTACCGAATATCTCCATAAGAAATCCAGAGTATTTAAGTGAAATCTTATAAAGAAAATATTTGATAAAGCCACATTAGATGCAAATAATCAAGTAATTATAAGCATATATTTAATCTAAATTTCTAGGAGTAAAACCATGACTATATAAATGCTTAGTTTATAATTCAGGTGCCAGGTTCAAGCAGAATTCTTTTTTTTTTTTTTGCGATACTGGGGATTGAACTCAGGGGCAATCTACCTCCGAGCTATACCCCCAGCCCTATTTTTTATTCTTTATTTTGAAACCGAGTCTCACTAAGTTGCAGAGTGCCTCACTAGGTAGCTGAGGCTGGCCGCGAACCCGGATCCTCCGGTCTCAGCCTCCCGAATGCTGGGATTACAAGCGTGCGCCACCACGCCCGGCTCAAGCAGAATTCTTGAAGGAAGACAGAAATCAATATTTTTTATATTTTAAATAAATTCTATATGATTATCTCAGACTTAATGAATTGTTATAATCTGAAAAATAAAGTTAAACATTGTCGCACCCAGATTAGATTCTCAGGTGCAGATTCTGGTGACTAACTGCTTGATTATGCAAATTATCACAAGGTGTTTGCAGGACCACACAGAGCTCAGAGTAAATAGTTCCCAACTGTTTCGATGGCTCCCTGCCATGTCATGTCATTTCAGTCTATCATGTGGGGCATTTAAATATCTGATTCTGAATTTTAAGTGTTGCTCCCATGACGCTCACTGTGCTGTGCGCAGCATACATACTCTGACTCCAACAGCAGCATAGCTCGGGCAGTCCTGTCAGCACTAACCTGTGACTAGCTCACTATGGAAAGCAGATGTTTTTCTGGGAGTCCAGTAATTTTGAAACACTTAAAACTATCTCTGTGTGTCCCAAATATAATGTATTAAATGAATAGGGAAAAAGTAGTTTTTCTTATATGTTGCTAAGTTCACAAAGAAAAATGTATTCATTCTATTACTGAATGATTACTTTAAGTTTCAGCCCTCCAAAAAATCTATCATGCATGAAATTGTCAGACATATGTTAACTATAAAAAGCCGTTAAGATATTTATCAAAGCATACAAGACAAGATGCACGGACTTTGTGAGATTCCTCAATATTTAATATATTTGGAAGGTATGTACATCTCTCCTCTTATATGGAAATTAGGGAGAATATCTAAAAATGACTGTTAGCAAAATTATTAAATTATCACCTTCCTATTTTGTCACTTCATTTTTCTCTGAAGTCTTCTTTTCTATTTTAGGCCCTACTTTTTTTTTTCCCCAACAGAGTCTCAAAGGACACCTCTATCACCTGGTACCTAAGTGAAAAAAGCAAAAACCCAAGAACAACAAACCCTACAGAAAGTCTCTAGAGTCCATGCTCTGGGCTCCAGGCTGAGATCTCACTTATACCGCATTCTCCTTCCCACTTAGCCTAAATCAGTCAGTATCTCATTCCAAAAGGATCTCCAAAACAGTGTGTCCACATCAATGGTGCAGTGCTAAACATAGTCTGCTGCCAGTAACATAAGCCCCTTCATGTCTTATGATGATATTTTGTCACAGGCCACTGGAATCCATGGATCTGTGTGATGTCATAGAAATGGGGTCCTAACAGGAGTTTATGTTCTATCTCTTTAAATGAACTGAAGTAAGTGATTAAAATTTCAGATATTTCAGATATCTTGAGATTATTCACCTAAGCCATGGAGTTGAGAGTTCATCTGGCATGAGGATGCTTGCCTGAATCCCAATACTAGGGAGGCTGAGACAGGAGGATTGCAGGTTTGAGGCCAGCCTCAGCAATTTAGGGAGACTCTCTGCAACTTAGCAAGACCCTTATTCAAAATAAAAAGTATAAAGGGCCTGGAGTGTAGCTTGTAGGTAGAATGCTCCTGTATTCAATCCCCAGTACCACATACACACACACACACACACACACACACACACACACACACACACACACCCCACGCACAACGATTGGTATGGTTCTTGTTAAGTAGGACATTTTAGAAGAATGAGTGTTCATTGGGAGTGTAAGCTCACAAGTAATACTTTCATGTGAAGCAGCATTGCAGGACACTTCTGGATGAAATTCTCACAACTGCTGCCTTTGAGAGACAGGTGGTAAGTGGGCAAGGCCGGGAAGCAGAGCTTATGGCTTAGTGGAGTATTAGCGTCTATGGACATAAATGTCTTTGAAGTTCCGTACTCTCACTCCCTGCCTTCGTTAGGTCTGAGGTCCCCAACAGGATAATAGTTCTGTGTGCTATTAGAGAAGGAAAAGGAGCTGCTTTTATTTCCATATCTATTACTGCTCTGGTCTCCATAGCAACCTAGGGCAGGCAGAACGACTCCATAAACCAGACCTGTTGTAAGGAAAGAAGATGCAAGAGAAAGACATCTCCAAGGCCGGACGGGGCAGCAATTTGTCAGGTCAGTGGACTGGGAAATCACTACAACTCTTCTGGCTGTGTTCCTATCTCCGCTTTGTAAAGTGGGAACTGAATAAATACATCTGTAACATGTTGCACGCAAGCGGAAAATGTAGGAGCAGCACTGTTCCTGCTCACCGCGGGAGTGGGAGTGGACTGTCTCACTTCCATTACTGTGCAGAAACCACAGAACTGATTAGTAGCAACAAATACCACATCAAAGGAAACTATGAAGAACAATAAAACATGCCTTCACTTTGATGCTGTCTCGTGAAAGACATACACATGAAAGAAATTAAGACAGGTACGTGAAAGAATTTCTTAGACGTTTTGCACATTAGTCCTCAGAACTTTCCTTGATATGTATAGGAGGTACAAACCTTATTCCAGTTGCCAATGAGAGAAAATCAGCTCAGTACTGTTGTTTCTTTCATGAATTCCAGAATAATATGGGCACTCAAGTGCAGGCCTGTCCTAAACACAATAATCTCAGTGGTTTCAACACAGGACAAGAGTAGCTTTTGGATTTTATTTTGTGTTGTCATAGCTATTTGCTACCCACTAAGCATACAGATTCACATTCCTTGATTTAGAGAGCACAGTTGGTGCTATAGTTAGATATAAGATGTTCCCTAAAAAGCTTAGTTATTATAATTAAGGGCTGCTATAGTGGAGTCATGAAGGATGTTATCCCAGTAGTGGATAAATCCATCCTAACGGATTTATCTGGGTGTGGCTGGAGGGGTGGATTCCTGGGGCTTCGGCCTTGGGGATTATATATGGTTCATCCTCCCTCTTTTCTCTCTCTTGCTTCTGGCCTTCATGATGAGAGGAAACAAGCCATGTGTTCTCTTTCTCCGCCCCCGCTGCCATGCCCTGAGATCCGTGGTCCCTGACCTCACATGTACTGAATCCAAAACCTTAAGAAAATAAATCTTCTTTCCTCTAAGTTACATGGTCAGGTCTTTAGATTACAGCTGAGAGAATGCTGACCAGAACAGCTGATGATATGAAGTAGTATAAAGGCTCAAAATAAGGCAAAAATACATTTTCTATCACTAGATCAGCATTGTACTATATATTGATCCGCTAAGTAAGTCTTGAACTATAAAATTTTTACAGAGAGAAAGAGAATTTCTAGTAATAACATTCACACATAAGAGAATTCTATGGGTACATTGTATATTCAATACCTGTTTATTAAAAATAGTGGTAATTAGGGTTTGTGTTTCTTAAATGTTATTTGAGCTATGTCATATTAAAAACAACTGTGTATTTTCTCATTTTTACAATTTAAAATTCTATTAATTAAATATTTTATATCATTAAATACATGTTGATTTCTGTTGTGAAAGTAAAAATATTTTACTAGTCAACTATTAAGCCAGGCAATATGTCTGATATCTGATCATTAAAATGTTATTCTGTAAAGAACACAACACTGTCTTTGGCCATCTCCTCACCAGCATGCAGCTGTGAGAGGAGCACTTTAAGATGATTAATGTTGTGGGACTCCTTATGCTGGTAACATGGTTATGCCTGACAAATGTATCTTATCTGATCATTTAAAGTCTAAGTACTAGCTTGTTTTCATTTATTCTCTTGAATTGCATGCGCTGTTACATGGGAGGAGCTTGTTAAATAGCCTGAGAGATTTCCAGGCACATGAATTTCAGTGAACCAAGCATCACAGCTTCAAAGGTTGCAAGGGATCTGGAACAATTTCCCTCCTCTGTGTTTTGGACGTATATCAAGTCAATGAACTGAAAGGGGCCCTGACAGTTCCAACCGTGACTACACACATCTGATCAAAGGCTGGCCCCCAAGTTAAATTTGTCCATGCTGAAAAACCCCTCAGGAAGGAAAATACAATCCCACTTCTCGAAATGAAGTTTAAGCTTCACAATCAGAATGAAAATAAATGTGCGTAGATTGAAGAGGGGTGGGGTTAGGAGTTAATTACTAAACAATGCTATCTTGAAGGGTTTGAAGTGTCATGAGTTAAAATAAAGAAAAATTAGTATGATATTTCAAGATATTTGGTATGTTGTTCTAGCTGCTGCATTCTATCCTCAGTTATATAAGCTCTTACTATTACATCATCTCCACTGTTAATAATCCAGATGCATTTTATAGTCATTAATCTAATTTATATTCCAAAGCATTTACTGATCTTCTACAATAAAAAATATGGCAGAAATCATTAAGAGCCCAGGAATAATTGAAATACAAACTTTTTTTAAACTGGGGATTGAATCCAGGAGTGTTCTATCATGGCCCTTTTTTATTTTGAAACATAAAATAAGTTGCTGAGGGTCTTCCTAAGTTGCTGAGGCTGACCTTGAGCCTGCCATCCTCCTGTCTCACCCTCTCAGCCTCTCAAGTACTAGAATTACAGACATGTACCACCAGGCCAGGCACAGATAAACATTTTAATGCTCAGAGTCTATTCAATAGAAAACAATTCAGGCATTTCAAATGGGGCAACTTTATCCATGTAATTAGAAAATGATGCTGGGGAAATTTGAGGCAGTGGGTGGATTTGCAGCAGTAGGAACTGGCCACCACAAACTCGGGGAGAGCTGAAGAGAATGGTGCCAGGGCTGAGAGCCATGCTGGTACTAGATCTAGGACAAGGATCGACAATGAGGAGAGAAAGGGACTCTCCAGTGAGTTACAAGAAAGCCGATGTGTGAGTAGGTAAAAGAGAGACCCCAAGAACTTGCCCCCAGTGGGGAAGTGGGCAAAGAACAGGCACTGAGAAAACCCATTCCAAATTCTTCCAGGGGAAGCATTTTCCTGTTGACACAGGACACACACAGGTTTGGAACACTTAAAAGCTCTTTCAGACACTTGTGTTGGATGAGATTCCCACTCAGTGCTGAAAGCCACATACTCACAAGAGTCCCTCAACACCTACACTTTATTACCATTCTGAAGGAAACAAAGAAGCCAAACACTTTAGTTCCCATTATATTTTCACAGGAATGATTATTTTAACAAAACTATACCCAATCCATTTACTATAAGTAGCATGTGGTTATTAAAATTAAACTCCATTAGTTTGGGTTCTATTTCCACAAACTTGCCAGCTGTCTCACCAGAGAGACTGAATTAATCTCTCTGCATCTTCCTTGGCTTTGAAGTAACAGTAATCCCTACCCACCCAGGACTATGAAGATAAGGTGCCGAGCCCCAGTGAGCATTCCCTCAGAGAACTGGGCAGTTTGCATTTACTCAAGAAATGTTAGCTCTCATTACTAGAAATAGTTTGATTAATCTAAATGATAAAAGGAATTTCATACAAATTTTTATTATAGAATATCAATGTATTCCTACAACAGAAACAGTTTATTCAGTAAAACTGTTCAGCAAATATAGGTAACCACAATGAAATAGGCTGAGTATCTGACCACATCTAACCACATACTTTGTCACTTTAAAAACTACCAGAAAAACTCCAGGAAGTCCCCAACATTTAAATAGTTAGACTCTTTAAAAATCGTAGGAACCCCAATAGGGTCTGAAGGGAGACAGTGTTCTCCACGAGCAAGCATGCTAAGAGAAGGCAGGTGAGATTTGAAAGTATACTTCAACGGACACGAACCAAATCCACAGTTGGTTCATATTTTCTTGTTTTTCCTACTGTTTTTTTTTTTAGTTCCAGGAACTCAACCAGGATATCACATGACATTTAGTTGTCCTGTCTCCTTAGGTTCCTCTTGGCTGTGGCAGTTTGTCCAAATCTTGTTTATTTTATAATATTAGCAATTTTGAGAAATACTGGTCAGTTATTTTGTAGAACTTTGCAGAACTAGAATTTTCCTTAATTTTCTCAGAATTGGACTAGGCTTATTAGGTTTTGGAAGGAAGACCACAGAAGCAAAGTGTCATTTCCTTATCTCATATTGAATGCATATTATCAGTGTGACTCTCAAGGTTGGTACTGACCTTGATCATGTGACTGAAGTACTGTTTTCAGGTCATCCCTCATCTCTCCCACCTTTGCATACTGTGTTCTTTGGAAAGAAGTTGTACGTAGTATCCAATCACCCAAGTCATACTTCACCTACGTGCGTACAGCTTATCTACATCAATTATTCAAATGATTTCTCTTCTTTTTTGTTATTTTCCACTTGATTCCTTAATTCAAACACCTGAGTCACTGAGTGCTCATGGATATGGATATGCATTTTACATACTGGATTAAAATCCAATGCTATTTTGTTTTCTTGTCCAGATGGCTCTGGATTTGGGCCTTTGAGGCTCTTCAGTTGTCTCCTTTGCTCCCTGGACACTCCCCCTCAATGGTGTGTGTGTGTGTGTGTGTGTGTGTGTGTGTGTGTGTGTGTAGGCATCTTTATTTGACAGTATACAATGCCCCAAGCTCATCTTGCACATTTTCTATCCCATCTTTGAAGTAGTCATTTCTCTATGTAGTCATGTTTCCATCTTGTCTAGCTTTACAAGTTTTTTTAAATTATAATAAGTTCAATAAATATGACACTTCCAATTTTGTTTTTCAAGACTACTTTGTATATTTGTGGTCACTTGAGACTCCATATAAATCTTGGGGGGCATTTTGCTGTTCTCAGGCTTTCTAGAACAACCCCACTCATCTACTAACTTCTATTTCCAGAGAAAATCACCAACAACCCTCACCTGCCATATTCTTCTCTTTTTGCTTCCCTATCCTTACTATTTTTGTCTTAAAACTCATGTATTGTCATATCAGTGAGTTTCAGGAGAGATGAGATGTGAACATGTCTTATTTAACCCCAAATTTCTGCATTGAGTTGCTGGAGATTGCACATTTAAAAATTAAGAAGGCACTAAAATTACCTTTGACATATGATTCTGAAGGTATCAGACATGCTTTCTCTATGTTATTATGATATCCACAACTAGGAACTCACGGCAGTCATTTTAGAGGCAATTTCCCAACATGCCATGGTATATACACCTCTAGTTTCCCTGTATACACATTACTCATCATATCATTTTTTGCACATCACTGGTGCTACTGAGCAGAGGTATGGTCCTTCCTACAGCATGGTGCCCTGGCAGCTGAGTTAGGACTCCCTGAAATCCTTAAAAATAAGAACACAGGACATAATAGCTACCTTTCTACTTTAAGTCACACAATGCTCTATTTCCTTTATAGGCCACAAGTATGTGGGACATTTAACATCTTAAGTAGATTTTCCTCCTTTCTTGTTTCTGTATCTCTGATTCAGGAATCATCTGTTGTCAAAAAGACCTTCATCAGAAACTCACACCATCCTGAGATAGAACATGTAAGCCCCCAAACCTCTTACTAAGATTCCTAGCAGAGGCTAGGGTTAGATGTGAATCCTGAAAGGCTTCACACTACCTCGGGTCCATGGTGAAGTTCTTACCATTCGCAAGGCCCATGCCATTGCCTTTTCATTAGTGAGAACTATCTTTGAAAGCAAAAGATGAAGGCTTAACCCTCATCTGATCTATTTATTTATTTTTATAGTATGCCTTAAATATATGCAACATTTATTTGTCAATTATGCCTCAATGAAGCTAGAAAAATATTTAAATTTTCTTACCTAAACTAACTTTGCTTATGTAAACACACACACACACACACACACACACACACACACACACACACATCTAATTTTAATGTCAAATAATTCTTTCTGGCTTTCTCCCCTGATCTCTTCTGTTGAGCCTCTTGTTATGGTTGCCCTCACAGCAGTGTTAGCACTCCTCTGGGCTCAATACCACCAAAGGAAGCAAGAAAGCAGGAAGGAAGGAAGGAAGGAAGGAAGGAAGGAAGGAAGGAAGGGAGGAAGGAAGAAAGAAAGAAAAGAAAGAAAGGAAAAAAGTCAGTTATGCCAAAAATTATGTAATTTGTATAATACTTATCTCCACTCCTTATTCCAATATCCAGAGCAGGTAGGTTTTTATTTGTTTCTTTTTATGGTACTGGGGATTGAACCCAGGAGCATTCTATCTCTGAGTTTCACTCCTCAGTCTATATTTTATTTATTTTGCGGTACTGGGGATTGAACCCAGGGGTATTCTACCTCCAAGCTATACCCCCAGTCCTATTTTTCATTCTTTATTTTGAAACAGGGTCTCACTAAGTTGCAGAGGGCCTCACTAAGTAGCTGAGACTGGCTGTGAACCTGGATCCTCCTGTCTCAGCCTCCCAAGTACTGGAATTACAAGCGTGCACCACCATGCCTGGCCTATATTTTATTTCATTTTTGAAACAGGGTCTCACTCAGTTACTGTGCACTGGCCTCAAACCCGTGATCCCCATGTCTCCACCTCTGAAGTGCTGGATAAGAGTGTTTACTGGCCAGGAGATGGATATGAATGATAGACAAGCCCATATCCACTCTGTCTGTCCATCCCAGTGTATGGTGTGGTCTAAATGCACCTGCTGAGATGTATCCCATTTGTACCCCTCTAATTGGTTGGGTTACCAGCCATAGATTGTCCCCATACTGGGGAGCTGAAAGATCATGTCGTTGAGTTACTAATTTTGAGTTACCATCTTCGTTCAAGAAGTCAAACTATAAATAAGGATTTGATGAAAAGGCAGGGGTAGAAATCATATCACGAAAGTATGACCTGGGACTTCTTGACCAATTAAGGGGCATTCATGCAAATCCAAATAAAAGGAACTCTTGAGGATTTCATTGTAAATATGAGTATGTAAATAAAGCACATTCTGGGCATTACTTTTCAAAATCAGATACAGCATGGACAGTATTTCTGATCTTTTTGTCTTTGCCCTTGTCATTTTCTAAGCCACTGGGAAGTATTAAAAGTTAGATGATTTAATAGATGACTTTCTTTGGTGAGAGTTAATTAAAAAAAAAAAAAGAGTCCACTGTGGTTTTAATTCTCAAGAAAGTATTGATCAATGATAGCTCAAAGTCAGTTCTTAAATTGTGACCAATGTAATTTTTAGCAGTTATATAAACATGATATGTAACTCAATCATCTTTTAATGTTTTCTCTAAGGGGCTAAATTATTTGTGTTTCCAAATCACATCCTACGTATGTTCATGACTGATGCATACAACCTCCTGGATGGTTTCCAGGTATAAATGAATGCATGATTTTTCTTTTTTCTGGATGATTTGGAACAACTTTTGTAATGTCTATTTTCTGATTAATCTAACCTAGAAAAGAACATCTTCTTTTATTCTGATGGGGAACTTTTAAATTCCGTAATAGTATCATGACAGTTAACATGCTATTCATCCTCATTTTACAGTAGTTTTCTTAGCATTTTTTTTATTAATGTGTCATTTTAACTTATATAACTTTAGGTATTCATTCTGCTCTTATGAAAATTATGAAGATATTTTCAAGGTTTAATTCATAATCACACATTCAGCATTAGAATGCTACTTATTTGTGCTTCAAATTATCTAATCTTTTCCAATCCTAAGGACCATAGAAACAAAAAGGAAATGAACATATTTACTTTAGAAGGAAACTTCTGGAATTATTTATCCATTCATTTTGCTTTGCCTAATGATGACCTATGTTAGTTTGTTAGTAGACCTAGGATACAACAAATGCTCTTCTGCTATGGCTAAATCTTGTTTCCAGTCACTTCCAGCATATGAACAGATCACCATTATTGTACTCTGAAGGTCATTATGAATCAATTGTCATGTTGCTCTCTCCTAACAATTTTCTCCAAATTTTGTATAATTTTCTAAATTCTAAAGCAACTATGCCTATTTATCAATAAGGTCAGAGCTGTTATAAGGTTATTTCATTCTCTAATCATACAAAAGACTTCCATGTCTTTCACAGAGCAGGCACTCAGAAATTTTCTGGTATGGGAAAAATTGTTTTCAGCAAATGAAAAATGTGAAGTGGTAGATATAGACAGTCAGTTTATGCATTTGGGGGGTGGTAAGGAAAAAAGAAATCCTGCATTAGGAACTTTTGGTATAGAACAGGGTAATAATGCCCTGCTTGGATCAACAAGAAGTCCTCGTTTTTTAGAGAGTTGTGCCCTTTTTGTCATGGGAACTCACTTTGATTTCTCCCCGGCATTGGCGGAAGGAGCCTGTGGTGCTGGCCAGCAGCATGGGTAGCTCTGTCTCCTCGTGCTGACCTTTTACTGGCCAGCAGGGGTGGAAAGGAGATACTGCCAGATGCTAATATAGCCGTGTCCCCTAGGAGCGAATGGGAAGAGGACTGGCATGTGACACCCCAGCACTACATGGCACAGAATAGTAGAAAACTGTTCTTAGTGGCCAGATGTGTCCTAGGAGATTCATCTACGTTGCACTTATTCAGTTCTCACAGTGATTATTGTTATTTAATTTTGACCGGGGAGTAATGGAGAAAAGGTTTGGTTGAGATGGCAGTACAGGTGGGCAGTGGGGCTGGGATTTGTGAACAAGTTGCTTGGGGAAAAGCCCTGCCTATACACCACACGACCGCACAAGGTTCAAGAGGAGGTTCCAGTGTTGCTTAATGACAAGACGCCATCCACTGCTCCCCTCAACCCTTTGCCAACATGAAGAAGCCCTTGATGGTATGTGGAATGCCTGGTCTTCCTATGAGCAAACCTCCTGTCATGAGAAACATATTGATGTGAATGTTTCAGCGAACTCCTCTTAAGGATTTGGCTAAAGAATTCCATCACTAAATCTGTCCAGTGGACCATGTGGGACTCCTCTCACACTTCTTACAGTGACACTGACCCAGCTGACCACAGAACTCCTCACAGAGTCCATGAATAGATGAAGTGACTGGAGAAAAGTTATACGCACAAACAGCATGTCATGTCTGTCTAATTTATTTGGAAATTGGAACTCTACACAGAATGTGGCATCTCAGCTTTCAACCCATGTAAGTTCACTTTTACACATTTAGTTAATATCTTAGTCCCGCTGAGGTGTAAGTCCATTGTCTTAAGTAACAAGTAGATTGCAAAGCTGGTAGGGTGAAGCATCTCAAAAAATAAACTGATTATAGAGCACGTAAGAAAATTTGCAATACAAATTTTACAAATTTGTAAATTCTTTTTCTATGAATCAAAATAAACTCCATTGGAAGTGGCACTATTATTGTATTCTGATCTTCATGCCACACTTATCTGCTCAATCAAAGACCTATCACATTTTGTCTAAGCATCCTGCCTTCCTCTGAAGAGCAAACTGCAAGCATGCTTCCAACTACCAGCATGTGGCTTTAAAAGAAAAGGCACTTTGTGTTTATTTCCTGGATAATGAGTTTGAAATCATTTTGTACTAAAAAAAAAAAAAAAAAAAAAGACAAGCTAAAAGTAGCTTTGCTTAAAGGGCTACAAGTTAAAGCTACCTGAGAATCAGCAGAATGGGACTCCAAGCTATGATATTCTCTTATTTGTTAAAAAAAAATCTTCTAAAATGCTTTTCTTTTCTGAACATGTTTGTAGGAAATTTCAGACTTGAAATACATGTATTTTACATGATATTTAACAGACAGTGGCAGTAGGATGGCCCAAATAAGCCTATAAGGAGATAAAATCAAGTGGTTAGTTTCACCATGTGCTCAGAATCAAGACCTCTTTGAAGTGTCTCTACTTGTGAGATTGTGGCTTTTCAGACACTTGATTTCGCCTGACATGTGAAATACGTAAATATACTAGAATGGTTTCTCCAAATAGCTTTTCACAGAAGAGCAATGTATCCCAAACAAAACAGATTGGAGCCAAGAGCAGCAAAAAGGCACATACTGTTTTTCACTGTTTGATCCTCTAGTATAAACTTCTAATTAAATTTCTCTTCCAGCTCTGCCCCACAGGGCTGATTCAGAGCAGGCTGTATGATTGAGTTGTAGTCAACCATGACACACTTCCTTCACATACTTGACCCTGTCCTGTCCCTTTTGCATCATTTTTAATGCCTTTTCATACTCCCAAGAGAAGCTCTAACTTCCCCAAGTGCACTTTGTAAACTATGTAAAATGGGATCACTTAGAACGATTGCTACAATCTAATTTCCTGGGTCCATTCCAAACTTGTTGACTTAGAATATCTAATTCTGGGATCTCAGAATCTGCCCATTTAGAAACATTTCAGAAAATACCATAGTAAAAACTGATAACATTTCTTCCTACTGCTGAGCTTGCCTGCTTTAAGACAATGTATTCCTTCCTGACACAGGAAACATGCATACACACAATCTTCCAATGCTCTTCCACT
Organism: Graphiurus murinus; assembly: GCA_004027655.1. Classification (NCBI taxonomy): domain Eukaryota; kingdom Metazoa; phylum Chordata; class Mammalia; order Rodentia; family Gliridae; genus Graphiurus; species Graphiurus murinus. The sequence goes on from PVLC010000394.1 coordinate 150,226, forward strand.
TGTCCCAAATACTACTGCATGAAATTTTACAGGAATCAATTCATTAGTTGTACGTTTTTAAACACTATAAAGGATTTAGAAATATATTTCACTTAGAGAAATATTGGGTGGATATCAGCTGTTGGGATTAATGGAAAAACTGGAAAAATTTGATGAATGATCATCCTTAAAATTTCTTTGAAACACTTTTCATTCTGGATAGAACTCAGTGATCTGTTTCTAAAAGGCAGAAACATCCATTAAGAGCTATTTGAAAGTTTGATATCACACTGGACCAATGCTATATCTTCCTAATGAATGAAATGATAGCTTTAAACAGTACCCTAAAGTCTTATTTGTTCATGGGGACTATTAGGAAATTAGGAAAAAGTCAACTCACCACTTCTTCATGTCTGCATTTTCTCACATTAATTCCATTTATCTGAAATAAAAAGAAAAGTATGGCTTCATATAGTATATTCTAAATTGGCTTCATGTTTTGGTTGCACATAGTTAATAATGATGTATACCTGTAGAATTGCATCCCCGATAAAAAGTAGTCCTGAAAGTTCCGCTGTGAATGAAAAGGAACAATTGAGTATGACTTGACTGTTTCTATCAGACAAACAAAAGGTTATTTATTATTATTATTATTAAAGGTAAAACTGAAAAATGAAAGAAAAATTAAAATGTTTTATAGTTACCATCTTAAAAAGTCCACAAAGAATGGAAATTCCAAGTACCATATGGTTCATTCCATTTAATCATTGAAATACAAGCAGAGATATTTCTATGTAGTTCCATCATTTCAGACCTTATAGTTGCTAAAGCAAGGTCATTAATTGGAATAAATGGCCCAGTTTTCCCATGCATTTAGAATCAAGACATCTCTTTAAAAAATTTTGGGAGGCAGCCATGCAGTCTTTCAGCTACAGAAACAGATCCAGGTTTATTTGCAATTATTACACTGGTTTTCTAGTTTTAGTGACTGTAATGGTCACTTTATATCTTCATTATTTTTCTTAAATGAAATTGCATTTAAAGAGCTGGATGCAAACTGTTTTAAAACATTTCTGGGATTTTCTTTGTTATGCATGACTTATTATCATTAGTTTTGTTGAGTGTTTAATGGAAATGCCCTGCAGTCCCTGAGTCAAACTGCTCACCAGGATTGTTAGCTTTCACATTTGTTCCCTTTCCAGGAAAGAATGCCACAGGTTCAGCCACTTCCTGACCACGGGGATTCTGAAGTTCATCAGTCACATACCAAGGGATGATCACTTTCAGTAGCAGTGACTCAGAGCAATGGCAACTGCATCGAAAACCTTACCTCTTTGCTCCTTGGAAATTTTTGAAATGACAACTGGAATGTTATGTTCTGCTCCTCCCTAAAAAGAGAAAATATTTGTACTTTTAATCCCTCCCCCCAAATAAACTACAGTTTTTAGAAAGAAACAGCACAGTTTACAAATAGCATGTTACAAGAACACCAGGGCAAATTTAAATAAGTTGTATGATTTCTTTATTAAGGAGGCAGCACTTCCACAAACCTTATCTACCAGTCTAGAATTCTACCAAGATATCCAATCATTCCTAACAGTTGTCTTTGAACTAAAAACATTAAAAACTGATATTGTCTTTAAGTGGACATTCTCTTCAGTGTCCCTTGTGGGAATACTATCCACTGTAGGAATTCATACTGAGGATTCCAAACATCAGATCCCAGGGTCCCTGGTAGGTTATCCTGTGCTGATGACCAAGCGCTCTGAGCAGTGCAGAGACCCATCTGAGTACTGAGTGACCAGGAACAAATGGACCTGCACAGATGGACAACTGAATCAGGGTTCACATATGCATGGCATGATGAGAACAGATTCCTGCATTCCTTTGATCAGTATGAGATTCCTGCTTGTATGGGAGCGTATATTAAACAATTTACACAAAAGAATACACTGGCAAGAACATTACAGTAGTGTTTTGTTATTAGATCAAAGAAGATAGGAAAAAGAAAGACAAATGAGAACTCTAAATCTATGCAAAGAAAAAAATAAATGCTTAAAATAACTGTATAAAAATATGTTTGCAACCTGGGCATAGTGGCACACTCCTGTAATCCCAGTACCTGGGAAGTTGAGAAAGGATGACCACAGGTTCAAGGCCATCCTCAGAAATTTAGCAAGACCCTCAGCAACTGAGGGAGACCTTGTTTCAAAAATTTTAAAAATAAAAATAAAAAAGGGACTGAAAATGTAGCTCAGAGGTAGAATACCCCTGGGCTCACTCCTTAGTGCAAATAAAAAAATCCTTTTGCAGAGTTGAGAAGGTTGAAAGCTTTAGTTAAACTTCAAATATGTATATTAAGAAATAAAATATTGTGTAAGAAGCATAACAATTTTAACAAAAGTAGTGGGAAATATAATCTAAATTCCAAAGTGGCTGTTCTATTTTTAGAATATGTTACCCTCTTGAACTGTTTTTTCCAAGGACAAAAAAATTATTTTAGAACATCTTTCCCCACAAATGTCTATTTCTAACATTAAGTATACTTAAGTATAAGATAGACAACTATTTTTTGGGGAAAAGCAGTAGTATTCAACTAATTGTTTGGAAATAGAATCCTTTCTACTGTTGGAGTATTAAAAACAAAAAGATAAATAAGACAAAAAAAAAAAAAAAAAACAAAACCCTGTCCTACTCAGACTGAAATCTGAACCCTCTACTTGCCTTTTTTCCCCCTAGCTATCTCTCACTTCACTAATACCTACCCATCCCTTCTCTAAATGTGCTGAAATCCACAGGCAGAGGCTGCCATAGTTGCTGATTCTCTTTCTGCCTTTTATCTGTGACCCCAGTAGGATCCTGTCTCTCCTTCAGTCAAAGTGAGAGTGATTTCTGACAGACAGAGAAATAGAAACTAGGTGCATACTTAGCATACAACCAACACTGAATGAAGGATAGCTGGAGTTTAAAGGCAGACTTCTAATGTAGTCTTTCTTTAACATTCATTAGTGAAATCATATGGCATTAAAATGAGATTAGAGCTAATCCATTGTAAGACCCATAATATAAATTGGTTAGGACTTGATTTCCAATCCTCTGTACTCAGATTCTACTTTTCCCATCATAATTATCAGCTTCTAACTTGTCACAAAATTAATCCATTTCCTAGGTTTTCTACCGAGCTTCTTTCTCCTTTCCCCATTCTAAACTAGAATGTTAATTCCCCAGGAGCATTAAAGTTTTTTGGTACTTTTTTTGTGCATAGATACAATCAAAATACATAGAATAATATCTTTTTTTGGTAATCTTTAAAATAAAGATTAAATTTTTTTTCTGAGCTAAGTGTAATGGTGCAGACCTGTAATACAAGTACTTTTGAAGCTATAACCAGCAATGTATAGGCTGAAGGTGTATCTCAGAGGTATAATGCTCCTGGGCTCAATCTCCAGTACTACCTACCAATCAATCAACCAACCAACCAACAAACAAACAAAACACTTTTTCAGGCTTGGCCTATGTTCACTGATAATTTCTAGAGATAATTAGAAATTAGAAAGATATTTAGAATGCATCTACAAGATTTTAAGAGAAAGAGCTGATTAACTCAAATGAGTCATTAATTTGATGAACTTTTAGGTAGAATCTTAGGTAAGGTGAGGTAAATCATCATGGTATTACATGTCAGCTATCTTAGGAACAGCAGGGCAGCACTGTGTATTCCAGTCTTGCCTGTGTGACCTCTTCCCCTCAGCTGTTTCTGCATGGTACACCTTTTCTCCTTCTACTGGTAAAGTCAAAGGTTCCTTTAATGACTATATTTTTTAGGCAAGTTACCATGGCAGAAGGACACTGGTTTCTGGGGACTTTCTTGAGAGCAAGGCTGCTGGGATAATGGTATTTTTAGTGAGAATCAATTCCAAATACCCCTCAACATGCAGATTTATAGCTAGCTCTAATGATGAGATGTAACTAGTCCCTATTTTGCCAATAGATTTTATATGTAAAATTTCTCCTGAAATTTGAGTGGCTTGATCCCAAACATCACTTTTGGTTTTTGCTTTTAAGTAAGACATTTGGACCTCAGAGAAATTTTTTTTAGTTAATCCCAGAAAAGTGGCTTTATTGATTGAATAGAAAAATTTAAAACAAAACTCAGAAGTTTGAATTGGAACTTAAAATGACTGTACCTTCATTCATTACATAAAATGTGAGGGCAGCCAAGCTCTATCAAAGTAGATTTAGTTCAAGGGCTAAATGAGGGAAATTAAGGTTTTCTGCTCTCTTTACAATAGGTAATAAGCTTCTCATTACACTTAGAGTGAAAATCAAAGTCCTTAGCAGCCCCTTAGATGGTCCAGCCTCCCCCCTGTGCAGAGCCAGTGTGAACCATCATTCTTCAGAGCACCAAAGGACATCAATGTGTACTGTCCTCTCTGCCTGGAATGTTTTTCCTTTGCTTTTAACATGGTAAACTCCTGCCCAAATTTGGAATCTAGTCTTTTCTTCAGTGTTTCTTTACTTAAAGTAATTCACCTATGCAGCACTGCATCATGACTGTGATTTACATAACAATCTGGTCAGTCTACTTTCACACTAGAGTGTAAATGTCCTGAGTTCAGGCAGAATTTCCTTCAGTATCTTCTCCCCAACACATCCTTGGCCCAGCTTCATGGCCCATGATCAGGATTTAGAAAATGCCTGAATTAGCCAAGTACTATTATTCCAATATGTGATTGGATCCAAGATTAGAGAAAGTGATCCAATATTCCAAGCGTAGCCCAGATTTCAAAGCATCCTTCATTCAACTTTGTGAGTTTTACAAAGTGTAGTTGAGGCTATAGCTACCGTTGTGGGAACAAGGTTACAAATCCCATTTAAAGCATTTGAGAAAGACCTCTGCACAACAGTGTTGCCATATAACTGTGGAATACTACCAAATCAAACAAGAAAACATTCTGAGATCAGAGACCTTGCCAAGTAAGTCTTTTCAGTTCAATTGCATTATTCTAATCAAGCAAGCAAGCATATTTTGGGCTCTGGGAAAAAGTATGTGTAGATCTCACTATTATTCTTCCACCTAGAGCTTGGAAATTTCTTGTAAGCAGATAACAACAAGTTACTTAGGGTTGAAAGGTGCAGTGGATAGGTGTGAGAGCAGCCTAAAAAATGTGCCATGTCAGAACGAGGTCGAGTTCCATTTCCCATCCAATGCTCTTTATCTGCTCAGATTGCCTGCTTTGGTTTTGGAAGAAATTAGTGGCCTTTCTTATATACTACACGACTACCTTCGTATGAAAGTCCAAAATAGGGAAATCTGTAAATTCACAAAGTGGATTGGTGATTGCTCAGGGCTGAGGTGTGTGTGTAGGTGCCAAGGAATGACAGCTGTAGGGTATGGAGCTCCTTCTTGAAATCATGAAATGTTCTAAAACTGCCTGTAGCAATGGTTGCTTGCATCTATGAAGAGACTAAAAATTATTGAATTGTACACTGTTTTTGTTTGTTGGGGAAGGGGTTTTTGTACTGGAGATCAAACTGAGGGGTCTTCTTCCTCTGAGCTACATCCCAACCCTTTTTAGTTTTTATGGCTGGTCTTGAACCTCTTGCCTCAGCCTCCCTGGTACTGGGTTAATAGGCATGCTCCAACCTGCCCAGCTGACTTGATCATTTTGAATGAGTAAATTTATGGAATGTAAATTATATCTCAGTAAAAGTGTTTAATTTAAAAAAAATTCAATGGTCTTTCAAGTGAATTACCCAGCAGTTTTAACTGACTCTTGGGACTAATCCATAATCTAAATTAAAATTGATTATCTGCCTGTTATCTCCCTATTTTTAGGTCATAAAGGCACATATCCATTTGTCTATGGTAGAAACTAAGAAACTAGATTCAAGTAGAAAGAATCAGGGACAGAATAGTGAGAAACGGATTCAAATATATGTGTATACTCAGCAACAGTGGCTATTTATATACTCATTCAGAAATCATTCATAAATTAAAAAGCAGAAATTTATTGCATTTCTATGGAGGCTCATTTTTTTGTTGTTGTTAAAGTTGATACTAAGCATCCTTAACTGTTGATATTAGGAAATTCCTTGGTTCATCCTGGTATTTTTATCTGTTTATTTCTATATTTAAAACAATAAAGTTGGGTGTGGTGGTGCTCGCCTGTAATACTAGTACTTGGGAATCTGAGACAGGAGGATTATAAATTCAAGGCCAGGCTTAGCAATTTAAGGAGACCCTGAGCAACTTAGAGAGACCTTATTTTTAAAAAGGGGAGGGGGAGCCGGGCGTGGTGGCACACGCTTATAATCCCAGCATTTGGGAGGCTGAGACCGGAGGATCTGGGTTCGAGGCCAGCCTCAGCTACCTAGTGAGGCCCTCCGCAACTTAGTGAGACCCAGTTTCAAAAGAAAGAATAAAAAATAGGGCTGGGGGTATAGCTCGGCAGTAGAATGCCCCTGAGTTCAATCCCTAGTACTGCAAAGAAAAAAAAAAGGGGGGGGAGGGGGGACTGGGATATAGCTCAGAGGTAGAAGGTCCCTAGGTTTGACTCCCAGTACAAAAATAAATAAATAATGGATTAAATAAATAAAATAACCAGAATGGGAATAACATAGAGGAAACCTGATTTGTTTCCCCGTGTATAGAATTTAGAGATAACTTAGTCCAGATTTTAGAAATATAGAGTATAGGCTTTTGCGGTTGTTTTTCGTTTTTTGTTTTGGGTACTGGTTATTGAACATAGGGGAGTTCTACATTCAGCCTACAACTCCATCTCCAGCCCTCTCTTATTATTTATTTATTTATGATACTAGAGATTGAAACCAGGGGCACTTTACCCCTGAGATATACCCCCAGCCCTGAAACAGGGTCTCACTAAGTTGGAGAGGCTGCCCATGAACTTGTGATCCTCCTGTCACCCCTCCAAGTACTGGGACCAAGTACAATCGTGTGCCACCACACATGAGAATGAGACAAAAATATAAGGTTATTGGATTATAGGATGCACAAACCTAGTGGTGCCTAGGGATGAAACTATTGAGTTATTTATAGAAATGGTGACTCTCAGGATGGTTCAGAGAAGAGGGATGAACACTTGCACGGAAGGCCACAAGAAGAGCCACAGAGGAAGGAGATAGGAGCCTGTTGCTGGGGGAAGAGCCAGGCTTGGTGCTGCTCCTGTGGGAAGCTACATGTATGGCTGGCTGGGATGCTGAAGGACATCTAGATTATGCACTGGCTAGCTGGTCAATCTCCGCATGGGAAAGAAAGTGGTTGCAGGCTGAACACAGACAGAAAAACACATGATTATGAGGAGAAAGATGAGTGTTCCTTTGGTCCAGCTTTTGCAGAAACTCAGGTATGAATGTTTTGAAAATTGGGAAAAATGTAAGCAGAAGAGCCTGGTCTTCTACTGAGGTGCTAACAAAAGCAAAAATTAATACAAGAAACACACACAGGCACAAGTTCCTGATTTCTGAGAGACATTTTAAACAAGAGAGACTGATAATAACACCAGCCAGGAGATCTTGGTCAAAGGTAAAAGATAATCCAGAGTTGCAGCAGGTCTGAGAGGCCTCTGAAAAGCAGCTGGAGAATGAAAAGGGCTTAACTGAGCCAGGCTGCCTAAAAAACAGAAAAGATTCTGCATGGCTCCCCTCAGAGGGGAAGGTACACATCCCTCCTTTGAGGTCTTGCAGATTAAAGACAACCATGGGACAGGTATGAATGTGTCCGTCACACGTTCAAAATTCTTGTCCTTACATCTGATATACTTGTAAATTTTCTAAATAGCAATGGAAGAATAACATAATGAGGGACAAGAAGAGAGAGAGTAAGGAATGCACCCCAGCCATGGGCACGCTCCTCACAAATGAAAGAGGATCTGTTTTAATCTTAGAGGTTGAGAATACACCCTACACAGGCACCTGGAATGTGGGAGCAAGACTGCCAGTGTGCGCATGGCCGGCGCCAGTCCCAAGATTCTCCACCAAATGCAGCCACAACAGGTCTGCACCGAGCCCCGTGGGCGCTGCTCTTGTTTTGTTCTTATTGAAAATGGACATGGGTGGACAGGTAATTTTGGTCTTCACTTTTTAATAGGAAATCAACTTTGTTATGAAAGGATGGGATTTCAGGTAAAGAATCAATGTGTGTATGAAGCTAAATCAATGATTTCCACTTTAACTTCAATGTAATTAATGCCAGAACTCTTTTTGGATGGCTGGGTTCAATATGGATTATCTAATATCTTGGGATGTAATTTAATATGCATGTTAAATTATTTACTAAATATAATTTAAAATAATAAATATGTCTCTCAAAGAAAAATCTCAGATTTTGTAAGACATTCTCAATGATTCAAACCAAAAGGTGTCTTAAGGTTAAAAAATAAAGCAACATCAGGAAGGTCAAGAGATAACATTTGAAAAGCAAATGAATTACTATTTACTTGAAAAAAATCATTTAAAAAAAATTAATCATATTTCAAAAATTTAAATCCAATATAATTTTATGTCTGCTTAATTTATTTATTGTGTTTTTCTCCTTCCCTCCCTTTCTTCCTTCCTTCCTTCCTTCCTTCCCTCCCTCCCTCCCTCCCTCCCTCCCTCCCTCCTTCCAGTGGGGTTTGAACCCAGGGGCATTCTATCTCAGAGCTATGGCTCGAGCCTTATTTTATTTTTTATTTTGAAACAAAGTCTGGCTAAGTTGCTGAGGGACTCTCCAAATTGTTGAGACTTTCCTCGAAACTGTGACCTTCCTGTCTCAGCCTCCCAAGTACTGGGACTGCAGGCAGACATGTGCCACTATGCTTAATGGCTTTGACTTTTAACACCATGTGTTAGAGCACCTGAGTGTTTTCTGACCAAACAGCACACTTTGTTACTCAGTAGCCAAGTTTTGTGGTTGTTGTTTTTCATTTTGGCACTGGAGATCAAACCCAGGGGCATTCTACCTCTGGGCTAGACCCCCAGCCCTTTTTATTTTTTGCTTTGAAACAGGATTTTCATAAGTTGCTGAGAGTCTTGCTACATTGCTATGACTGTCTTCAAACCTATGATCCTCCTGTCTCAGCCTCCCAAGTGCCTAGATTACATAAGTGTGTACCACCACATCCAGCTCTGTAGCCAAGTTTTTTTTTTGTTTTTTTTTTTTTTTTTTTCAGTACTGAGTATTGAACCCAGAGGCATTCTACCTCCGAGCTATAACCCCAGCCCTATTTTTTACTCTTAATTTTGAAACAGGGTCTCACTAAGTTGTGGAGGACCTCAGTAAGTAGCTGAGGCTGGTCTTGAACCTGAGATCCTCCTGTCTCAGCCTCCCAAGTACAAGCTTGTGCCACTGAGCCTGGCTTTGCATCCAATTTTTTAAAAGAGCTTTGGGGAAAGTAAAAATGAGATGCTCTATGTTTTGAGTTTAGTGAAGACGTGTAGGAATGCTAACTGTATTAGTACCATCTTCCTTTGTCTCTCTGTAATTGACACATTAAATACTCTAATTAATAATTCTCATGATAAAACCTCCAGTTTGAAGCTGAGTGTGATGTCACACTCCTGTAGTCCCAGTAATTGGGAGGCTAATACAGGAGGATCTCAGGTTTGAGGCCGGCCTCAGCAATTTAGGGCAATCTTGTTCCAAAAAATAAAAGAGGGCTAAGGGTATAGCTCTCAGGTATGAGGAAGAATGCTTCTGGAGTCAATCTCCAGTTTTGTCTGAAAAGACAAAAACACAGTAAGAATCCATCCAGTGTGAACCAGCAGTAACTTAACTGAAGCAAATGAGGCTAAAATTTGATTATACATATATATGTATGCAATTATATTATTGGCTCAAATTTGTTCCTGGCAGAAATAAATAAGTTATTCAATATTAAAATATTCATTATGCTCCTTGCTTAGATTAATGGATTTTTAAAAATTGTTCATTACATGTATATTTTTAAAAGTCTCAGATCTAAGTAGTGCTAATAAGTAAAAGCAGGAGTTTATTAATTTCCCATATGACAAAGAAAATATATTTGTCTAATAATGTTGCTATTTTAAATAAATAACTATATTTTGATATAGGTAACCAGAATGAAAGGTAATTTCAAAATAGAAATAAAAATTTCCAAAAAGCCAATATACCCAAATGAAAAACCATAAAAGCAACACCTTCAGGATGAATAAATATTTCTAAGTAAAAATACTGATGTTTGTTTTTTGGTCACCCTGTGTATATTACAAGAATTTTTAAAATGTTTCATTTCTTTTGTCAAACTTCCTAATATATGATACTGACCATAATTCACATATTACTTTTTCACTGTTATGAATAGTAAATACATACACATACACATTCAATTCAGAAAACTATTCTATTATGCTTTGGGAATGAAATAATAAAAACATGATTAAAAGATTCATTTAGCAAAATTCTTGAAGCTTTAAAAAACTAAACTAAAATATGGTGTTTCAGTAAAAATAACATTGTATTGTTAGGTTTAAATTATAAATAGCAAAAAAAGAAAAAAGAAAAAAACAAAACAGTTCTGGCTAGTACAACATTAACCTAATGCCCTCCTGAAATGAAGGCAGATCCAAGATCAGGAAAAATGTGGAACTTAAGAAAATAAACCGGTTCTATTGGACTGTGCTCGTGGACTTTTCAGTAATAATCTTTAGTGTACTTTTACATTCTTCGCAAGAATCTAAATACACATCCAAATCATCCTATTAAAATAGTGGAATTCCCTCGACGTAGTCCCCAATCCTGCAATTTGTTCTGCATGCTTCCCTGGTCCTAGCTGGTGATAGATAATATAAAACAGAGGATGTTTTAAAAGCAGTGTTTTATATGATAACATTTCTATTTCTGATAACCGAAATTTCTTGATTATTTTCACAAAATTAACCAGTGTGGATATTCACAGAATTCAGAGTTCCACACTCCAGGCATACGTAACTTGAACTATGTCAAAATTTCAGAAAATGTTTAGCTGAAACATATAAGCGATATCCACCTTACATAAGATTAAATTTCATTAGTCTATGCAGAGATATAAACATATTCAAGTTGCTGGGTTAACTGTTCAGTATTCTCTCTCTCATGATTTCCCTTTTGTTCAAATGTTGATATTGCAATAATCAATAATATATAGAAATAAAAGCCCTTAAGATGTCATAATAAAGGAAATGGACATTGTAAAATGAGATCTGGTATGTTTCTGAATAAAAGTGAAAAATAATCAAAGAAAAAGCTGAGTAGAATACAAAAAAAAAAAGAATACACTTAATGCTTCATGTACTAAGAGGTCTTTTTGGTACTGGGGATTGAACCCAGAGTCATTCTCCTAGTGGCACCTCAGGCCCTTTCTATTTTTATTTTGAAACAGTCTCTCTCTGGCCCTTTTTATTTTTTATTTTGAAACAGGTTCTTGCAAAGTTGCTGAGGGCCTTGCTAAATTGCTGAGGCTGGCCTCAAACAGGCCATCCTCCTGTCTCAGGCTCCTAAGTATTGGGATTACAAGCATGCATGACTGTGACTGGCTATTTAATTCTTTAAAAGAAACCAAATAGTGAAAGTTAGTGAATTACAGTCAAGGCCAGGTCAAGTAAAATTCCCAAGTCTTATTCTTAAATGTCTAAATCAAAAGATAATGGATTTTCAAGGTTTTGTGAGGACCTATCTCATTTATATCCTAATTTACAGTTAGGATTGGCTATAGTCATTGTTTTCTAATTATTTATCAGCAAACAGTACTATACACAGAATTTCAGCCTCAGGGGCTTGGATAGACTGGAAGGTTAGACTGGAAAGAAGGCTACCTTTATGCTTAATCCAAATCCTCCCACTGATTGTCTTCTGATGGTCACCGTTCTCTCCTGAAAGAGAGGATTGTTGAGAGTGGTTAGTGTTTCCTAATACTGAACTTAAATGCCATTTTATTTCTCTGGGTTTTATTTTTACTTAAAAAAAGGAAAAGAAAATGTTTTGACAGAATAGAGGCTCCAAATCTTATAATGAGTGAAGCTTTTTGTAATTTTTAAATCGGTAACTTGTCAAGATAAAAGGACCAGATTGTTTGGAAACCCCTAAACTCTGAAAACTTTATTTTGATATTTTGGGACATAGTTTGGAATCTCAAGTTTTGCTCTTCTGATTTCTGCACCGTATTTTGTAAGAAATGGTGTGTTTTGGATCACAAGACAGTGACTCCATTGCGCAGCCTCAGCCTATTACCACCAAGGTGATCAGAGAGCTGAGTTGTGCGGCCGCCCTGCCCAGCACAGGAAAGATCCATGCTGTGTTTGACATCGAAACTGTGAATAAGCCAGGTTCAAAATCACGAATTGCCTCTTTGGAAAAAGAATGAATTACACGCTTAAGTAATAATGATAATAGAATAATCAATTTTCAAAACCAGTTCCCCTGAGCCTTCTACAATAGAAACAATAATTCAGTCCCTAGCTTATGTAATTAAAAAAAGTCCCAAGGATAATTGTATGGGCACAAAGAGCTGTATTTGGACAAATTGTATTTACGTACTTTTTAATTTTATTGGTACATTGTAATCATACATCTTGATGAAGTTCAGGGTGGTAGAGGCATACATGTATCCATCACTCATTTAGCCCTCCCTATTGCCCTCCCCTCCCTCCTTCCCATGCTCAGCAATCAATTGACTCTGATAACTTTGTGTTTGCATAGCATGTCCATTGAGGTGTTTCCCTCTCCCCTCTCCCATCTCCCTCAGTTAAGTCACTTTCTTTACTCATCTAAGGTTTTACCTCCTTTGTCTGGAGTCCTTCCTATGTCCCATTTTCTCCCTAGCTTCTGCATATTAGGGAGAACATCCGGACTTTTCAGTTTTTGTGACTGACTAATCTCACTTAGCATAATGTTCTCCAGTTCCATCCATTTCCCTGTAAATGACATAATTTTGTTCTTATGGCTGAGTAAAATTCCATTGTGTATACATATCCCATAGTTTTGTAATCCATTCATCTGTTGATGGACATCTTGGCTGGTTCCATAGTTTGGCAATTGTGAATTGTGCTGCTATAAACATAGATATGCATGCATTACTCTGGTAGTTTGGTTTCCATTCTTTTGGGTAGATACCAAGAAGTGGTAGTGCTGGATGATATGGTAGATTCATTTCCATCCTTCTGAGGATCCTCCACACTGTTTCCCAAAGTGGTTGCACTAGCCTGCAATCCCAACAACAATGTAATAGAGTTCCCACTTCTCCATACCCTCGCTAGCATTTGTAGTTGTTTGTGTTTTTAATGATTACCATTCTAATTGTGGTTAGATGAAATCTCAGAGTAGTTTTGATTTGCACCTCTCTGATTGCTAATTATGTTGAACATTTTTTCATACATTTATTTGCCATTTGTATTTCTTTTTTTGTAAAGTGTTTATTTAGTTCACTGTCTCATTTTTTGATTGGGTTATTTGTTTTTTTGAGCTCTCAGTATATTCCTGCTCTAGTTCCGTCAGTCTCCTTGAAGCTGCCCCTACTGTAGCATTTGGGGCCCCCCTCCCCCCCCTGCATTTAGGGTAGATACTCGCTATCTGGTCCTCCCATCTCCAAAAATGTGTTTATTTGGCAATATGATTCATTTCCAGACATTCCCTTTCTTATGGGTGGATTCTTTCCCTTGCTCTCTTGTTCTGCAAGGGCTGTGTGGACTGATGAAATCATTGGAAAAAGAACCAAGAGAACATTTTAAAATTGTGTGCTTCACATAGCTCTTGCAAAAAAATTTAAGACAGGATTAAAACATCATTTTGGCAAAGTGGTAATTTCTTTTTTTATCCCTCGAACCTGCGATCCGATCCTCTTGTTCCAGCCTCCCAAATTAGAGGCATGTGTCCTATACCCAGCTTAAACATATTTCCCATGATCTAAGAATGGGAGTCTCAGGTATTTCCCAAATGATTTGAACATATGTTTACACAAAAATCTCCTGAAAATGTTTTTAGCAGTTGTATTTTATATTGCTAAGAACCATGAGTAACCAGCTAAAATGTTCTTCAGTAGATAAATGGATCAACAAACAGTGGCACAGCTCTACAAGGAACTTTTACTCAGCAGTAAAAAGAAATAAGCTATAAAGATGCTAAAAGGCGTGGAGATGACATGTCAGCATCATTGTAACTAGGCATGCTGTGGTAGCTGTTGTCGCCAGGAGTCTAGGGGAATCTCTACCTTTTTTTGCTCTGAGGCTAAAACTACTCTCAATAATAAAGATTTTAAAAACTGAGACATAGAGAAAATGCAAATGCATATTGCTAATTGTTAGAAGCCAATTTGAAACAAACAACATGTTCTGATTTCCTTTGTTTGATGTTCTGGAAACCATAGAAACAGTGAAAGAGTTGCTGGTTGCTTGGAATGCAGTGAAAGGGGGGAGGCTGGTAAGGAGAAGCTCAGGAGGTTTTCAAAGTTACAGGACTATTCTATGTGATATCACCACTGTGGTACATGGTGCTGCATGCCTATAATCTCAGTACTGGGGAGGCTGAGACAAGAGGATTGCAGGCCAGGCCAGCCTCAGCAATTAGGAGAGACCCTCAGCAATTTGGTGTGATTGCAAAAATAATAAATAAATAAGATCTTGGGATGAATCTCTTCCAAGAATGCCCCAATACCACTTCCTAAAAAAAGACAGCCTTTTTGAGATATAGTTTCCATGTCATGAATTTTCCATTTAACCTGTGTAGCACAGTGGTTTTTAATGTAGTCATGGAGTTAAGTATCCATTCCAGTTAATTCTAGAATTTTTCATTAATTCCTCTAAAAAGTAATCTGATAGTCCTCAAACCCTGTACCCTATCCCAGACTTATGCTAATTTAATTTTTGGCTCTATAGATTTGTATTGCAGATATGTCCATAAGTGGAATGATATCGCATAGGGTCCCTTCTGTCTGTCTTTTTATCGTGTATTCAATGTTGTTATGTTGTAGCATGTATCAGTACTTTGTTTTTCGATTGTCACATAGCACTCCACTGCGTAGAACCACAGTTTACCCAGCCCCTTTGATGCGTTTCTCCTATTCGATTAGTATGAGCAACGTTGCTGTGAACACCGCTGGGCAAGTGTCTGCATGGATGGGTGTGTTCTTTTTACTCTGCTGTCTGTCAAGGAGCAGAACTAGGAACTCTCAGACTTTTGCAAAGTGGTGACACCATTTCACATCCCCACCACCAGTGCATGAGGACTGCAGTGTGATTACATCTCCACTAACCTTACTATCTTTGGGATTATTGCCATTTCAGTGGTGATAAGATGCCATCTCATTATGGTTTGGGTGGCCATCATTTAACTTGCTTATTGGCCACCTAGGTATCTTCTTTAGAGAAACACCTGTTCAAATCCTTTGGCATTTTTTTTTTTTTTTTGGTTGACCATTTTGTAACGGAGTTGCAAGATTATGTTACCTACTCCAAATGCGCGTCGCATGCCAAGTCTTTGTTGCTCTTTCATTCTGTGTCCTGGCTTTTCACATTCTTGACAGTGTCTTTTGAAGCACAGAAGTTTATAATTTTGGCAATGTGCAGTTTACCTTGTTTTTCCTTTGGTTTCTTGTGCTTTGCCATCACATTTGCAAAACCATTTTCAATTCCAATGTTAGGCTGCTTTGTGCCTATGTCTTCTAAAAGTTGTATAGTATTAGCTTTTACATTCAAATGTTTGTGTAATTTGAAGGAGTATCTCCTTCATTATCTGGAGTCCCTCTGGTATTCCAGTTATTCCCAGCTTCCCCCTATGACAGAAAGCATATTATCCTTCACTTTTTGTGACTGGCTAATTTCATTTAACATAGTGTTCTCTGGGTCCATCCATTTTCCTGCAAATAACACGATCTTATCCTTGAGTAGAATTCCATTGTGTGTATATCCCATAATTTTCTAACCAATTCATCTGTTGATGGACACCTAGGTTGGTTCCATAATTTGACTATTGTGAATTGTGCTGCTATAAACATGGACATCATATATTGCTATAATATTCTGATTTCTGTCCCTTTGGAAAAATCCTCAGGAGTGGTATAGCTGGAGCATATGGTGGATCCATTTCCAGTTTTCTGAGGAATCTCTACATTGATCTCCAGAGTGGCTATACTAATAGCAGCTATACTAAATGTGAAATTAGTATAGTGTCTATACTAATTTGTAATATTCTACCAACAGTGTGGAAGAGTTCCTATTTCCCCACATCCTCACCAGTATTTATTGTTGTTTGACTTCTTGATGATTGGCATTCTGATTGGGGTTAGATGGAATCATCAGTATAGTTTTGATTTATATCTCCCTTATTGCTTATGATATTGAACATTTTTCATGTATTTCTTGGCCAATGGTGTCTCCAACAGTCCATTTTCAAAAAAGGAGATTTGTACCACTGATAACTTAGTGATATTAATAATTATCTTTGTGCTGATATTTCTGAAATGTTTAACATTTTACTTAGTGTAACTGGTTTTTAATTTTAGATTACTATTAAAAATAGTAGTCATGGTAGTCTCTAGTTAAGCTGCCTGGGCCTGGGAGTTTCTTTTTGTAATTTTTTCATTACAAATTTAATTTATTCAGTAATTTTGGGGAAAATCAAATCATCTATTCCTTACTGGGTGAGTTGGAATAGCTTGTGTTTTTTGAAGAATTAGTCTATTTCAGCTAATTTATTAAGCCTATGTTTGTGGAGTTGCTTATAATATTTCATTATTTTCTTTTTGATATCTGTGAGTTCCCTAACCCTAACCTATTTTATTTTTAGTATAAGTAATTGTGACTTCAGTCTTTGTTTTTCATCTTGCTAGAGGCTTGTCAGTCTTATTCTCTTTTCAAAGAAACAGATTTTGTTTTCCTTGATTTCCTCTTCCTCTTTCTGTTTTCATTTTACTGATTTCTGTCCCCCCTCCCCTTTTTTTCTTTGTTTCTTTCATTCTTCTTGCTTTGTGTTTGCTTAGCTCTTCTTTTTGTAGATCCTTCAGGTGGGACTTTAGATCATTTAGGATAATTATTTTTCACTAAATTATGCATCTACCATTATTTTTCTTTCAATCCTGCTTTGCCCTCATCTCACAAATCTTGACAGGTCATAATTGTTATTTTGATTCAGCTCCATGTATGTTCTGTCTATGGAGTTTTAGCAGTAACTCTCACTCTAAAGATGGATAAGACCTTAAAGATAAAAAACCATCCTGTAGGCTTCTGTCTCTTAATTTGCACAAAAAAGACAATGGCGTTTACATACTTCCAAAAGAGTGAAGGGACATAAATCTAAAATAATCTATCTAGACTGTACATAAGTCTCAAAGTGTTATACGTAAACAAGTTGAAGATGCCCCAGAGTCAGATCATCCAAAGGTGCAAGTATGAGGAATGGTGCTGGAAGACACAAAGGATGCTCAGTAATCACCTCACTGCACAGCCACACACCTCAGTCCACAGTCCCGGGAAGATCTCACACTCTCGCCCAGATTCTTGCTTACAACTTTTACTTAGAACTTTAACATGTGGTTGTGTGGATGCAAGTTCACTGTACATTGGTCACAGGAGAGGAATGGAGTGACAGCATTTCAGAATGGGATGAAGTGAGGAAGCAATAAAACCATTCCAATATACTCACGCATGTGCATAGCCACACACTACATCTCCATAGTACTCCAGGAATGGTTAGTGTGGCAGCAATGATCCCACAAATCACAGACTGTCACTTAACTAATGCACTGCACAAACTCTAGCGTGTAGCTATCATGAATGATGGCAGAAAGTGCCCTCTGAGATAATGACATTGTAAAGTTGGAAATGCTAACCTACACAGACAATTTGATGACCTTGTGTAGCTCACCATTTGAGCACTGGAGGTAATCAGCACTGTATGCTCATTATAATCACTCAGTACCACTCTTATAACTTCCTCAAAGCCTGGGCATAGTAATACATTAACAATCAATACATCAAACATAAAGTTTAGTTACAGGTTGAGTGTCCCTTATTCAAAATGTGTGGGACCCAAGTGCTTCAAATTTCAGAGGTTTTCATAGTTTAGAATATTTGCATGGATTTAACCCATGTAAGCAGCGCTAATTCCAAAGTCTGAAACCTCAAATGCTCCAAAATCTGAAACTTTTCTAGTAAGAGGTTTGCACTCAAAAAGTGTGGGGTTTGGGGATTTGGGATTTCATATTTTCAAAGTACAAGTGTTCTACCTGTGTTCCTGCCTCACATACTCTTCAAAATCCAAAGGCTTATTTAAACTCTGGGCTTTTGTTATTCCAAATTCATTTTTAAAATTTAAAAAACTGGTTATCTTATTCTGCTCCTACATAGGCAGCAGAAATTGGTGGAATTTGTGACATATATATATATATATATATATATATATATATATATATATATATATATGGCAGTTGACATCAATGCAATCAAATCGACTGAATAACTGAATACAGGAGTGGTTCAATCTTTGTTATTTACTGAAAATTTTTTTTTGACTTGCAAAGGGGGAAAAGGCTTTTTTCTAAATTAAATTTTTCGATCTGTGGTACTAGAACAACTGACAGAGCAGCTCCATGAAGGAAATCACAAATACATTACTAATACAAATGGCAATTTTCAACAAATGTTTCACTTCCTGATATTACCTTGTATATTGATATTACCTTGTATTAAAACATTTACATAAATTGCTATTTATTTATTTATTGTAATAGGATTTGGACGCAGCAGCATTCTACCTCTGAGCTACACTCCTAGGCCCCTCTTTTTATTAAAATTTGAAACAGGGTCTCTCTAAATTGCTGAGGGTCTTGCCAAGTTGCTGAGACTGGCATTAAGCCTGTGATCTTCCTTTCTCAGTCTCAAATAATGTGATTTCAGATGTGGATCACCACACCCAGCTATTGACTTCACATTCTTATCTGTTTCACTTAATTTTGTGAGTTACTTGATCCTTCATTTCCAGAACAATGCATATTTTAGCCTATTAATCCCTATTTAATTTAAATAGTGCACATTTGATTAAAATAATTTTGCAAAGAAACAATGTAAAACTGTATAAATCTATATTTTTAGAATGTCCTTAGGCTTCTCTATGCTATTATCATATTCAGAACTCTTTGATTGGTAAGCAATAGTTATGGAAATCCATTGTATCCAAAACCACTTATTTACTCAAGGAAGTTTCTTTAGAGATGAAAAGTTTTGTGTTCTAATTTTATTCAGAAAAATTATGTACTCAGCTCACATTGTACTTCCATGATGATAATTCAAAGTTTTAGGGAAAGTGAATTAGAAAGAGGAACAGATAGCCCTACACATGGGAACTTTTACTGTGTAGGTATGGAATTTAGTCCCACTACCCAAAGAGTGCAGTAGAAAACTTGCTCATCTTGAACTCAGCTCTGGATGACAACTTGAAATCCAATCTTTCAGAGTCTGTAAACACAGATTGGCCACAGACTGGTTTCAGATGAGCTTGATTCTACCTTGTGTCTTCAAATCCTGGGTGGAGAACTTAGTTTAAGGAATTTCTAAGTTGCTAGTATCTTCAGGCTCCTGGAAAAAGCAAATGCAGATTTCCTTGTTACACATCAGAGAATCAAATGCCAAAGAATTCCCTCGGAGAGAGTCAAGGAAGAGCTCAGAGTGAAAAATCATAGGAGGAGCCGGATGCAGTAGCACACACCTATTATAACAGTTCTTGGCAGGCTGAGACAGGAGGATTGCAGATTTGAGGCCAGGCTCCACAAGTTAGTGAGATTCTCATCAACTTAGTGAGGCTCTTTTTCATAATTTTAAAAAAGTGAAAATAAATAAATACTAATCAGATCTATGAAGAATGGCAGATCTTGGAATCCAGAATCTTCATACAAATAGGAGTGATTAATATGGTTAATAGAAAATGAGATATCCAATATACAACAGTGATATAAACTATGATGAGGCAAATATAAAATGGGTAAAACAAAAATTTTTGAAGTATATAACATAATGGTCGGAATGAGAAATTCAACAAACATTTTAAATAATAGACTCAGCCTAACCAAAGAGAAATAGTGGGCTGAGAGGGAGCCTGAAGAAGCTGCCTTTAGTACTCCACAGAGAGACAGGCAGGTGCAAACTTTGAGAAAAAAATCAAGAGTGATCTTACCTCTAGGTAAAAATGCTAGTGAAGGGAAGAACAGAGAAAATGCAAAATAAGCAAAATTTTAAAAAAGTAAATAGCTGAGAATTTCTCTAAAGAGATCTTAAATCTTCACATTGAAGTCCTATGACTCCAAAGCAGAAAAAAAATATATATATGCTTATGTATATGCTAATACATATATGCTAATATGTATATATATGCTAATATATATGCTAATATGTATATATATGTATATATACATATTAGCATATACATAAGCATATATATATATATATATATATATATATATATATATATATATATATTAGTGTGTGTCTGTGTCTGTGTCTGTGTGTGTGTTACTAGGGATTGAGCCCAGGGTCATTCTTCCTTCGAGCTATAATCTCAGCCCTATTTTATTTTTACTTTGGGACAGAGTCTCCCTAGGTTGATGAGAATCTCACTAGTTGCTGAGACTGGCCTCAAACCTGTAATCCTCTTGTCTCATACTGGGATTACAGGTGTATGCCACCATGCCAGGCATAAAGCAATGTTAAGATAGATGCATCTGAGTGGGCATGCAGATCACTGCAGAGAGGCTGAAAAGAAGGAATAGGTGTAGATTCTTAAATCTCTGAAGTACACAGAACGAAGAGACAGATAAACTACAAAGAACAATTAGTTACATACATAGCCAACTTTTCAAAATTAAACATGGGAGATGAATGACCAAAACGTAATAAAAACAAAGATTTTTCTTCCCCAGTACTGGGGATTGAACTCAGGGGCATTCTACCTCCGAGCTACACCCCAGCCCTATTTTTTATTCTTTATTTTGAAACAGGGTCTCCCTAAGTTGCAGAGGGAAATAAGACATTTTTAGCTTTGTAAAATAAAGGAAAAGAATCCCAAATAATAGTGGTTAAATTACATCTAAATACCTGTCTGTCTATCCGTCTATCAAAAACTCTCTTTGTCTACAGTACGCACATATGAATGTGTGTTGACAGCTTAGTAGTTCGGTCAGCATTTTCACCGCTATGATACAAAGTGCCTGACAACCCGAACTAGGAGGAAGGAATATTTATTAACTCACAGTTCTGGAGGTTTCAGAAGTTTCACATCTGCTGACCTCAGGGTATTGTGGCAGGAAGCAGAGAGAGCAAGGAAAGGGGAGATCTATTCCCAAGGCCGTACCCCCAGTGACCTCTCTCCTCCAGTCACATCGTACCTTTCTACACTACCACCCAAGAAATCCAGTAATCTATCAACGGGCTTAGCCACTGATGATTCAGTGATGTCACCTTTGAGTCTGTGTGCCAAGGCATGAGCTCTTTTAGGGGATCTTCTATATAGAATCAAAGCACCTTCAGATGATTATAAATTGTTTATATGCAATGAACAGATTGATAGAGACAATTAAGAGAACAAAGTAAAGGCCAGTTTCTCTCTGGAGAAAAGGGAAGTGGCAAAGGATTTCCCAAGGGGCTTGGAGACAGGGATAACAGCTCATTTCTTCAGTTGATGATGGGAAAATGATTGACTGTATCCTTCTTGTTCTTTCTATTCAAATGATATATGATAAAAATTTGTTGTGTAAATATGATGTACGTTTTTAAGCATGGTATATTTGTAAAATTCTAAATATAAATAATATAATTAATCAGTAAGTTTAATTAGAACTATTGATTTAACAAACCAACTTTATTTCTCATATTGATGCCCAGGCTGTGACAAAAGTTTTATTGGTGTGTAATGAAGGAAAGGAAAAGAAAAATGTTCTAAGCATTTTCAGAAGGTAGACTCATCATTATTATTTTAACACACTGGAGGTTTTTTAAAAATAGCTAAATAAATCTTTAATATTTCTAACTGCAAATGTAGAGAAATCGCACAGCCACGCAGAGTGTGAAAACACAAGCAACTTTCTCTGTACATTATCCTACGGTTAAGAGTCACAGCTGGGGGGAATGTTCTAGCCAAACTCCAGCATTTGCATTTTTTCCTTTTTACAGACTGACAACAGCGGGGAGCTGGGACGAGGTGGGGCTGGGGTGGCTTTGTGGCCCAGTGCATAGAAAAGAGGGGCTGTTTCACTGGAAAGTCTCCCTCCTGCAGACAAGTGTGAGGGCGCATTTTCCCTCAGGGCAGGTGCTGGGCTCTGGCTCTGGTTCCACATCCCTGTTGGGACAGTCAGAAAAAAAGTCTCCACCTATAGGAAATTTGGCAGTTACTTTAAACATTCAAGTTGGTTAAAAAATGTCAGGTTTCTGTGTTGGCAGGGGAGGAGGCAGCTTTCTCCAGCAGAGCATGAGTCTGGGTGGCCTGGGACCCCTGGGCCTTCGTCTCCACTGGGCAGGGACTGTCCTTCTCTCTGGGACCTGTGGCAGCCCCGGCCCAGGGCCTTAGGCCACAGGAGCCCCCTTTACTAGCTCGGTTGGGCCCAGGTCCCTGCACCAGCCTCTGTCCAGAGAGCACGCTGCAAAGGCCACAGGCAGGGAAAAGACACCAATGACTGCTTCCCAGAGCTCTTCATCCTGCTCAGCATCTTCAAAATACAATACAAACATCAGGGAGCAGTGTCCCCACCAGCCCTTGAAGCACCAGGAATGATGTGCAACCGTTAATTGAAACAGTTACAGCCAAGCACCAAGAACATTTACAAAAATTGTCAGACTTGGAATTAAGATAAAAATCTGTGAGGAGTCTGTATACTTGCACAGATGTTGCACTAGGTAAATAAGGCTCTCGCCTGAGAGCACAGGAGCCCTGCCAAGGGCAGCCAGTGCTGGCCACAGCGGCAGCCGTGCCCTCCTGCCCAGGGTCTGGGAACCTCCCCGTATTGCCAAGAGCTGCTCAGTTCAAGGTCACTCTACGAAGCCTGGGGGGAGAGAGGTGGATGGGAGGAGAACAGAGCACGGGCAGTGGGAGGATGACCCTGGACCAGAGGAGGATATGACTAGAGCCAGGCCTCCCCCCCGCAGCCATCCTGATCTGAAATACGCAGGCGCAGGGGTGTGGAAAGGCTTGGGCAGGAAGGAATGGGGCAAGCCCTCATCCCAGCTCTTTCCTTCCTCTGCACACTCATAACTCTAGCCTGATTGGATTGTAGGCTACATTTAAAAGGGAAGCTGTTAACTCCATCTCTGAAGGGTAAAATCATAGTAGGCAGTCATGTTTCCAATATTTATTTTGAAAAAAAAAATCTACAAAATGGTTCATGCATACCCTTAAAATCTGGATCTCAAATCAGCGAGGACTCTTCCTTGCCTCACGCCTTTCTCTCTTTCTGGACACTGATGGAGATGTTCTTCCTGCTGAACCATTTCTGAGATGCAGACATCATTACCCCTGAACATTCCAGCACATTTCCTTTCAGAGAAGGACATCCTTCTTGACCCCAAACTGTTATCTCTCTCTATACTTCTGTCACTCTCAACAGATTTGATTGTCACCATAATATTACCTAATGCATAGTCCATTTTCTTTATGTCTCCTATTGATTTAAAAATATCCCCTTTTTCCAAGTTGGGCTCCGATCAGTGTGTAGTCAGCCCTCCATATCCACAGATCCTGCATCCACCGAGAATTAAAAAGAAATCGCCTATTTCCTGAACGTTATACTTTTTTTCTTGTTATTCCTCAACCTGTAGTACATCAACTATTTACATATCCTTTGCATTATATATGCTATTGCCAGTAAACTAGAGGTGACTTGAAGTATATGAGAGGATATATGTAGGTTACATGCAAATACAGAGGCACCTCGACCTTCAGATGGAATTATGTCTTCATGACCCTACCCCATTAAGGTGAAAATGCACTTGATACATATAATGTACTGAACACCATAGCTTGGCAACACGATCTACTCTGGTATCCATAGTTTATCTGTGTGATTGCTTGGCTGAGACCTGCCACTCACTTTTGCTGCCAAGTACGTAATGAATATTATGCAGGGCACCTGGCTAGTCTGAAGATCCAAATTCAAAGTGTGATGTGCAGTTTCTACTAAATTCAAAATTTGAAGTCCAGTTTCTACTAACTGCTTTCTGAGTAAGTCAGGTCCGTCTTCACTATGGCATTTTATGGAAAGGACTCATTTGAGCATCTGCAGGTTTGGGCATCCGCTGGGGTCCTGGAACCCTCTCCCCTGCAGGCCCCCAGGGATGAATGTGTTGCATTCTTCTCTCGTCTCCCTCACCTCACTTCTGCCACACCACGTCCTGAGATAAGCTCTATGTGTTTTGCTCTCCCTCGGTACTCAGGGGATGGGCCCATGCTAGAGTGAGAAGCAGTGGTTTTGGTGTCATTCTACTTAAGTCTAATAAATTTTTCTTAAATAAAGTTCTGTTCACCTCTCTTCTTTTTTATTTAGTACTGAAGATTAAACACAAGGGTATTCTAATAATCAAGCTACATCTAGCCATTTTTAATTTTTATGTTGAAGCAGGGTCTTATTAAGTTGCTAAGGGCACTTCTGAGTTTCTGAGACTGGCCTTGAAATTGCTATTCTCTCTCCCGTCTCAAACTCCAAATTCCTGGGATGATATGTGTGTTCCACCAAACCTGGCTTCCTTTCTTTTCTTTATCTACACACATCTTCTCCAGTGGCTACTCCTCTGCTCTTTGGTCAATTCACATGTTCAGTGACCACACATTGAAACACACACACACACACACACACACACACACACACACACACACACACACCACTGTGGGCACTGTGAGGTCTGGCTGTGAGGTCTGGCTGGTGGAGACTGAGAACATAGAAACCCAAAGAAAAGGCATGCAAGCCTAACCATCCCCTTTCCCCAGCCCATAATTTTACCAACTCTTGACCCACGTCCAGCCTACTAATTGGAGGAATACACGACTGCTTTTGCTCTCCCTCTTCCCAGTCCTAACCTCCATAAAAGACCCAAGCCTGTAAGAAAGGAAGCTTCTGACTCTTGTGGGTCCTTTCCCCAGTAGGTAATTCTTTCCCAGGTTTTATCCCTGAACAAAGCCTATTCCTTGATGTCGAGCTGTGTTCCTTTCATCCTTGTAATTCCTAACGCACACAAATATGCACCTACTTCTACCATCTTCCGTGTCTTGATGGGCAGCTGTCAGAATTTTTCCATTTTTCCTGCACTACTCAAACTATTCAGATCAAGCTTCTGGCTCCTCCCCACCCCTAAAACAGTTCTGGACGGAGTGGGCTGAAAGCAAACCGAAGTATTGTGAACACACTGCCCACTCTGCAGTCTGCTCCTTTGACTTAGCGTTCTCTCTTTCCAACTTAAGATATTCCTCTCATTATACATCCCAAAGATGCTACTCAAAGATGGGTACTGGAGGTCTCCAGGGTCTCATGGTCTTTTGGTAGGAGGGAAACAGTAAACAGAGAAGAGTAATAAATGTTATCACAGGCATACAGAGAAAAGTAGGAATGGATTTAGTGGAGACACCAATGGCCCCCAAGTCTATGAAGCCAGTGTTGCTCTGCTCATTTGTTTTGAGCTCTGTCCATCTTTCAGTGTTTTAAGCTTGTCCTGCTGGGATTCTTCTGAGAAACAAGCTGATTGTGTCTCATTTTAATGTCTCCTTCCTGAAACTGATCTTTCTTGTTGTATTCTTGCCTTAATTAGTGACACCAGAGCTGACCAATCAGCTGCATACCCTGCCTGACCTCCCACCCACGGCATGCCACAGTAACTTGCCCTGACTCACAATACTTCATCAGTGCACACTCTTCCACAGCTCAGCAACTGTGCACATGGTCCCATCTGCCTGGACTGGCTATAGCCATATGTATCTAACAAATTATGCCGATATTAAGACATAGACCTGAATCACAGCCTTTGGGAAGCATCATCCAATTAAGAGCTCTGAATTCTGTGATTTTACCATACCCATAGATGCACCTACTGTATCATGTGTCACGCCAATAGATATTTATTTGGGCCCTTACTATGTGCCTGTTTCATTAACATTAAGTCTTTATAATTGCCCAATTATATATATATATATATATATATATATATATATATATATATATATATATATATATATGTACATATATATATGATTATATATGATCGTATAACATCTAATACTATATTATGTAATATATTATGTAACATAATGTATAAGCATATAATTATCTATAATTTATTCAATCTTTATAATTACCCAAGAAGACAGTTACTATAGTTCTCAATCATAAAATTAGTTTTGGGGGATCTATATAATTATTATTAAACTTATGAGTTAAAATTTTGTTTTAATATAGGAATTTTTATTTTTATTTATTTATTTTTTTTGCGGTACTGGGGATTGAACTCAGGGGCATTCTACCTCCGAGCTATACCCCCAGCCCTATTTTTTATTCTTTATTTTGAAACAGGGTCTCACTAAGTTGTGGAGCACCTCACTAGGTAGCTGAGGCTGGCTGTAAACCCAGATCCTCTGGTCTCAGCCTTCCAAATGCTGGGATTACAAGCGTGCACCACCATGCCCGGCTGTCTTCTATTCTATTGATCTATGTGTTTTATTTTGTGCCAATAAGACCCCCAAAACTAAGGAGATAAAACTAAAAATTAATAAATGGGGTTGTTATGGGAAACACAATTCTGCGGAGAGTCCTGAGGAGTTTCCAGGTTCAGGAAGGAAGACTTACCTTAGGACCTCAGGGTCCTTGGCTTCATTGGTGGAAAAGAGTTTTAGCACACATCAGACAGAGGATTTATTTAGAAAAAGTGGGGATACGCATTCAAGGGAGAATGTGGGCCACCTCAACTGTGTGAGAGGTCTTTGGAGTCCTTACAATTCTTCTTTTAGAGGGGATTCCAAGAGGAATGACTAGAGATGTAGGTCAGATATATGCTGGCTGGTCTCCTTTCTTTTAATCTTCAGGTTCTCACCATTTCATTGGTGGGTGCTGGGTGAAATGGGCTAGAAAAACAGAGAGACTTCTTTTGGGGATTTTTTTCCCCAAGCATTTCAGAAAGGTCAGGTGTAAGGATAGGCCATTATGGTTAAAAAGTATACGTCTGGGGGGATGGAGCCCAAGATGGCGTCTGAGTGAAACACCTCTCCTCAGGTGCTGTGAGCTCAAATCAAATCTGCCGTAAAAGCAGCTCCTTGATGGAAGAAAAAAAGTGAACAACAACAACAACAAAAAAAAACGAAATTTGAACTACAACTAAAGAGACCCCAGAAAGCCGACCAGGGAGAGCAACGGAGCTTGACCATGCAGCAGTGGCGCCACACCGTGGAGCTGTGGTGGCCCTGTTAAGCCAGTTGCCCAGCAACGTACCCAGAGACCAGAGTAAGCGACTCCAGAACTCCACTTCCAAACTAGGCGGTGGATCCCTGCACCTTCCACAGCACCTGGAATGTGTGGGACGACCAGCATAAGCCCCCGAGGGACCACCCCAGCTCACCTCTCCCTCCAGAGCCGGAGCAGCAATCAACTGCACCACAGAGCTTGAATAAAAACTGACGTAAACGGAGCTTCTTGATGGAAGGAAAGAAAAGCAAAGCAGCAAAAAAAAAAAAAAAAAAAAAAAAAGTGAACAAAGCAACAAAAGCAGCTGAACAGAACCCAGGGAGAAAAAAGGAGCCGGCGCGTGCATACGCGCACGCGCATGGTAGGGCATGCGCTATGAACCAGTGGCCACCATTTTGACACCCTTCATCTTGCCAGCTGCCAACTTGCTAGCCACCATTTTGCCAGCCACCATCTTACCAGTCACCAAGAGCAGCATCTATTAGCACCAAAACCTCCAACAACCTCTTGCGCACCCAACGTCCAGAACTGGATTAAGTGACTACAGAATTCCACACCGAAATCAGGTGGCATATCCCCACAGGATCAACAGTGACCAAGAACACCCAGGACACCAAAGATCACCCCTCCCACTGGAACCAGAGAAGCAGGTGTCTGTAAGTTAAATTGCACCCCCGGGGTGTGGGAGCCCCTATACAAAGTGCAGACTCAGTCACCCGCCATTTAAGCAATTGAATAAAGCAGAAGTGCGGGAGGGACCCAGTGCACACAGGGCATAGAGAACTTCCAGGCACCCTGGAAAATGCCCGGCATATAGATTGCACTCCTGCCACCAGCAAAGGCAGAGAGAGAGATGCAGACAGGCCCTGTGGAGAACACAGAGGCACAAGCTTGCAGCAGGAGAGACATCAGCAGAACACCCTGCCTGCACTGACAGAGCAAATAAAAATACCAGAGACATACTCAAAAATTTAAGCTCTGTACTTACAAACTAGCAGAATTTTTGTTTTTGTTTCTTGTTGTTGCTTTTTGGTTTTGGGTTATTTGTGTGTGTTTGTGTGTGTGTGTGTGTGTGTGTGTGTGTGTGTATGTGTGTGTGTGTGTGTGTGTGTGTTATGTTTTATTTGTTTTTACTCTGTTTGCATTTTGTATTGCCTTGATTTATTTATGTTTGTTTGGATGATTGGTTGCTTTGTTATTTTTTGCTTAGTTTGTTGAATCTCCTCTTTATCCCTTTAACAAGCTTCCCTCCCTCTCTCCCATCTATATTCTTCTCCTCAACACCTTTTCTCTTCTCTTTTCTTTATCCGTTTTTTCCCTGTCTCATATCAAGACCATCTCATACTACCACACGTAAAATTCTACATTGACTAACAGAATCCCCAGACATATCTACCATCTCTAATCTTTACAATATATCACCTCAACAAACTCAACCTCTTATTCCACTGGACCATACCTTCTACTTTACCCTATTCTTCCATTGATCACTGTGACTTCTCACTCAACCTTTACCACGGAACACAACCTGTCCCTGTATATACGAGCAGACACCTCTAAACCACTGCTGTAGACATTGGACAAGAAAACTTGCAGGAGCAGAAAAGATATAAATTTAAGAATAGGGGAACTATGGGAAGGAAAAATAGCAAAGAAACAATCAGCCACCACAATCCATCAATAACAGATCTCATCAACCCAGAATGGCAGAGATTATCAGAAGAACAATTCAGATCTTTAATACTAGAATCAATACAAGATTGTTGGAAAGAAATAAATGAACAAATCAACAAAGAATCTGACACCCTGAACAGGAACCAAAGAGAAGCATTGAAGGAAGTAAAAGATGCAATAACTGAAGTGAAGGCATAAATACAAACTATAAACAGTAGATTAGACCACATGGAAAATAGAATATCACTCTTAGAAGATGACCATTCCAAAAGTGAATCCTTAGTACATAATTTATAAAAAAAAATTCTACAATATAAATTGGATATCTATGAGATCTGGAACAATTTTAAAAGAGCCAACCTAAGAATAATAGGCATAGAAGAAGGATTAGACGTTGAAATAATGGAATAAACAATCTTTTCAAAGAAGTAATATCAGATAATTTTCCAAACATAGAAAGAAAAGTTGACACACAGGTACAGGAAACATACAGAACTCCCTCTAGACAAGACCAAAGAAGAGGTTCACTACGCCACATAATAATCAAGTTGACTAATGTAGAGGCTAAGGAGAGAACTCTAAAAGCAACAAAAGTAAAAGGCCAAGTAACATTTAGAGGCAAACCAATTAGAATCACTCCAGACCTCCCAAATCAAGTCATGAAAGCCAGAAGGGGCTGGGGTAACATATTCCAAACTCTGAAAGAAAATAACTTGCAGCCAAGATTCTCATATCCAGAAAAACTCTCTCTCAAAATTGATGGGGATATAGAAATCTTCCATGACAAACAGAAACTGAAAGAATTTATGTCTTCCAAACCAGCACTAGAGAAAATACTCAGATTAACTACAAAGAAGAACTAACTAGTAAACGTCAGAACCAGAGAAACAATAATTTCCAGGAAGCAAACAACTAAGCAAAGAAGAGTAGACCACATTCTGGGCCACCAAAAACAGGAGTCAAAACTCAAAATGTTAGGAATTAAAAATCATCTCTCAATAATCACACTGACTATAAATGGTCTCAACTCCCCCAAAAAAGGCACAAGTTGGCAAAATGAATCAAATCCCAGAATCTATCTATATACTGCCTACAAGAAACACACCTTACAAGCAAAAATTGCCAAAAACTAAAGGTGAAGGGCTGAAGTAAGGTAATCCATGCCAATGGAACTCAAAGACAAGCAGATATAAGATAAATTAGACTTCAAGCCTAAGCTGATCAGAAGAGACAAAACAAGTCATTTTTTACTAGTAAAAGGAACAATCCAGCAAGAGGAAATAACGATTACCAACATCTATGCCCCAAACATAGGTGCAGCCACTTTCATAAAACAAACTCTGCATGATATGAAGACACACATAGATCCCAATACACTAATACTTGGAGACTTCAATACTCCTCTCACATCACTAGACCAATCTTCTAAACAAAACGTCAGTAGAGATGCCTCAGACCTAAAGAATACCATAAACCAAATGGACACATTAGACACATATAGTCTCTTTCACCCAACTACAGCTGAATTCACATTTTTCTCAGATGCTCATGGAACCTTCTCCAAAATAGAACACATTCTGGGCCATAAAGAGAGCACTGGCAAATTCAAAAAATGTAACATAATTCCCCGCATCTTTTCAGACCACAATACCTGACTTCAAACTCTACTACAAAGCCACAATAATAAAAACAGCATGGTATTGGCACAAAAACAGACACATAGAGCAGGGCATGGTGGCGCACGCTTGTAATCCCAGCATTCGGGAGGCTGAGACCGGAGGATCCGGGTTCGCAGCCAGCCTTAGCTACCTAGTGAGGCACTCCGCAACTTAGTGAGACTCGGCTTCATAATAAAGAATAAGCCAGGCGTGGTGGCGCACGCTTGTAATCCCAGCATTCGGGAGGCTGAGACCAGAGGATCCGGGTTCGAGACCAGCCTCAGCTACCTAGTGAGGCACTCCGCAACTTAGAGAGACCTGGTTTCAAACTATAGAATAAAAAAATTGGGCTGGGGGTATAGCTCGGAGGTAGAATGCCTCTGAGTTCAATCCCCAGTACTGCAAAAAAAAAATAAGAAAGAAAGAAAGAAAGAATAAAAAATAGGGCTGGGGGTATAGCTCGAATGTAGAATGCCCCTGAGTTCAATGCCCAGTTCTGCAACCCCCCCCCCCCCCAAAAAAAAGACACATAGACCAATGGGGCAGAATAGAAGACTCAGAAACAGACCCACATGCTTACAGTCAACTGATTTTTGACAAAGGAGCAAAAAATATACACTGGAAAAAAGATATCCTCTTTAACAAATGGTGTTGGCAAAACTGGTTAACCATATGCAGGAAAATGGAAATAAACCCCACTTTCTCATCATGCACAAGTCAACTCAAGGTGGATCAGAGACCTGGAAGTTAGGCCAGAGTCCTTGCAGCTACTTGAAGATGGCATAGGACCAACACTTCAACACATAGGCACAAGTAAACCTTTCTCAATAAGACCCCAAAAGCACAAGCATCTCAAAGGAAGATCAATACATGGGATTGCATTAAACTGAAGAGCTTCTGTGCAGCAAAGGAAACTATCAAGAACCTCAATAGAGAGCCCACAGAGTGGGAGAAAATTTTTACCAGTTACTCTTCTGATCTAAATAGACACTTCACAAAAAAAGAAATACAAACGGCCAATAAATGTGTGAGGAAATGTTCTACATCACTAGCAATCAGAGAGATGCAAATCAAAACTACCTTGAGATTTCACCTAACCCGAATTAGAATGGCAATCATCAAAAACACAAAAAACACAAACAACAACAAAAGTGAGGGTGTGAAGAAGTGGGAAACCATACACAATGTTGATGGGATTGCAGATTAATGCAACCACTTTGGAAAACAGTATGGCGGTTCCTCAGACGAATGGGAATGAGCCTACCATATGATCCAGCAATGCCACTTCTGGGTATCTACCCAAAAGAATGGAAATCAAACTATCAGAACAATGCATATGTAGCTATGTTTATAAATGCACAATTCACAATTGCCAAACTGTGGAACCAGCCAAGATGTCCATCAACAGATGAATGGATTACAAAACTATGGGATATGTACAGAATGGAATTTTACTCAGCCATAAGAAGAACAAAATCATGCCATTTGCAGGGAAATGGATGCAACTGAAAAATATTATGCTAAGTGAGACTAGTGAGTCACAAAGAGTAAAAAAAGCATATGTTCTCCCTAATATGTGGATGCTAGGGAGAAGATGGGGCATAAGAGGGACTCCAGATGAAGAAGGGGAAACCTTAGATGAGCAAAGAAGTTGACTTAATTGAAGGTGATGGGGCGGGGGAGCACCCTAATGCACATGATGTACTTTCACAAATATTTCAAAGTCAATTACTAAATTGAACTTGAGAAGGAGGGAGAGCGAGGGAGTGGGGTGCGAATTGGGGAAGGGTTAAATGAGAAATGTGTGCATATATGCCTTTATCAGGTTGTACCCAACAAAGACATATGATTACAATGCACCAATTATTATAATTTTTTTAAAAAATATAGGTCTGAAGAGCCCAAGATGGTGACTGAGAGAAATGCTTCTCCTCAGGCACTGTACAGCTCGAAGCAAAACTGCCATAAAAGCAGCTTTTTGGCAGAAGGAAAAAAAAAGTGAGCAAAAAAGTGAAGAAGGTAATGAAAATTGAAACACAGCTGAACAGAACCCAGGAAGTGGACCAGGGAGAGCGAGGGAGCCTGTGCATGTGGTAGCAGAGTGCACCATGGAGTAGCGGCCACCATTGAGCCAGCTGCCCAGTGTGGGGTCTACTAGCACTGAGACATCTAACGACCTCCTGTATACCCAGCGACCAGAAGTGGAGTAAGCGACTACAGGACTCCACACCTTAATCAGGTGGCATATCCCTGCACAACATTGACTGGCACACCTGGGACAACCAGCTTAAGCCTGTGGTGGGGACACCCCAGCTTACCTCTCCCTCCAGAGCCAGAGCAGCACTTAATTTTAAGTTAACTGCAAAGCTGCAGGAGCCCCTGTGGCAAACGACAGACTTGGTCGTCCACCCTTCTAGCAGTTGGGTAGGAGCACAAGTGTGAGAGGGACCCAGAGCACACAGGGCATGGAGCTCTTACAGGCCCGTTGGAAAATGCCTCACATTTAGACTGCACACCTGCCACCAGTAAAGGCAGAGAGAGAGACACAGACAGGGCCTGTGGAAAGTGTGAAACCTTGGGCTTGCACTGAGTCTGCTGCTTACACAGACAAGAGCTGCACAGGGACAGCCCTGTGGAGAACCCAGACACATAAGCTCGCAGCAGGAGAGGTGCCAGCAGAACTCCCTGTCTGCACTGATGGAGACAGCAAATGAGAATGCCTGAAATATGCTTGAAAATTTAATATAGTAAGTAGACATTTAAAAGCTGAAAATATCCACGCAGATCCAAAAGGACTGCAGAGGCCAACTCAGCTCTGTATTTATATACTTGAAGCGTTTAGGTTTTTGTTTTTGCTTCTTTTTTGTTTTGTATTGCTTTGCTTTATTTATGTTTGTTTGTTTGGATGATTGGTTGCTTTGTTATTTTTTGCTCATTTGTCAGCTCTCTTTCTCATCCCTTTTACAAGCTTCCCTCCCTCTCTCCTAGCTATATTCTTCTCAACACTTTTTTCTTTTTCCCTGTCTCATATCAAGACCATTACAGTACACTACACCTAAATACTTTACACTGACTACCAGAATCCCCCCACATATCCATTATCTCTAATGTCTATATTATATCACCTTAACACACTCAACCTCTTATTCCACTGGATCATACCTTCTACTTTACCTTATTCCTGCATTCATCACTGTGGCTTCTCCCCCCCCCCCCCCTTACCCAACCTTCACAACTGGACACAACCTGTTCTTGTATATACCAGTGGACACTTCTAAACCCCTACTGCAGAGATTGGACCAGAGAGGTAAACTAACAGAAAGGACTGCTAACCACCAAGGATAAACTCACCTCTACTGATAGAAGGAAGAGCTCAACACATCCCACATGGGAGCCTAAAAACGCAGAGGCCACAAACTGTCCTACTCACACCTCTGAAATGAATCCCCATAACAAAAGCAACAAACGGACCCTAGAAGTAAACACCTGAAACCCACCAATGGCACCATTACAGTGGGCAGAAGAAACCCTAGAGTAATTGCAACTCAATACAAGATACTATTCACAGAGAGAAAATAAAAATATGAAACCTATAAATTGAGAGAAAGCTTGCAAAAGCAGCAAAGACATAAACTTAAGAAGAGGGAAATCATGGAAAGGAAAAATAGCAAAGAAACAATTAACTACCACAATCCCACAATAACAGAAGTCACCAATACAGCAATTAGAGACATGCAAATCAAAACTACCTTGAGATTTCACCTAATCTCAATTAGAATGGCAATCATCAAAACCACAAACAACATCAAATGCTGGTGAGGATGTGGAGAAATGGGAACCCTAATACATTGTTGGTGGGATTGCAGATTAGTGTAACCGCTTTGGAAAACAGTATGGAGGATCCTCAGACAAATGGGAATAAACATACCATATGATCCAGCAATACCACTTCTGGGTATCTACCCAAAAGAATGGAAACCAAAGTACCAGACTAATGCATGTGTATCTATGTTTATAGCTGCACAATTCACAATTGCCAAACTATGGAACCAGCCAAAATGTCCATCAACAGATGAATGGATTACAAAACTATGGATATGTACACAATGGAATCTTACTCATCCTTGAAGAAGAACAAAATCATGTCATTTATAAGGAAATGGATGGAACTGGAAAATATTATGCTAAGTGAGATTAGTCAGTCACAAAAAGTAAAAATCATCTGTTCTCCCTAATATTTGGAAGCTAGGGAGAAAATGGGGCATAAGAGGGGCTTTAGATAAAGAAGAAGAAACTTTAGATGAGAAAAGAAGGTGACTTAACTGAAGGTGATGGGGAGGGAGAGGGAAACACTATAATACACATGATGTACTTTCACAAACATATCAAAGTCAATCACTAAACTGAACTTGAGAAGGAGGGGGTGGGATGGGGCAGAAATTGGGGAAGGGTTAAACAAGAAATGTGTGCAGGTATGCCTTTACCAGCTATGTACGCCTTTACCAGTTTGTACCTAACAAAGTTGTATGATTATAATGCACCAATAAAATAAATAAATAAATAAATTGTAGGCATTTTGAGGATTTTTGCCTAAGAAAAAGGACAGGCCAGATAGGCCATTATGATTAAAAGTGTGGCCTAATAAAAAACAAATCCTATAATGTGAATTTAAGGATTATAAGGTTTCTAGAGTTTAAAACTGTATTTTACCTTTCCTCCCCAGTTTGTCTCCTTTCTACTTAGCATTTTATTTCTCCTATTCTACCTCAAGATGGCATCAGATTAAAAGGCTTCTGTGAAGCAAAGAATACCATAAAGAACCTAAAAAGAGAACCTATAGAATGGGAGAAAATCTTCACCAGCTACTCCTCTGATAGAGGATTGATATATATTGAATATAAAAAGAACTTAAAAAAACTTAACCACCCCAAAAATGGGTAATGGATCTGAATAGACACTTTTCAAAAGAAGAACTATAAATGGCCAGAAAATATATAAAAAAAATCGTTCACCTTCATTAGAAACCAGAGAAGTACAAATCCAAAGAACACTGAGATTTCATCTAACTCCATTTAGAATGTCAATCATCAAGAATAGAAACATTAACAAAATTTTGCAAGGGTGTGGAGAAATAGAAACCTTTATACACTGTTGGTGGTATTGCAAATTAGTACAGTTGCTATAGTGATCAGTGTGGAGGTTCCTTAAAAGACTAGCATGGTCCCAGCCATACCAGTCCTGGGGATATTCCCAAAGGAGCTGAAGTCAGACTACTAAAGGGATACATGCATGCCTATGTTTTTAGTAGCACAATTCACAGTAGTAAAGCTAGGGAACCAGCATCAGTGTTCACCAGCAGGTAAATGGATTATTAAATTATGGTATATACACGATGGAATTTTGCTCAACCATAAAGAAGAAAACAATTATGTCATTTTCAGGAAAATGAATGGAACTCAAGAATATTATACTAAGTAAGATTATCCATTCACAGATAATGAAAGGTTGTATATTTTCAGTCATATGTGGAAACTAGAGAGAAACTGAGAAACAAAGAGGACTTCAGATACATGAGAGGAGACGCTGGTGGAACAATAGAAAGGGATTTAGAGAGGAAGGTGGGAAAATGAAAGGGGAGATCTAATGATGGAAACAGTTCATATAATCCTTTGTTCATTTATGAAGTTATCTTTGTCATACTCCAATTATATGCTGCTTGCAAGAAACTCACCTCACAGGCAATGATATTCATAGGCTAAAGGTGAAAGGATGGAAAAACATATTCCATGCAAATGGGGACCTAAAACAAGCAGGAAGAGAAACTGTCATATTCAACAAAGCAGACTTTAAGTCAAAACTTATCAGAAGAGAGAAAGCAGGTCACTTCCTACTTATAAAAGGGATAATTTAATGAGAAGATATAATGATAATAAACATTTGTGTCCCAAATGTGGACACACCCATTTTTATAAAACAAAGTCTTTGGGACATTAGGTCTCAGATATATTCAGTACAATAATACTGAGAGACTTTAACACACTTCTTTAACACTACCAGACTTCCAGAACAAAAGATGAGTAAAGACTTTCAGACCTAAAAAACACTATAAATCAAATGGATCTTCCTAGTGGCTCACTTATGTGCCTCACTCCTCTAAGAAAGCCTTTTACCTGGGCTCTTGTTCCAGCATTTTACCTGGGCTCTTGCTCCAGCATACCTGCCATGGTCAGTAGGTCTGTGTCAAGTTTCAGGCCTGCTCTGCCACCTATAATTCTGATATGAAGACATTGCCAGGCCCACCACTGTCTCCCAAACCCAGGACCATCCCACGACCAGCTGTGAGCCTCATTGGTCCAGGGCTTTTTCTTAGACTGCTGTGACCAGGACAGAAGTTTCAGGTGACAAGATTTCTAAGAGCAGCCTTCAGTTCATGCAATGGACCTGGGAACAGAAATAGCAGCTTTCTCCCTGGTGTAGAATAGGACAACGGTGCTACTCTGTATTATCCTGGAGGTTTCAGAGAGATGGGGCTCATAAATAAACTGCCAGATAGCAATCTTGCCATTAGCATCCAGCCCCTCTTGGTCCTATCTTCTCATTCTCCAACCAGAACAGACTCCCAGGTGACATACCAGCAACATTCAGAACCTGCTTCTAACCTTCCCACCAATGTGAGCAGGCAGAGGATCAAAACTGTACTTGTTGCTATACTCACATATTATTTTTCAATCTAAGGAGTTGGATGATTAACATTGTTTTAATTCTCTACCCT
Organism: Graphiurus murinus; assembly: GCA_004027655.1. NCBI lineage: Eukaryota > Metazoa > Chordata > Mammalia > Rodentia > Gliridae > Graphiurus > Graphiurus murinus. Next base: position 187,719 of record PVLC010000394.1, read on the forward strand.
CTCAAATTCTTACAATGTAGCAGAAATTGAAGCACTCCCTGTAGAGAGCACATTGACAATGCAGTGTGATGTTACTACAAAATAGTATGCCATTGACAGTCAGGTTCAAAGAAAGTCTGCTTTTCAATGTGGAGGTATTTGAGAGCCTCTGCCAGTGGAAGATTTTCACAACCAGACATCTACAACATTTCCAGAAAACACCTGGCATTCTGAGAGTGCAGCCTACTACATTCCCTTTCTTTAGCTGACTTTCCCCAGGTGCACAACAGAGGGAAGGGTTTTATATGAGAGGGTTCCCCATGAAGCACTTGTAGGTGAAGAGCAGTAAGCAGTAGAATCACAAAAGAAAAAGCACACGTGATGATCTCAATGGACAGAAAATTCATCTGAGAAAATTCAACAGGATTTCCATATGCAACAAACTAGGAATCAAATGAAAACATCTCACCACCACAAAAACATGTATGAAAACTCACAGAAAGCATCTTACTCAAGGGTAAAGAACTGAAAGCTTTTCCTCTAAGATGAGTAATCAAACAAGGAGGTGCACTTTGACCACTTTTATTTGATATATTACTGAAATTCCTCACCAAAATAGTTAGGGAAGGAAAATAAATGCACCCAAATTAGAAGTGAAAAAGTAAAATTATCTCTATTCACAGATGACAATATCTTAGAGTAGGAAATTCTAAATATTCTGAAAAAAACTATTAAAATTAATGAACAAATTTAACAAAGGGCCAGGGTACAAAATCAATGTGGAAAAATCAATTAAGTGTCTAGTAAGGAACAATCCAAAGAACAAATTAAGAACATAATTTCTTAAAAATATTATCAAATATGATAAAGTAGTAAGCAGTTAACTTAACCAAAGAAATGAAAGACTTGTTGTACCTTAAAACAACAAAACAGTGCTAAGGAAATTAAAAAACACATAAATAAGTGGGGAGACAGTTTGTCCATGGATCAGAAGTTTTTAAATTGAGTGTCCATACTATGAAATGCCCACCAAAACTGCAATGGTGTGTTTTGCACAAACAGAAACATCTACTCTAAATTTCATGTAGAATCTCAAGAAAACACAATCAGCCAAAATAATTTGGAAAAAGAACAAAGCTTGGTGTCATGTATTTCCTTATTTTAAATTTATTTCATAAAAATACAGAAAAAAGGAAAGACTATGTTATTGTGTTAATGAAATATATAGGCAAATAGACTATAAGTAAGAGTTTAAATTATAGACATAGAGTAAAATAGAAGAGAAGAAAGATTAAGGACAATTATATTTGACAATGACTTTTTGGATATGACACAAAAGTTACATGTGGTGGAAGGAAAATAGACAAATTGGAATTAATCAAAAGCAAGCCTCCCATGCTCTTGGATAATAAATATCAAGTGGCCATTCTCCCAAAATTGATCTACAGATTTAATGTGATACCCATTAAATTACCAAGGTCATTTTTCACAGATATAGAAACATCAGTCCTTAAATTCATTTGAAAAAACAAAAAGCCCAGAAGAGCCAAAATAATTCTCAGCACCAAGAACCATGCAGGAGGCATTACAATATCTGACTTCAAACTATACTAGAAAGCCTTACTAATAAAAACAGCATGGTGTTGGCACAAAAATAGACACATAGACCAATGGAGCAGAATAGAAGACTCAGAAACAAATCCATACACTTACAGCCAATTGATTTTTGACCAAAGGGCCAAAAACATACACTGAAAAAAAGACAGCCTCTTCAACAAATGGTGTTTGCAAAACTGGTTAACCATATGCACAAAAATGGAAATAAATTCCACTTTCTCAGCCTGCACAAGAGTCAATTCAAGATGTATCAAAGACCTGAAAGTCAGCCCAGATGTATGATTACAATGCACCAATAAAAATATTTTTTTTAAAGTTAGCACTTGGAGCCGGGCGTGGTGGCGCATGCTTGTAATCCCAGCATTCAGGGGGCTGAGACCGGAGGATCCGGGTTCTCGGCCAGCCTCAGCTACCTAGTGAGGCACTCCGCAACTTAGTGAGACTCGGTTTCAAAATAAAGAATAAAAAATAGGGCTGGGGGTATAGCTCAGAGGTAAAATGCCCCTGAGCTCAATCCCCAGTATCGCAAAAAAATTAAATTAAATTAAATTAAATTAAAAAATAAATAAATAAATAAATAAAAGTAAGCACTTTCATGCATCAAGGAACACTATCATCAGAAGAAAAAGGCAACCCACTAGTTGGGAGAAAACATTTGCAAAACACACATTTGATTAGCAAATAATTTGTGTAAATAAACTTCCCAAAACAATAACTCAGAAATTGGAAAAGCATATGAATAGACATTTCTCTAAGGAATATATACATGGACAATACATAATAGAAAAGTGCTTAACACTACTGATCAATAAGGGAACGCAAATGAAAACCACAATGAGGTTTATACTCACATCCATTTGGATAACCATTATAAAAACATAAAATAAGAATGTTGGCATGGACAGCATAGAAATTGGAACACTTGCATATTGCTTATTGGTATATAAAATGACACAGCTACTGTGGAAAATAGAATGGTGGTTCCTGAAAAAATAAAACGAAAAATTACTGTGTCATACAGCAATTCCACTTTTGGATATATACACAAAAGAATTGAGTGTGGAGAATCAAAGTGATATTTGTATACTCATGCACATGGCGGCATTTTTACTGAGAGCCAAAAGGTTAAAAAAAAAAAGAGACCCAACCATCCATTGTTGGATAATAAACAAAATGTGATATATACATACAAAGGAATATCAATCTTTCTTAAAAAGAATGAAATTCTGCCAGGCGTGGTGGCGCACGCTTGTAATCCCAGCATTTGGGAGGCTGAGACTGGAGGATCTGGGTTCACGGCCAGTCTCAGCTACCTAGTGAGGCACTCCACAACTTAGTGAGACTCGGTTTCAAAATAAAGAATAAAAAAATAGGGCTGGGGGTATAGCTTGGAGGTAGAATGCCCCTGAGTTCAATCCCCAGTACCACAAAAAAAAAAAAAAAAAAAAAAAAAAGAATGAAATTCTGATACATCCTTCAACATTGGTGAAACTGAAAGACATTATGCTAAGTAAAACAAGATACAAATGTTCAACATTGCATGATTTCATTAACAAGAGTTCACTATCATAGTTAATATATAGAGGCAAAAAGTACTAAAGTATGGCAGTGATTATAAGGGGCTAAGAGGAGGAGGGCAGGCAGAACTTTGGAGGTATGGAATTTCAGTAAGAGATGACAAAAATTCTTGAAATGGATAGCGATGTTGGTTATAGCAATGTGAATACACTCTGCCACTAAATTGTACATTTTTAAATGGTTGAGATGGTGAATTTTATGTTGCATACATTTTATCATAATAAAGAAAGTAGAAAGTTTACCTGACCAGATAATATAAACACTCTAATTTTTTTGGCTATTATAAGTCTTTTGTATTTGCATATCGATTTTAGAATCAATTTGTACATATCTACAAAATGTTGGAGTTTCAAGGTAGATGCCAATATCTTTTAATAAATTTATTCCTGTGTATTATATTCTAGTGTATTTTAAGTGACATTTTTACCTATTTTTTCCAATTGCTTGTTGCTAGTTATAGGCATACAACTAACTTGGAATATTGTGCTTATTTCTGGAAATCTTACTAAATTTGTGTCATGCTACTTTTCGCAGATTTGTTAGAATTTTTTATGTATTATATAATGAAACCAACAAATATCTCAGTCTTATCTCTTCTTTAAAATTATTTGTTTTTTGCATCTGTTCTGATCTTGCTGTTCTAACTAGGACATCCAGAAGAATATTGAATAGAGGTGAAGTGTGTAATGACCAGTGCTTGTTTCAGCTTCAGAGAGAATGTTCCCTGGTAGTACTAGAAAATTAGTGAGAAGTGTCCATTACATTCCCATTATCTGATGAGCAGTATTCATATTTTGCTGAAAGTCCTTCTTATAAATAGATGATAAATTTCATTAAATGCTTTTTGTATTTGTTGATATCACCATTGGAAATCTCCCCTTAATTCTTTTCAAATTCTTCCCAGCTTTCTGATCTTCATTTTTATGCACAATTTATTTTCAAAACAGAGAGTGGGTTTCTGTATATTCAGCTATTTTGACTATAAAATTTAAAATCAACACCATTATTTCAGTGTTGAAATTCTGAACTTTTATCAATTGCATTTTGCTGATCTAGGACCAATGTGATGTTTTTATTCCAGAGAGGTATGTGAATATGTATCTTCTCTGAAAAAAGAAAGAAAGAGAGAGAGAAAGAAAGAAAGAGAGAGAAAGAAAGAGAAAGAGAGAGACAGAGAAAGAAAGAAAGAAAGAACAAAAGAAAGAAAGAAAATTGACCATCATTCTGTTATTAACCAAGGGAAAGAAAACACAACCCCATAGGAACAGTTTAATCAGCCTTGACATGGAAGCTCATGATTCTGGATAATTTAAATGGCCTGTGACCAAAGAATAGCTAACAGTCTGCAAAATGTCCATTATCCATCGTTAGCAAAGGCCTATTGATTTAGGACCTTCTGTGACTCCCACAGGGAGTTAGCAAGAAGTGATGTGAAAACTCCGGTTCAGCATTATTCACCACCAACAAAACACTCCAAGGTAAGTCTGTTAGTAAGGTGCAAATTAAATCTTCATGTTAAACAGCTGCGATTGTCTGGGGAAATCACAGAGCTGCATGCTTGATACTTTCTATGATTTTCTTCTGATGTCACACATGGTGACACCATGAAAATGATGTATTTAATGATGTTACACAATGAATGATAAGCTCTATGGCTTTATCCTAGTCTGTGAAAAAAAAAAATCCTTTCATTAATAAAATCTAATCTCACCTAAGGATGGTTTCCATGGCTGTATTTTAGTGCAAGTAAGGACTCCAATCAGTTCTGAGCCATAATTTATGACTTTTTCTTATGCTAGATTAGTGGCAGCTGAATATATCAATAGCTTAGAGAACTGGAGAGAAGCATTGCTAAATACTGAGGCACATGTCTGTCATGGAGGTCCAGGGAACTCTTCAGGTAGAATCCCAGGCGAAATGCATTCACAACAAGGTCAGTGGCCACTATCCAAAGCCTCCTGCTTGGCAGACACTGGGAGATAATCTCCACTTTAGCATCAACTTAACAGTTCAGAGGTTCACAGGTAAGGCAAGGCAGGGAAAACCGTGATGCACCGATCTCACTTGTGCTCTATGGAGAAGGTAGGATGTACTTTTTTTGTGTGATCAGAAAATACAAGTGCCACTTCTCTCATACAGTGATATCTAGGAGTCAACAGACACCAAGCCAGAGATGGAGTCCACAGGTGGGCTCTAGGATCCAGGAAAGTCCTCAGTCAGGGATATGGTTTACTTAGCTTTGTGAACAAAAATTACATGCAAAACCATTGACTAGGAACATGAGAAATATATTAATAGTTTTCCATGAATAGATAGTTTTTATATATTAGCAATAGATGCAAAAAACTTAACAGAAGGAAAAGTTACTTACACCAGAATAGAAAGGTTCACCAGACACACATATCACATCCTGCTCCTGGATGATCAGAATGTCTTTGGCTAGGTGCAGTCGGACTTTGAAAGGCTCCTGATTACCATCCTGCAGCAAACAAATCCCTGTCTTTGTCTTCAGATAAAGAAAGAGAGATAGACAGAGAGAGAGAGAGAGAGAGAGAGAGAGAGAGAGAGAGAGAGAGAGAGAGAGAGAGAAGCAAAAAAGGGGACAAAAGTACACTTAGTTTATAGTTTACAAGTACATGACATATTTATAGAAGAACATGTTGAATAACATTTTAGAGATGAGGAATGTGCATTCTGGTGAGTGTGAGACTTAATACTTTAATATACATGCAAAGAAATGGCAAAACCATTCCAAGCCAAGTAGACATTCAAATATGGACACCATGTTAGGAAATCCACACAAAGATCTAGAGATTAAGTACAGCATTTGGAAAATAATAAAAGCTTGCTTTAAGACTTATAATCAAGATATAAAAGTAATTGCTTTATTTAGATGCAATTCACATTCCATAGAATTCAACCATTCATTTTAAGTTTGTTTTTCTATTTTTGGTGCATTGTGCTGGGATTCTAAGGCAGGCTGTTGAGCATGCTGTGCAAGCACTGTACCACTGAGCTGCAGCCCAGCCCAGAATTCAACCTCTTAAAATGCATGATTTACTTTTATACTATTCAGAGATATGCAACTATCACTAAAATCAATTTTAGAACACTTTTATCACTTCCAAAAACAACTGCATTTCTCCATTTCCCCCATGCCTCACTGTAATATAATATAATATAAATTACATCTTTTCATGGAAAAGTTTTTCATGCTTATAGTGTGAGCTTGGCTGGGAACCTACATGGAGACACGCTAAGAGAGATTGGGTTAAGCAGGGACACAAAATAAAATCTACTTTCTTTCCCCATCATAAAGTTTTAAAATTGAAGACATGTCCACTTAACATTTCCTCTTAAATACCCTATGCTGTCATTCCTAGTTGTCAACACACACACACACACACACACACACACACACACACACACACACACTTTGTACCTATGATGAAATGAGGGCAGGAGGTAAATGAGCTATATATAAGTTGACAGTTGAAAACAGAATCTAAAGTCCTAATTTTTTGATTCCTCAGCCAATGTTTTTGCTTCACCTATTTTTAGAGTTGTAAAAAAAGACAATGAAGATTTCTGAGCCTCATACTCCCTAGCTTTAAGCCAGAACCTCGGCAGTCATTGATGAAGACTGTGGATCTTGTCACTCCTTGAGAATTTTGATAGGATAATATTCACTCAGATCAGGATTTTCTCCCTAACAAGTGCATTTAACACTCCCATTTGTCACTGACACACATTTTAAAAAATAGAATATAATCTCTGGATCTTATTCTGAACTAAGAAATCAACAGGAACAATGACTATTTGGAAATGACATTTTCATTTGATGGTTATTGAGTCATTCTGAACTAAATGGGTAAATACATAAGGATGCATATTTATCCTTAGAGTTTAAGAAGTGCAATGTCCCAGACAAATAATACTAGGCTTTTTCTTGGAATATAATTTCCCTGTGGATTATCAAGAGTTTGTTTCTGGAATAAGCTCCCATTACGCTAATAGGAATATATTTAGATACTGCAGCTTCCAAAGATCAGTCTTTCTGCACACTGGTTTATCCCATGAACTGACTTGTACCATTTTCCCCTCTTAGCACATACACTCTATATTCTCTGCAAGGAATTTGTGAGATGTGTGTCTGTTTTAGGAAACCCTGAGGCTGTTTGAAGAGCAAAGATGCCTCCTTTCCTCAACTTCAGCAACAGCCACAGCAGGGGCTCAGAACCTTGCCGATTAGTCTATTCTAGAATGCAATTCAAGTGGATGTGTCTGGAGGACAGAAATATCCTGGCATAAGCAACCTACTATGTTTGTTTTATAACACTATATATATAGTGTTATAAAAGATATATATTAAAAGATATACAAATAATATAAAAGATAATAAATAATATAATATAATTATATAATATTAATATATTAATATATAATATAACATAATATATTATATCTTTTCATAGAAAAGTCTTTCATCCTTATAGTGTGAGCTTGGCTGGGGACCCACATGGAGACAGACTAAGACACACTAAGAGAGATTGGGGTGAACAAGGACACAAAATAAACATCAAAGCCAGGTGATCATAATGGAGCACACTTGATGATTTTTCAATGAATAGTACACTCTGGAATAATTGTTCTCCAGGTGTGTAATGGAATATCTGGTAATCACAAATGATGGTGTTTCAACTTCAGAATGAAAGACAGGATTTTCTCTGAGAGCCCAGAAATGCATTATTGTTACACATCAAAGAGATAGAAAAGATCATCCAGGGAAAGCTGAAGACTGACACAGACACGGGTTCTCTCATCTCATTTCTGGTTTGGCCACAGGTAGCACAGCTTGAGCGTCAGGCACATCAAATGCCCCGTAATTATCGTTGTCTGGGAAGCAAAGCACAGACTTTTAGCTCAATTTCAAGGCCTAAGAGGACAAGACTTGTGAAAAATAAAGAATGAGGCATCTTTTCAATTGGAAGGAAACATACATGGTCCAATAAAGAGATGCTTGGAGAAAGTAGCAGTCATAAAGCTGAGGACAAACTGACATCAAAACCTATTTTGCAGATGTTATAGATGCTACATACTGTACACTTTGTTATCTAATCAAATTAATCAAATCTCACATTGAAATTTTTTAAGAGTTATTCTTACACCAACTTAGTCTCTAATTGAGAACTTTAAAAATGTAGACTATCATCTGGGTTTTTTCTTTACTTAAAAGGTAAGGCTTTTTAGTTTATGTTCTAGTCTTTCAAAAAATACAAAGTGAGTTTTTAATGGAACTTTAATGTTCCTTTAATTTTGAAATGAGGAATTTGCAATATCAGAAATATAAGAAACCAGGCAGAGACTATAAGGTAAACTGCAAATACTCTTGCAGTTATTTCTATATTTTGGCTGAGAAATATAATTTAATTGTAAATATTTTTTTTCAATACTAAGGATTGAAAACAGAGAGACTCTACCACTGAGCTATATCCTCAGCCCATTTCATTATTTTTTAATTTTGATTCAAGGTCTTACTAAATTGGCCAGGCTGATCTTGAATTTGTGTCCCTCCTACCTCAGCCTCCAGAGTCTCTGGGATTACATACATGCTCCACCATGCCTGGCATCACTGTAAAATATATTTTTGAAACATTAAGTAGAATCTCATAGGTATCCCAAATCAATACATCAAAACAATTTTATTTAAAATAGATGTAAGAAATGTTTTGTCAGCCTCTGAAGTCTAACAAGATACACTGTTTTAATAGTATTTTCCTGCTATTCTTCTCTACCATAGGGACTTCACATCGCCCCACATGTTTTATTCACATGTATATCTACTCAGATGCAATGGGCGCTTTGCTCCTCAGAAGAAGATAATAGCTTCATGGAAATGGGTTCATTTCTACTTTCAAAATAAAGAATGTGCAACTGAAACTTGATATGGCACATATAAAATTTAAGCATCAAATAGCATGCAGAGCTTCTAAAACACCAACCCGCTTAAGAGACATATATGAATGGATTGGTGTTGAATGAAAACAGGAGGAAGTTATTGAATCCATCCTTAGCAGTACTCAGTGAAGCACAAGAGAAAGAGGGTTGTGATCATGTAAGTCTAATATAATTTGAAGAATGCTAGAATAGGGGTATACATACAGTATCATCATACTTCTGATGAGGTTGAATACAAGGAATAAAAATTTAGGCAGAAAGGAGACAGATTGGGAAGGAAAGGAAAAAGTATACTTTTAAAATCTAGAGGGTTCATAATCTCTAACTCCACACTATAGGGTATGTCTGGTCTGAGACAGAAGTCTGATGAGCCCACACCTTTAATCTCAGTGGCCTCTCTCCAGACCTGAGATTCCTGAGATACTTAGTAAGCAAAGGATCCATGAGGACAAAGGTCAGACCTCAGCCAGCACCACCCATCATTGCTAAGAAACCTGAGGAATAAGAGATCCAAACCTCCATTGTGCCCACCCTTCTTGAGAGTTCTATAAAAGAACTGCAAAGACTCTCTTGGCCCAGTGATCTCCCCTCACCTGCTTTTGTCCCTGACTGGCTCGTGTTGAAATTATTTTCACCACAGAGGCCAAGAACCCACAAGAGGTATCCTGCTGACCTATGACACTTCAACTTTTGAAAATGAAAAGAAACATAAGGATTGAAACACAAAAGCAATTTACTAGTTTCCTGAAAGATCTTATACTTAACATTCTAAAATTTGCACCAACTGTGACAAATTTTTAAATAAAAAATTCTGCAATTTCTTCAGAGGAAAGTAAGAGATTACTTTGCAAACTTCAAGCAGGAAATTTAAATACATGACATTTCATTAAAAAGATAATCTTTACGAACACTAAGAGCTGAAGTTTTTGTCTTCTTTGGTTTGATTTTAACACTACCACAGATAAGCCAGTTATGGATGTTTTTATTAGGTTACTTATACATGGTAAAACTATTTTAAAAATTTAAGCAAATATAAAACATCTTTCCTATGAATATTAGAATTTTGTCTGAAGAGGAAAAATAAAGCTTTGGATGACTTATGTTTAGTGAAAAAACAAAACAAAACAACAACAAAAAAAACCTTGTACTCCCTGAGTCCATGTACTACTGAACTATAAACTTGGGTGTTCTTCAATATTCTCAAAAGAGCAGAGGGTGGTGGTAGTGCACATCTGTAATCCTAGTACTTGAGAGGCTATACAGGAGGATCACAGGCTCAAAGCCAGCCTTGGCAACTTAGAAAAACCCTTAGAAATTTAGTTGTTTCAAATAAAAAAGGACTTGGAGGTAGAATGCACCTGAGTTCCATTTCCAGAACCACAAAAAAAAGTATTAATAGATCAATAGACTCTTGAAAGAGTAATGCATACCTTTAGTTCCAACCAAAGTATGGTGGCAGTTCTGCAGAGAAACTAAACTGCTACATACTAATAGTTGAGTAATATTAAAATACTTAAAACATATTAGAATTATAAAATTGTAGGATACTAGTGCAAAAAGAAACCTTAGATATATCCTAACTTATAATTACTTCTGTCAAAAAAGTTCCTTCCACAAATCCATCCCTGAACTCATCAGTGCAGTTGGCAGAGAGAAGCAATTGAGTTACTAGATGTGCTCCAGACTTCTTGAGGGAAGAGTTAAAAGCCAAGGCTCTCCTAGCTTCACAGGAGGAAAACATCCTCTGGAAGGTAAATAAGCCCAAAAGTATGGTTCCACCTCCAGAAAGTGGGGACATGTATGTTGTCCTTATAATCTGCTTTTCTTATATAAAAAGCAGAAAGCTATCTCACCTACCTCCTCACAGGCAGTTCTGAAATCCATGTGCTGTGGCACTGCAAAGGATGTAGTCTGCAAAGACAGAAAGGATAAGCCATTAAGCACAGCACTGAGTGTTAACCAAGGAGAACACTGATCAAGTGTAAGAAATCAGGGAGCAGATTCTATGAGAATACTGTGTTTATAACAGACTTTGAGGAACAAGAACTCCAAGGGTATGGAGAGGAGAGGGAAAGGAGGAGGTAGAAAAAAAACTTAATCCTCAGCTTTTGTGACGCATGTAGGTACTGTTCAGTGTGATGGAGAATACACATTTCCATGCACCTCTCCACCTAGCTAGGCATCCAGACAGCGTCTACAACACAAAGAACCTCTGATTAACATCTGCTTTCCCAGTGAACTCATTGTTTCCATTTATTTTGAAACCTGAGTTTGCAAATGGGAAAGATACTTAAAAAAGGGGGCGATTAAGAGTTTCATTTGGTTATCCCTTGAACAGAGGTTAATTCATCTTTCTATTTTTAAGTTAAAAAAGCTACCAGCATCAATGCTTTTTCTGGAACTTAAAATTTTATTCACAAATATGATAATTCAAGGGAGCTATCTATCAAGATGCATAATATTAAGATAATGTATGAACTATACAATACAGATGTTCATTTAAGGTTCAATAGGATACCTAAATTATGGATAGAGATTTAAATAATATCAGGGAATTTTGAAAAATTCTTTTAGGGAGCTTTTTTCCCATTATATGGTAAAGTTAAGAAAAGTAATAGTTGTAAAACAAACAACAACAAAAAAACATATCCTTTCATTATAAAAAAAAAATGAAGTACCAAGGTATATTGGTTATGAAAATAAGCACAATGAAAGTCTAGAAAGACTGCATTCTTCAAAGTTATTCTCAGTCTTCAAAGCAGGGTGCCCTTCTTTGCCACAATTTGTTGGCTGAGCCTGAACAATGTTCAATCTGGCTCCTGCAGTAAACCAGCATAAAAAGGGTTAACTGGACTCCTAGACTATTGCTATTGGCTTGGGAAGAAAAGAGGTTGGCTATACTCAGTAGAAACTGAACATATCATAAAATATATAATAAGCATTTTTCCTGAATAAATCTTTTGGATTGTGAGCCTGCTTTTGTTTTACTGAAATACACAAGGGAAATGATTAAAGTTAGGAAATAAAAGGGCAGTTTTACTAAAATAATAAAGAGATAAAGTACCCTTTGATTCTATCCAACCAATGCTATCAGTGTGAGAACATTATTAATGTTTGCTAACCTATATCACGTGGCAGAGGTAGTGCTATCAGATTTCTCCATTGTAGCTTCTCTATCCTCAACTTTGGAATGTCAGTCTGAACAACCCACCCTCAGGAGTGTGGCGCTGTATTTCTCATATTTCAGGGTGGAGTATCTACTAAAATCATTGGAATTATTCTGCATAGGAGACGTGTCTATCCTCTACAATTTACTGATCAATTCAATCACTTTTCTAAACCGCCTAAGCTGACAGAGCAAGAAAATGTATGTGTGTATGCCAACCAATGATATTATATACATATTTACAAATATTTCTATATATAACTATCAATATCTAATTAAGCTAACCAGGAGTTCTTAATGATGTTCTACCTCTAATATACATAGATATGATTCTAGTCTCTTCCCCTTACTTATGTGTAAATTCCAATTCCAACAATAAGAAAAGTATTTCTCAATATCCTGCCATTCATGTGGTTAGCTAAGCAATTTGGGTATACATCAATAGTTCTGTCAACACTGCTAACCCACAGCCATATAAGATCAACTCTGTCCATTGTGGTGTGGTTTATTCTATCTTTAATATTATAAGCTGAACTCACTATCAAAATTCTCAAGTTGGGCTGGAAGTGTGGCTCAAAGTTAGAGCACTTGCCTAGCATGTGTGAGCTCCTGGGTGTGAGGCCCGGCAGTATGCATGCATGTATGTGTGTGCATTCACAGACAGACACACACACACACACACACACACACGTTCACACAATTGCTATTTGTTCAGCGAGACCCTTAGCAACTGAGCAAGACCCTGTTTTAAAAACAAACAACAAACTCTGCCTATATGACTTAATCATTTCTATGCCTGTCATAAGTCTTTATCTCCTACAGCTATCAACTAGGGACTCCTGAAACCCAGAGTCCCATCCTTCTATGGAGTTACATCATGCAGTAAATCCCCAACATCTCAGGGTATTGTGTATTAGAGACATGAATCTATTTGTAGGGTAACAGGAGACTGAATATCAGAATGGAGACACACTTGACTTCAGCAACAAAGTTGAGGTCATGGCACATGGAAGTTCTTCTGAGTTGCTCTTCTTCACAGAGTGAAGGACTCAGCTGAAGCTGTTGTTCTGTGAGATAATGCTCAAAGTCCTCAGGTCCCAACCTCACCGCCCCTCCTCAGTGCTTCTGTACCTGAAAGTAGACTCGAGTTCCAACAAGTCCCAATAGGTGAAGTGCAAAGTGTGACTGAGGAGGAGTTGTACCAAACCTCAAATGAACTGCATAGCTTTTCAATTTATACAGACAAAATTCTAAGAAATACAGGTGATAATGAACATTAGTAATTTGTGATAATGGTGGAAGAAAAAACACATGTGGCTCAGGCCAAATTTATCGATATGGCCTCTGTAAGCAGAGATTATGCAGATAATCTTGGTATATTAAAAAGAGCTCTAAAAGCTCACTTAGTCATTTGGCTTAAACTTGGGCCTGCACTAAATAACAGTAAAATTCCAGAATTGTCTTGAAATATTGCAGAGGAAGGTGCCCAGACAGTTAAGGGTACTGGAATGTTAGAGGAGATGAATCATATATGAGCCGCTCATCACCCTTGAAAGGCCCAGAGAACATCTGTGGCAGGAGACCAACCCTGCCAAGGAGCTCTGTGGTCACTTGTGGTAGTGCAGAAACTAGTGGGACTCAACTCACTGCCACTAAATAGGACCCCTAAATGCAATAATACCAAGTAGATCCTGGAGTGGCAGGGGCCACGTGGCAAGCATTTAGCCACAAAGACATAGAAGTCATGGTGACAATAATGAACAGTGGGGTCAAGGCAGATATCACAGAGGTCTGACTCTGGGAGACTGGACATGTTCACAGGTGGTCATTAATCCCTAAACACAGATGAGTTGGTCTTTATGAAGAAGTTATAGGTCAACAGAAGAAAAATCTAATATGAATCATTAGGCAGTAATAGCCCATCAAAGAATTCCCAAATGTGAGCCAGTTTATCGTCCATGAGCTCCCATGAATAATGGATAGGCGGTGTCCCCTTAAAAATGGACCCTGGTGCCCTGCTGAGAGTTTACACTTGTTGTTTATTTCCCCCAGCTTTCCCAAAGGACCTATGTCCTTTAACCAGAGTAAGTGTGCACTGGTGGAAAGATAATAACCAGACCATTCGGTAAATCTGGGTGCTGGCTCTGAACTCAAAAAGATTCTAGAAGAATGAAATGTCACTTTGGTCCACCAGTCAGAGTAGGAGTTTATGGAGATCAGAGGAACAATTGATATTTATCTCAAGTTCAATTCATAGTAGGTAGACCTAGTGAGTCCTCAAATCCATCCTGTGGGTATTTTCCCAGTTCCGTAATACATAATTGAAATTGATATGCTCAGCAAATGGCCAAATCCACATGTTGGTTCTCTAACATCTGGAGTGAGGGTTATTAGGTTGAAAAAGGCCAGGCAGAAGCCATCAGAGATGCCTTTACCCAGGAAACAGTGACCCAGAAGTGATACTGCATTTCTGGAAGGACCGGGAGATTATCACTACCATCCAGGACTGGAAAACTGTAGGGATGTTGAATCCCAGCACATTCCCATTAGCTCAAAAGGCAGCTAGATCTCAGAGAATAACAATGGATAATTGTAAGATTAATCAAGTAGTGGCTCCAATTGCATGACCATACCAGCTGTGGTTTTATTGCTTCAGCAAATTAACACATTCTCTGGTACCTGACATGTTGTTGTTCATATAACAAGTGACTTTTTCTTCATCCCGATCCAGGAAGTCCACCACAGCAGTTTGCTTTCAGCTGGGAGGCCTGCAGGACACCTTCCCCATCCTACCTCAGGTTTATCAACTCTCCAACCCTGTTTCAAAATTTAGCTTGTAGAAATCTTTATCACTTTTCCCTCCTAACAAGATACCATGCAGATCCATTACATTTATAACATGATGATGATAACTGGATCTTGAGAACTAGCAAGTATGCTGGCCTTACTGGTCAAACATTTGTATGTCAAAAGGTGGGAGGTAAATCTAGAAAAAAAAATCAGGGATCTTTTTAGCTTGGAATTCCCTAGGAGTGTAGAAGTCAAGATGTTCCTTCTAAGATAAAGATCAGTTATTACAACTGGCCCCTCTTATAACTGAAAGAGGGGGGTCTATCCTTTTGGGTCTCTTTGTATTTTGCAGTTAATATATTACTTATGTGATATATATTGTATTTGGTAGTTAATTTATCCCATATTTGCATTATTTAGATGAGTGACCCCAAAGTTGCTGCTTTTTCATGGTGGCCATAAAAGGAGACACGTCTGTCATAGGTCTAGGCTGCTGTGAAAGCTGTTCTGTGGCCTGGAACATGGGTCTGAGCAGATTTGACGATGCCTGAGGTGTCAGTGGCAGACAGATTCCATTAGAATGTTTGGAAATGCTCTGTTAAGTGAATCAGAACTCTGAAGCAAAGCCTTGCTCTCGATAGATAACTATTACTCCTTTTTAGAGCCACAGCTGTTGGTCTGCTATTGGGCCTTAGTACAGACTGAATACTTGACCATGAGACAGCAAGTGATGTGACCTGAGCTGGGTATTATTTAACCCACAGTGTCTTGAAGTTGTAAGTGCACAGCACTATGCCATCATTGCAGGGGAAGTGGTATATAGGAGGAGATCAGGCTCAAGCAAGTCACAGCCTCCATTCCTGTAGTGTGACTGTCTTCCTCTCAGCTCCCCATTGTGGTCTCATGAAGAGTTTCACAAATCCAGATCACTGAGAAAGAGAAAATTTGGCCCCAGTTTACAGAGGCATGATATGTAGGCATCCCATCACAGAGGACACCTGCAGTACTACAGTCCCTTAGTGGGACATCTCTGAAGGGCATCTGTGGAGGGAGCCACCACATTTGGAAGATTTGCAAGTATAGTACTTGGACATTCACTTTGCTTAGAAGAAAAAATAATATTTTATATTCTTTAATACACATATCTCATCCTACCTGTCCCCAGTAACTTTTATTTTATTCTTTATGTATGGTTGAATTTTTTTTAGATGCACAAAATAAGATTTACTTTTAAAAATGAAAGTTTTGTCATCTACACAGAAAAAGAAGAAAAAATGGGCAGAGCTTCTGGCATATCTGAATTCGTGAGATGGGGCCAGTGGTTTGGCTGGGTGATCAAGAACTCTAAAGGACTGTGCTAGCTGGAGGCAGTTTGCTATTTTAAGTTGTTTTCACTGATAGGGCAGTTCTCTGTGCCTCCTACAGTAGACACATAATCTGGACAGGAATTTTCCTTCTTTTCACATAGCTTTTACTAAAACTACCATCCATGGACACAAAAAAATGCCTTATTCACTGTCATGTTATCTATACAGCATCACTTCTGATCAAGGAACTCACTTCACAACAAGTAGAATGGACCCAAATTCACAGAATTCACTGGTCTTACCATGTTCCCCACTATCATGAGAAAGTTGGCTTGAATGAATGGTGAAACAGCCTTTTGAAGACAAAATTACATCACCAGTTGGGTGATAAAATTTTAAGGTCAGAGTTAATGCTCTCTGGAAACTGTATACTCTCTAAATCCACATCCAATCTGTGATTCTATTCCCAACACAGCCAGAATTCATGGGTTCAAGAAATGGAATTGGCAGTACCTATTATTATCCCTAGTCACCTACTAGCAAAAGTATTGCTGCATTCCAAATAAACATTTGGTCTTCACTACAAAGAGTAGAATGCTTTACCAGGAAATACAAAGGCCTCATTAAGTTGGAAGTTAAGATATTAATAATCCACTTTGGGCTCCTGGTGTTGCTGAATTTTTTGTATGTTGATACAATAAAAGGGAGTGACTGTGACGGCTACATTGATTTTATTTTGACTTGATTATATGTGTGTGTGTGTGTTTGCATATACATATAATATATTTTTGTTTCTTCTCTATCTTATCCCTTCATCATCCTATGTAAGATTTATTAATAATAGTTGATTTTGAGTCAAATTATTTGAGTTATAAGCTATCAATGAAAGTGAACATTATCCAAGGAGTCTTCATTCCCTTCTAAGGAAAGGGCTGGTGGGTTTAGTACTATGTTTATTCAAAACATGACTTTACTATGCTTTTTTATTGGAATTTAAGTAGGCTTAAGGAGGTGTGCATTGTATACAAGGTGCCATCCTGGTAAGAGGTAGACTGTGAGGTTTATCTTTACATGTTAGCCTGGCAAGACTGTGGTGCCCAGTTATTCAGTTAAACAGTGACCAAAGCCAAGTAGTTCATGTCTGTGGTTCCCAGTTACTCAAGAGCCCAAGAAAAGAAGAACCCTTGAGCCCAGGAGTTCAAGGCCAGCCTGGGCAATATATAGCATCCATTAAAAAATTCCAACAACATTAATAATAATTTCATTGTGGAGATATTTTATAAATGTAGTTAATAACAAATACATTCTGCTTTAAGACTACATAATTTAGGTGGACTAGAAGAAATGAAATACATATGTAGAAAAGAGGCATAAAGGGTGAGTAAGGAAAATGTAACTTTAATATTGAAGCCTGTGGCAGAATTCCCCAATAGGTCTCTCTCACTCTCTCCAGCTGGCCCGTGTTCTCCCTTGAACATGTATCCCCACTTTAAAACTTTAAAAACTCTGTCTTTGTCTCTGAATGTCATGTGCTGAAATTCTTTTCACTACAGAAGCCAAGGACCTCCCAAATCTGGGAACTCCTCAGGACTCTTCATGTAATTATTATGTTTTGCCCTGACATTAAAATTTGGTGACCCAATGAGGGGCTTCAGTGACATTGACATTGTTAAGTCTACTAAAATGTTTTTTTGTCCCTGTTTTTAAATTTTCTATTTGTGTGTGTATGCATTATATATTTATACATATATATTATATATATAAAATCTCTGTCACTTGCATGGACCAAAAAGAGCATAAACTCAGTTTATCCTCTGGCCATGGCTCCCCAGTTGTGGAAGGTAGGGAAGATTCCGTATACCATGCAGATACAAATGGAAAAGAAGGTGGCAGCTGATGTTGTCCTTAGAAGCCTGGTGAGGTATTCAAATTCCTTACAGGATCTTAAATTGTGTCCTCTTTCTTTCTTTTTTTTTCCTTTTCTTCTCCCCGTTTTCTTAGTTGTAGGATCTCCTACGGGCTTCTTAGCTGTCATTTGGTGTAAGTGCTGCTTCTAAAACCAATCACTTATAGGAAGATTTTCTCTCTCTCTCTCTCTCTCTCTCTCTCTCTCTCTCTCTCTCTCTCTCTCTCTGTCCCTCTCTCCTTTTCTGGAAAAACCTGTTCTCCTTTAGACCGATCCAAAAAAATGCAACTGGATTGAGCAGTCCCATAGTACCTTGGCTGTGGGGTTCATCTGAGACATGTGTTGAAGGGAACTGACTCTGATGTAAAAGTCAGAGGAGTTACCTTCATTAAAGCACCACATATTCAGACCTAATACATTTAGTAGCCAAACTGTTGAGTCCTTAAGCCTTTGTTATAAATGTGAGCTCTAAACTGATTTTGCATAATTGTCTTGTGTTCCAGCTAAGTCAGTCCACCACATAGTTTCTGTCAATGGCGGGATGGGGAATACTTTCGTGATTTTCTCCTATATTTGCACTTAATATTAAAAGATAAGTTAATCTGATTTTGTCTTTAAAATGAACATTGTTTATAGTTAAAAGAAAATGTTTTTTCTCTTTGTCTGACAACTCACCTCACTTAAGAAAAGATCTACCCCACTTACATTGTTTAATTAAGAGAAAACAGCATCTTTTACAGGAGACATAAACTATTTACTTAAAATTAACTTTGTGTTACAGAATCTTGTCAAAAACACCTTAATCTTTTCCTACTCAAGGAAAGGAGCACCTGCTATATATATAAATCTCCTGTTAACCTCCAATTTGTCTTATCTAGGAAATGTCCTCAAATCCTCACAAAGAATAAAACCTTTGTTGTGCTTGTAAATGTGAGATTAAAAGGTTACGGGGGATAAGATCTCAGGGATATTCTCTTTTTAAGAACTAAGAAAACCATCAAGGTGCATGCAGATTGACAAGATCATAGGTAAATTCTGCTTCTATACCTTGGGTGTATATTAAATAATTGGGATTGTTTTAAAATAGAGGAGATAATAAAGAGAGGCTTATTTTTTTTTTCTGTAACACTCTTTGGCCTCAGTATGAATTAAAGAGTTGGGAGAAATGGCTTAAACATGGGACTATAGGTTTTAATACTATAAATCAGCTTGATCAGTTCTGTAAGCAAGAAGAAAAGTTTACAGAAGTGTTATATGCTCAAAAACGTATGGCCTTGTATCTAAACCCAAAGTTAATTAGAATTGTAAGAACTTTTTTATGCACATGCTCCCTATAAGTCAAGAGGAAATGAGCCAGACCCAAAAGAGTATTTATTACTAAGTGCTCCAAATAGGTCTCCTCCAGTGCCTAGAGTTGCAATTGCAGAATTGATAGCTTCTTCAGAAATTGATAGCTTTCTACAGAAAACTCTGAGTGAAGCTCTACAGATTCTTCTATTCCTCTTTCTCCAATAGCTCCCCCTCCACACTACCTCCTTATAAATCAATCTGTCCTCCACTACTGGAGGAACTTAGGCCTGCTGATGTAACTAGGAGTGGCACATCTTATCATCCAACTAACTCTAAGCCTTCCAATACATATATGCTTCAGAAGGTGGCAGATGGGGAATGAAATATGTTGAGAGTACATGTTCCTTTTTCTATGACTGAGCTCATCTAGTGCAGAAAAAAAATTGGATCAATTTTCAGAGGACCTTGATAGAACCCAGTTATTGTATTTGATCTAATGTGGACAGATCTTCATGTAATCCTTTCCATTTGCGGCACTCCTTAAGAAAATACCCATATACAGGGAGCAGCAAAGGGATATGGTAATGAAGTTTATGCCCAGACCATGAACAACCTACAGGGGAAGATGCTATCCCTGATCAAAACCCCAACCGGAAGTATCAAAACCAGAGTGAGGATCTTAAAAAGCAAAATCTTATGGTCATATGTTTAACTGAATGAGGAGATGCATGAATAAGTCAGTTAGTTATGACAAAATTATAGAAATAACACAAGAAAAGAATGAAAATCCTGCTATGTTTCTGGGACACTTAACTAAGACTCTGTAGATATACTCATATTGACCAGACTCATGTGGGGGGAAATATTATTGAGGACTCATTTTATCAGCCAATCAGCCCCAGATATTAGGAGAAAACTCCAAAAGCAGGAAAAGGAAACTTTAGACTCTCATTGATCAAGTTTTAAATTTGGCCTTTGGGGTTTTCAATAACAGAGACAAGGTAAATGAAATTAAGGACTGGAGGAGACAAATGAAGACAGAAGGACAAGCCTGCTTATTTGTCCTGGCATCAAGTAATAAGTCCCTCTCCCTCAGATATACCCAAAGGCTCCCTCCAGGGAGAGGGAAAGAAACTTGAGGTCTGGTACCAACCATTATTGCAAAGAGCCTGGCCACTGGGTCAAAGACTGTCCTAAACAGGGTCCACCTGGGCCTGGGATGTGCCCCCTCTGCAAAGAGGAAATTTCTTAAGAGATTTTGTTTTTTATACTAAAGTGCTTTTAATTTTCCTTTAGTCAATCAATGTATTTTTGGCATTGGTGAATGAGTGTTTTAATTTATGTAATTTTGATACTACATTGCCAACTTTTAATGTAGACAAAAAGAAGAAATTCTAGAAAATGGTGAGTGTATTATTAGATAAGCAAAATTTGAAATAAAATGAAAAAGATGTTGAATGAAACATATATCCTTAAAGGATCCCTCCAAAAAGCTGAAGAATGCCTTATATTGGAATGCCTTCTCTAAGTCTAGAAGAGCCACAAGATCATTGAAATTACAAAGTGCAGTTAAACTTTCTCACCTGTCCAGAAACAAGCCCATTGTGGACATATATGTAAATCAGCATGCATATTTGTATACACACACATTCTAGTTTTTCCTTGTTTTTTTCTCCCTAATGTTCTAGTGATGAAAGCAAGAGCTGTTCTGTTCCTAGATTTTACCATTTCAACATCTCAGCCAACTACCACCAGCTAATATCTCCTTCTCAGCCTCCCCAAATATATACCTCCACATTTCCCCAAGCTCGGGCTCCTTCCTATATGCTTATTTTGTGCAGGTGATCCAGGGGGCCAACTGTCTGAGGCACCTGTCTGGGTGTGCCCCTCAAGTTCATGATTGCCAGTCATGATGTAACCTATCTGTTACCAGTCTGTTTCCCCCATGAGCTATTTTTATTATCTGACTGAATAGCTGGCTTCTGTATGCAAAGAGGATTCGTGAATCCTGGTGTCTCTAGGCTCAAGGTCTTAACTGCAGGATAGCATCTCTGATGGTGAGATTTCAATGTACCCTGTCACATTTTTTTAAAAGTGCTTTACTTTGTTACCACCTTGAAATGCTTTTCCTCCACCTGCAGGGACTGGGCAGTCCATTCTGTGATGGCCTCCATTCTTCTTCTCAACAGTTTGGAGAAAAGTTTTGGCTTCGAGGCATGATGTTACAGGAGGTGAATAGGCAAAGAGCACAGGACAATTGATAAATGAGAGTCACAAGAGAGGGGAAGCTGAAGATGGCTACGGGGGAGGTAATATTTATTTCAAACCCTCGAGAAAATGCTATTTTCACTAAATATTTTTGAAATGAATCTCTGGGATTGGAGGAAGCAGGAACAAATGAGTATCCCATTTGATGAAGACCCAGGCAGAAGACAGACATGGCATGGGGAAGTTCGAGCTTGCAAGTCAGAAAGCTCTTCTTTATTGGTGATGTTACTTATTTGCTGAATCATGTCCTTAACTCCCAGTCACAACAGTCTTTTCTACACAGTAAGGAAAAAAGTCACTGATCTTTTTCTCAAGCAGAAGTAAAGTTCAAATGAGATAAGATCTGGATAAGTATTTTGAAAGAATGTATAAATTGTTATACATATATAATTTATATATGTAAATATATATATATGTATATGTGAAGAATATTATTACCACCTCAAAGAAGATGCAGTAAAATGATTTAGAAAATAACATTTTACCCCTCCTATAACATATAAACTATCAATTCTCAACAAGAATCAGGCTCAATATTTGGCAATTTCCAATTTTGTTAAAAATAAGAAGTGGAGGATGTATATGACCTACATAGTTACAGGTGAGGGAGACCAGAGTATGCTATGAGAGAATATGAGGGATTGCTAAATTGAAGACATTTAAGAAGCAGCTGATGTAGAAAAGATCTCTGCCCTCCCTCTATTTGTCTAAAAGCAGGGTACCATAGACTTACAAAGACAAAGGCAGCCTGCCCCCTCTTTCTCCCAGAGAGAACAAGGATATTAGGAAATCTTAGACTCTGGTCAGTAATCAGCCTGAAGATTCTCTTCCTTCTCCTCCTTCTCTTTCTTTCTTTCTTTCTTTCTTTCTTTCTTTCTTTCTTTCTTTCTTTCTTTCCTTCTTTCTTTCTTTCCTTCCTTCTTTCCTTCCTTCCTTCCTTCCTTCCTTCCTTCCTTCCTTCCTTCCTTCCTTCCTTCCTTCCTTCCTTCTTTCTTTCTTTCTTTTTTTCTTTCTTTCTCTCTCTCTCTCTTTCTTTCTTTCCTCTGTGTTGGAGATTGACCCGATGTGTTCTATAGCTGAGCTACATTCCTGGCCCTTTCTATATTTTGAGACAGGGTCTCATTTAAGTTGCAGAAGCTGGCCTCAAACTTTTTATTCTCCTTCTCTCACCTTCCCAAAGTACCTGGGATTATAGAAGTGCACCACCACTCCTGGCTTGAAGATTTTTCTTGACTAATCCACATGATGGCGCTTCACTCACTAGCTGTTCTGCCTACTTATTTGCCTTCCCCCAAAGTCTGTATTCATTTAGACTCAAAGATCTCTTTGTTTTGTTACTTCTCTGAAAAATGCTATCCTTTGTTGATAATGCTATAAAAACTCCAAGCCACCTCTTTGGGAATAATTATTCCCTGCTTAGCTTCCATGTATATATGAAATAGACATGTTAATAAATTTAACTTTATTAACATGTCTATTTTTTGTTAATCTGTCTTTAGTTACAGGTATCCATTCCAAGTAAAAATTAACTCAGAGATAAAATTCCCAACTGTTAATTGTACTGTGAGAATACATTATTTCTTGGTATTTTATTGGTGCCGTATAATCAAACATTGTAGTGAGACTTAAAATGTTATAATTTTCTATGCACACAATATCTCTTGGTGTATTTCCCTTCTAACCCCATCCTGCTACCTCTCTCCTTCCATGTACAAGCTGCTACATTTGACAGTAATATCTTCATAGATGGACATATTTTCATTTATGTGGAAGAAAGGTTCCAATCTAAAACAACTTTTTAGCTATCTTGTAAGTATGTAAGTAAAAGATTATATCATCTAGAGAATTTTATTTACTTATTTAGGCATAGATGCCATGTAGAAATCCAATATGAAACATATATCAATGCTAAGAGGTTCACTTTGATACAGGCACAAGAGGAAGCTCAGCATGCTCAGATTTGCTTTCTTTCCCACTGCACAGTGAGTGGGCTTCTCTCCTGGAAATCCAGAGCTCTGCGGAGCAGAGGTTAAAGTTCATTGTACTAGTGTGGTAAGGTAGAAGATATAAAAACATAGGTAGAGGTCCATGTATGATACTGACAAAATTTGAAGATGCTGATATGATTTTCTTAGATCAAATTATTCCGTATTAGGATCTTTTTTCCCCATGGATCCAAAAATAACACCACTGATATTTTGACTAATGAAATGTTTAGATATTAAGGAAACAAAAATTGGTTACACTAATTCAAAATATTACAGTATTTCAAAATTTTGATAGCCAGAAGGATAGTTTTACCAGCATGGTATTAATATCTCGGCCTTGGGTTTAATAAGAGTGGCAATTTTTATAAATATTTTATTTACACTTTCTGATTTATTGAAAGAAATATAAAGATTTAAAGAGGAAAATGTGTTAGGGAAATGAGATAATATGATAGCCCTCTTGGCAAAGTCATTGACTGATATTAATTGGAAAAACATTCTCTGAGTTTAAATGAAGGCAAAACTTCGAAAAAAGTTAGGCCTTTACTCATAAAGTTTCCCAGAGGTAAAATTGAGTCATATTTCAGAGAAATGCATCTTAACATTTAATCCTTATGAGATCCTATTGATTAGCAGATTCCTGGTTAGGAGGCCCCTGGCAAGGGGTCGGGTTCTCAGGATCACAACACTATTGTTTATTTTGCCACATTTATTACCAAGGCAACAAATTATCTATTTTCCTCAAGGAAATGTAAAATTACAGTGGTAAATAAGTATCTTAACTATCTAAAACTCAGAGAATATTGTGGTATTGACAAAAATCTTTCTCTCAGAGTCTTTCACTATCAAAAATGTTTTGTTAAGTTAGATTAGTCAGTCACAAAAAGTAAAAAATCATATGCTCTGCCTTATAAGTGGAAGCTAGGGAGAAAGTGAGTCAAAGATGGACTCTAGATGAAGAAGGAGAAACCTTTGATGAGCAAAGGAGGTTACTTAACTGAAGGTGACGGTGCCGGGAACACCCTAATGCACACGATGTTCTTTCACAATGAGTCAATCACTAAACTGAACTTGAGAAGGAGGGAGGGTGAGGGAGGGGGGCAGGAATTGCGGAAGGGTTAAAGGAGAGATGTGTACATGTATGCCTTTACCAGCTTGCACCTAACAAATATATATGATTACAGTGCACAAATAATAATTTTAAAAAATGTTTTCTTATGCTAAGAAACCTTGTATTTCAACTCCAGTATAAATGTGTATCATGGGTGACAGTAGGAAAGGCATGCCTTCTGCTCAATTTTAGAAGATATAACATTGAGATACTATTTATGTTAGTTTATTTTGGTACTATAATAAAATAACTGAGACCAGCTGCTTCATAAAGAAAAGAGATTTAGTTCAGCATTTTGGAGGTTTAAGAGCCCACATCTCGTGATTGCTTTCTTGTTGGCAGAATACTGAGATTATACAGGAGACAGGAACTATATCTGTATAGTCTCTGGACTCTCCCTTGTTTGGAAAGTTACCAATATTTAATCATGGGGGTGGAGTCTTATATAATCCTAATCACTTCCAAAAGACCCTACCTACAAGCACTATAATTGGACTATGTTTTTAAGCTTTTAGTACTTTGCAATGGGGATTAAATTTCAAAACAGAAAAAGGAGATCACATTTAGCTAAACAGAGCATTATTAAAACGTAGCAAGATAAAATGTTTAAGATATGGAAGAATAATTGCATGGTAACAGTAATTAAAGTGAATCACTGCTATAAACAGACTTATTTTCCATCAAGCCTCTTAAACTTTATCTCAATTTGTGACTCTGTTAGACATCCAATCAAATTAACAGATGACAAAAGAGCAAAGCAAGGGAAGCCCACACAGTCATTTTAATCTAAGCTCTTCTTCATACTATTGAAGAAAAAGATTCCATAAAAGTGGTATAGAGTTTCTAAACATTAGTAAAATGCCTAAATTTAAAATAGATCTCAATATTTTAAAACCTAGGTAAACTATTCCTCTCACTGTGGTTCAGATTATTATTGGGAAGTGGTGGTACTGAGTGTGTACCTCAGAGGTAGAATGCCCCTAGATTCAATCCATAGTACCAAAAAAAAAAGTGTTAAATCCATCACCTCAGGACAGAGAGCAGCCATATGTGGCGTAGTCAAGGCAACCAGTTGGGGCTGCACCTTCAGAAAGTTTTTTTCCTCCAAGATTGCTGAATAAAAGGTGAGCTGAAAGGACACAAGGCCAAAAGGATGCTCCTGCCATACCTACTCTTCCTGTCACTCCCATGACCACCAAGAGTAACAACAATAACTACCTAACTACCACTGGCTGAATACTGTCTAGCTCAATCTGTGCCTACACCACTTGTGAACTGGTCAACATTGTTATCTTTGTTGTGTGTATGAGAACATTACCTCAGAGAGAACTTCAACAACATGGGGCCAATTCACACACCAGGAAAGGGCAGTTGGACTCCAGCCCAGTGCTCTGAGTTGACCATTGCATTTACTGCATCTGTGACTTAGATCTGGAGAAACTGAGGTAGAAAGGGGAAGGTAACAGCTTCTGAGGAAGAATTGTCATGAGTTAATGTATAGGCAGAACAAAAGCGCTCTGGACTCAGTGTGTCAGCTGAGCCAGGAGAAGGCTTGGTGAAGATCATGTGACTAAGGCAGACAGGAACAGTATTTGGAGAATTTAGAGGTTTTTATTCTCTGGCAAGATTAGAATCTACTGAGTACTACATTGGAAAGGTTTGCAATAGCACATGTAATACTTTTTACTAACATTGGCCATTTTGCCTCCTGTTCTTGGCAGAAGCAATCACAAGATTCACTTATGTGAAGAAACAGGCAAATATTGAGTTTCTTTAGTCAGCAGGAAAAAAATACATTTACATACATTCTGGATAGCTAAATGCTGAAATTTAAATACACTGCTTGGACAGATGGAGAGACACAAAAAGTCTTTTTCAATATATCACTGGTAACTTCTATAAGAGCTGCTATGTTTACTAACTACCTCATAGTAACTCTTCATATTTCACATGTATTTGTCATTTAATCCTGCTAACATAAAGTCAAAGAAGTATTCACATTTTTTGAAAACCCATAGTTTCTTACTGAATTTCTAACATAGCCAATGTCTAACAAAACTATATAAAGTTAAATTATGACCATGTCTTGATTTTTAATACGAAGTAATAATTCAAAAAACATATTTGACCATTAAAAAGAGGAAGAGAGGCAGAAAGAAGGCATTGTAGCAGAAGTGGGTCCATGCACATTTGGCTCATTAGTTCATTTTACTTACTTATACCTTCAGGATCTATGCCCCAAATTCCTGTACTTGGAAGGCTGAGATAGGAGGATTCATCAGAATTTAGAGGTCCAGAATTCCCAGCCATGCTATAGTCTTCCCACATGTGGATTTCAGGGGCCCATTCTTTAGCAACCAATGTCTTCATTTTAACAGGCAGATACCCTGAAAGGCTGGAAGTTTAGCTTGCATTGCAATTTAGTCAGTTCCAGGTTGATATTCTGCATTTCATTTTCAGAAATCTTAGACTGGTGACTAAGCAGATAAAAGTCTCCTTCACAGCACATTCAGAAACTTTCAGGTCAGTTATGAAGCATCTGAGCTGGGAATTTGAATCCCTGAACTAATTCTTTTTCCCCCTCAACCCCGCTACTGTGAGCAACAAGCCAATGTTTTTATACTCAACTATTTGCCAAAAGAATTCAAAAGTTTCATATACGTGGTACTTTGATCCTCGTTTATTATAAGGGGTGGGTTCAGAGTACCCTTTGATGGTATTTTACAGATCTGTGTTTCTACTTCACACCATCGGATTCTTAATGCTGGCATACAAAGTGGATGATGACAGGTGATCACTGGATAGCACCTCCCACTGCAGCTTCATCTGCACATGGTTTTGCAAATGGCAATGGCTAACAACTGCAAACTGATTCTACCTTCATATAAGCCATTATTAAAAGGTGTAAACGTCTCTGTATTTTCAAAAAAGTTGTAATATTCTGAAAGGCAACAAGCATGTATGTCTCTCATTGGTATAAACAAAATAATAATAATGAATCTTAGGAACAGAGTTAATATGTAATTTAAAAATCGAATTAATGACTGTAATTCAGCATTTTAACATAGGAGTAAGTAAAATTGATAGAAATCAATTAATTACTTTGAGAATTTAGTGAATTCCTTAACCGCATTTTTTCTAACACTGTTAAATAGGAAATATAGACTTTGGCAGACTTCTCAGTGGTCAAGGGACTAAAATCAAAGCCACAATTTTGCAGCTTTGAAAAAAATATCTTTAAGAAATGAAGTGTGACTTCAAATACCTCAAGAATGTATTTTGTAAAGGAAATAGAGCACTTCCCTACAGAGGAATGTTTTCCAATATGCCAGTCTCGCAGAACTACCTGGGATCACTCACACACACCTCTTCTCATCATTCCTGGGTAGGTTCTCAGACTCCATGTTGTTGTTATTGAAAGTCTTTCCAAGTTGTTGTTGTTGTTAATAGTAGCAGTAGTGTTAGTATTGGTACTGGAGATTGACAGGGGCATTCCATCTCCAATCTATACCTCTAGCCCTATTTTACATTTTTACTTTCAGGCAGGGTCTTGCTAAGTTTCTTTTTTTCCCCCTGGTACGGAGGATGGAACCCAGAGGCATTCTACCTCCAAGCTACACCCTCAGCCCTATTTTTTATTCATTTTTTGAAACAAGGTTTCACAAAGTTGTGAAGGGCCTCACTAAGTAGCTGAGGCTGGCCGTGAACCCGGATTCTCGAGTCTCAGCCTCCCAAGTACTGGGATTAAAAACGTGCACCACCACGCCTGGCTGGCTAAGTTTCTGAGACTGTCCTCAAACCTGTGACCCTCCTGCCTTAGCTCCTGAGTCCTGGAATTGCAGGATGGGCTACCATGCGTTGATCTTCACGTTACTTTGATGCAATTGGTCTCACCAACAATGTAGACAAAGCAGTCAGTTGTCTACATTTTATTCCACACTACTCTTTTTATCCGTCAGGCTTATGTTATTGTTTTCAAATCAATACAGAGAAGAATTGGTGATTTGATTTTTAATAATTCAGATTCCCAGAACTTCCACTGATTCAGTGGATTTAAGAAAAAGTTCAGGATTATTAATTTCCACAGTAATTCAAATTTCTGATACATGTGATCAAGTACCACATTTTGAAAAATACTGATTTAAACATAACTGCACCATGAGGCAGGAGGGCAGTTGGTCCAATATGCAATTCTGATCCCCGTGTAGAGTGGCGTGTGCCTTCATGGTGCTCCTGAGGCGTCTGTGAAAAGGGTCCCATCCACTGGGTGAATCCACCTCTCCTTCTCTCACTGTTTATCAGCAATGCATACTCTACTATGATAAAAACTCCATGGCCTCAAATGCTCTGGTGATAAATGGCTTGCTAACCAACCAATAGTCATGCCAAGTAATTTATCTGTTTCAAATATTGGTTAGTTATTTCAGAAAAGTGGGAAATACTCAGAAATTAGCTTTCATATCAGACACCCAGAATCAAGTTGGGATTTTAAACAGTTTTGCAACACTGGAAGAGAACAGTTCAGGGGATTTATGCCAGCAATTAGAGACTAATAAGCTTTTGAAATATTTTAGGTAATTTAAAATGAATAAACAATAGTCAATGGTGCATTACCATTCACAACTTGTGGTTGTAAGAGTCCTTAATCAAGTCATAATTAAGAAGACACCATAAAATAATCAAACTGCTAAAATAAATGACAATACATCATTGAATGAACTGAACAAGTAACTGATGTTTAATTTGTTGCATTCCCTCTTCCACGTTCACAGTCTATATATGATTAAAACAAAAAATATTAGCAGCTGTGATGGACCACACCTGTAGTACTTAGGAGGCTAAGACAGAAGGATCAAAAGCTCAAGGCCAGCTTCAGCAACTTAATGAGACCCTCAACAATTTATTGAAACCCTGTGTCAAAATAAAAAGGGCTGGGGGTGAAATTTGGAGGTAGAATGCCACTGGTTTCAGTCCCTAGTAACCCCACAAAAATAAATACAACAAAAACATTTACTCTTTTATATTAGTAAGATTTTTGAATGTCTCTAATTTTATAAAATTATCTCATAAATGCTTGATATCAGATATAAAAGATTTCCTACTGTTTGGCTAGTAAATTTCAAAAGAAAAAATCATGAATATATATATATATACATATACATATCTTATAATTCAAACAGATATATGTATATACATCTACTGTTTTTTGTTGTTGTTGTTCGTTTTTTTTTTTTTTTTTTGGTTTCTTTTGTGTTTTTTTTGTGGTACTGGGGGCTGAACCCAGGGGGCATTCTACCTCCAAGCTACACCCTTAGTCCTATTTTTTTCATTCTTTGTTTTGAAACAGGGTCTTACTAAGTTGCAGAAGGTCTCACTAAGTAGCTGAGGCTGGCTGCGAATGCAGATCCTCCAGTCTCAGCCTGCCAAGTACTGGGATTACAAGCATGTGCCACCACACCCGGCACAGGTTTTTTTTTTTTTTTTTTTTTACTTCAGATGTCTATTAAATAGCTACTTTACCAGATTCCTTTGTGCAAACTATAACACTATTAACATTTTAGAGAATTTAGAAGAAAAATCAGTGAATAAAAATTTTAGAAATCTAGTTTCAGAGATCTTTTGATCTCCAAGTTTTCCACTTAGACTTTGTCCTGACCACCATGTAACTGAAACTGCCAACAAAAATGAATTGCCCCCACAGGAAGTCTGACATTCTAGTAATTGTGTAGATTTGTAGTTACCAAAAAGCATGCAGCACAATGCCCGGGACGCTGGGCACTTAATAAACAGGACATTCGAGGACAGAGAGTGGCAGCAGTTGTAATCATAGTCATGATAAAAAGAAGACATGCTGGGACTTTGTAAAAAGCCTCAAGTTGTTGTTGTTGTTTTTTCATTTCTTAAGAAATTTTTCATTATTTTAGCCAGGTGTATGATGCATGACTTTAACCCCAGTACTTGGAAGGCTGAGACAGGAGGATTGCAGGTTTGAGGCCAGCATCAGCAATTTAATGAGACACCGTTTAGAAATAAAATATAAAATAGGTCTGGAAGTCTAGGTCAGTAGTAGAACTATACTCGCACACAAGTTATTATTTTAAATTCAATTTTTCCAAATATACATTTATTCAATTTTTGTTATTTGCAACAAATCAACAGACATAAATGTTTACTCTAAGAAGAAAAGAATAAAAATTGGTTGACTGACCTAAAAATGCTGAGTTTGATGGAAGTGACTATAATGTATTTTTAAATATCTTCATCAAATTTTAGTGAACATAGGAAAGAAAATGCAGTTATGGGTCCAGAATTTGAATGAAACACTCATCAGAACCCTCTTCACAGTTAATATAATAATGAGATGTGCTGTAATGACTACAGTGGCATTGTGTCTTGGAAAAAGCGCATTAATCAGTATGCTATAGAGGTGCAAACTGAGGTTCTCTGAAGAAGCCATCATCTATGTTGAAGATCTTGCAGGCTGCTGGGCATGGTGGCACAAGCCTGCAATCCCAGGATTTGGAAGGCTGAGGCAGGAGGATCACAGGTTTGAGACCAACCCCAGCAACTTAACAAGTCTCTGTTTCAAACAAAAATTTACAATAAGGCTGGGAGTATAGCTTGGACGTAGAATACACCTGGGTTCAATCCCAGTACACCTCTACACACACACACACACACACACACACACACACACACACACACACACACTCCAGCAAACTGCTTGACCTTGCCTGAGTAGAGAATGTGGCTGTGAAGATTTGCAATTAATAGGTCAAGGGTCAGATTATCTTGGGCTATCTTAGGTCCCGTGATAACCATTTCTTTGACTTTTGTATCTGACCTAATAGATGAATTGAGAATGCATTCCTAAGCCTAGCAGACCCTAACCTTCAACTACCCTAAGGCCAAGAATGCAGTAACACCTGAAGCCTATAAAAGGGACTTCCCTGCCTTACAGTCCACCTACCTGATACTCCTATCAACTAAATGAAAAATGTGTGGATTTGTTGTTTATTTATTTGTTTGTTTGTTTTCTTGTTTATTATTTATTTATTGTGACTGGCTGTAAGAGTTCGTGTAACCACTTCCACAGTGAAACATGTCATTCAGGGTAACTTGAATCTGTATTCTTGGCTCATGATCACTAATATTTGGCTCAGAATAAACTATTTTATTTCCTTTAGAGTCATTATTTTATTCTGATAGATGTTATAGAATTATATGGAGAAGTACATAAATATATATTAGCCTAAAGTTTATCTTGTCCACTTCTCTAGAGACTGGCATCTTGTTCTGGTGAGGATCTTCTTGCTGTGTCTTCACATGGCAGAAGATAGAGGGGCAAAAAGTGACGAACTTTTTCTGCTAGCCCTCCCTCTTCTTAGGATTTTATTGGTGCAGTATAATTATATGCCATAATGAGATTAAAAGTGATACATTCATGTATGCACACATCTCTTCATCGGGCTACCTGCCTCCTTTCTTCTTATACATGCGGGTGGGTTGTTAGTGATACCTTTTTATATGAATATAACATCATTTGGACTGTTTTCTTTCTCAAGCATTCTTTTTTCTTTTCTCTCTTCCACTGATCCTCTTCCCACCAAAACAAACAAAAATAACCCAATCAAAAAAGGGAATTGAATAGAAACTTCTCAAAATAAGAAATATAAATGGCCAATAAATATGTGGTAAGGCATTTCATTAGGACATATAATCCTGTTTGTGATGAAGGGGACCTAATCATGTAACCACTTCTTAAACACTTAAGCTCTTAACACTATCCCATTTACCATTAAGTTTCAACAGTCTAGTTTTTTTTTTTTTTTTTTTTTTTTTTTTTTTTTTTTTTTTTTTTTTTTTTTTTTTTTTTTGGTACATACGGAAACCAGAGCACCTCCTGAGTCTGTTTCCTTATCTTCTTAATTTAGGCATAACTCATGGGAATTCATTGAGACAGGATTTGCAGCATGTTGGACTTTCGGTGGATCCCCCAGATCCAATGATCTCAGCCTAACTTGTGGGCCACGTAAGCTATCCCAGATTTGCTTTCCAGACGTCACAAAGAATCACTGGGTGACAGACATGCTTGTGTCATGTCTAAAATTGTGATGGATACCTTCTTCCCTCCCTCTGGACATCTGTCTACTGTGCTCTGCCTGGAAATCTGCTCTTCCATCCAGATGACTTGGTGTCATCTTCTGAATGGGACTTCCTCATATGCATTTCCATGTCAGCCATACTTTGCAGCCAAGCAGCCAATCCTCCCTTCAACCTCCAGGGCTCAGGGAATGTGGCTGTGCTTCTCTTTGGTCTCTTTGACCAGAACTCTCAGACTAAGTAATCCCATCCCCTACATCTCTGTCGTCCCACAGCGGATACTGTCCTGACACGTAGAAGTTAATCAGCAAGTGCCAAGTTCAACCGAATGGAAATGAGTAAGTATGCACATTATTTCTGAGACATGCTTTAGAAGGTGGCTTTATTATTACATTGAAGTAATATGAATTCTCAGAGCATCAGCACAGTCCAAAGTAAGTTCAAAATTACATTCTAAAATCAAAATAAATATTCTTGGCATTTGCAAATTATCACTACTCTTCTCATGACCAAGATGCCTCAGTTTTATAATACATTAACTGCGACGTTACCTTAACCAGTTTGCGCTTGGAGCAAGGCTCAGCCTGCTAAATAAGGGACATATGACATTTCTCGCTTTACATTATTTTATTCTGGAAATTTGGGCTTTGCTTCCACATTAAAAAAGGTTTTTTAAGAGGCTCAGGATCCTGTCATCATAGGAGAACACAGGCCTAGGCCTGGCTCAAGAGGTATCCATTAACTCTACAAATACCGGCAGCTGAGTCAAGAGAACTTAGGTTTCTTATCATAAGACAGAAGGAAGCTTTTAGACAAGAAAGCTTGCTAAACTTTCTGCTTACCTATTTATTAACTAGCTACTTTTAGCTGCCTGAGCAAATAGGAAAGATTTATCTAATGAATAGTTCCTCTTCGCTTCTAACCTTTACCCCCTGCTCTTCCTTTGCTGTGCCTGCTCTCTACTAAAAGAATAATTCATTTACACTTTTGTATTTTTTCTGCTGCTCCCCTAATCTTAGCAAACACTATAGGAAATAGCCTTTCCAGTTAAAGATGTACCCACTTAACTCCAGGAAAAACAAGGCTGTAAAAATTCCTTTTTTTGTATACCTTGTTGTAATGAGCATAAATATCACTCATGAGATGAA